>CM076582.1:1334029011-1334419223 GCA_034641835.2 Pinus albicaulis | reverse complement strand
GCTAATGACAACAAATTTCAGACCGAAATCAATAAAAAACAACATTTTCTAGTCACAAAAGAGCATAATTTAGAAGCAGGGAAGATCTGGAAATTGTATTTTGATGGAGCCTCATCAAGAGAGGGATCAGGGGCTAGTGTAGTCCTTATTTCTCCCACTAAGAAGGTATTTACTTTATCATAAAAATTACAATTTGTCACTACTAAAAACATTGCTGAGTATGAATTTCTTATCTTGGGAATGAAGGAAACAAAATATTTGGGAGTTGAATAGTTAATTGTTTTTGGTGATTCAGAGTTGGTGGTACAACAGGTGAGAGATAACTATCATGTGAAAAAATCAAAATTGAAGAATTACAAAAATGAAGTGTGGGATTTAATTGAACATTATATTTCAGAATTCAATTTGAATTTTGTCTCTATTAGACTCCTGTATTTCATAGTATCACTAGGTGACTGATTATTTTCTCAGGTCTTTCATACTAAAAATAATATTCCATGGCTATCATTTATTTTCAGGAAAAATGGAAAATCTTGATTGTCACTGTAGCTTTAAAAGAATCTATGTGCCTTTTAATTTAGTAGAAGGGGAAAATGTTGTTGATAAGGTGTGATGGTGATCAAAATTCATTTCTACCCTCATTCCATTTCATTCACAAAACTAGTGTCCCACCACCTAGACCTTCTACTTATGTTGTATACTGCCTCAGTATCTGGAATCTTATTTCGAAATTGTTTTGATAAGGAACACAAAGAACAGCACCATAACTATCATTAAGGCAGAGATAAATAGAAACAAATCAAAAAATAAAATAAAGCTTCATTCTGTTTTAAAGGATTTGATTGGCTACTAGTCTAAGTGCGCCTATAGAAAAATTTATTTATATGGTTTAAATCCTCATTATTAACTTATATCTTAAAGTTTTCAACCATAGCATATATCCCTGCTATACATTAATTTCATTCATTTACCTTTATTTAAATTTCCTTCCCTGCTCATATATTCCCATACATTTCATTACAATCCCCCACATTCAAAATCACATTTTGCATAGGCCAAATCCCAAAAAAAACTTTGTTTGTCGTCTCCTACAAACCTTTCGAAAATCAATATGAGATAAAGTAGGACCTAGCCACCCGCCAAACTTCCTTTTTCCATTTCATTTCCCTTAAAAATCATTAAAACTTCCCCTTTTTCTGCTTTATGCTTTATATTTCTACTTGACAGTTTTCATCGGTATATCATTGTTTACTTCCACTTCCTATTCCCCAATTGCGATTAAAGTGGGGCCATCCTCCCTGACATGTAACCCTTCCCCCATGACCCATCGCATTTTGGATATTATAATGTTTTTCATCACAACAAAACCTTAAAAATTGCGATCACCGACTTGTGATATATCGCATCGCAGATTTTTTGACTTACCTATGGATCACTCATAATGTATTTGGTTTAATTTGCGATGCGTATGTTGGCCCCACCACAGTAGCTCTTCCCCCCACTTCACAGTCATTTTCAATACATAACACATATCATATGAAACATTATAAACTTTACCTTACCGCAGAAGCTTTCTGACTTGCGATTGCAATATAGGTGGGTCCCTCTCCCCGCACTTCACGAGTTTTAGATTTAACCCCCACTGCTTATAAAAAAAAACCTAAGATATTCGATTTGCGATGCACTCGGTCCCACTTTCCCCTGCCACGTCACTTACCTTCTCCCTGCACTTCGCATTTCGCGTCTTTTAGAGTTTGTCTCCGCACTTATAACTAAAATTTAAAAGTTGTGATATACGGGTTGTGGTCTGGTCCCACCTTCCCTCCACGTCACCTCCCACTTCGCATCGCATCACCAATTACATTCTTCATAACTTAAACTATAAATATTGTGAAGTGCGCGGAAGCGATGCGGCATCAGAACTAAAATATAAAAATTTTCAGGTCCAGGTATATGATTTTTTATGCTTCTTTGTTTGAAAAAGGGTTGAAACACAGCAAGAAGGATTCAGGTAGAAAATAAACACCACAGGTCGATTTGGGCAGCAAAAGTCGTTCATGCAGAATTGTTATGTTATAATGACAGGAACAGAAAAGGCAGCAAATCATCAGCACAGTCACTAATCAATGTAAAGTTGCTAGCCCTGCACCAGACTGAATTTACCCAATGCCGATATTTTGAAAAGTAGGTCCATATGAAAGATTCATAATTCGTTGCCTCTTCGGGATCATCACATGCCACCTCAAGCGTACTTTTTATTTACGAAGAGCCACCTCAGTTTTTCATTCTTGAAGAGTTACCAAAATTAATTCCACGGATAGTGTTTTGTCAGATATTTTCTTTTTTGGGCCTTGCATGGCCATACCTATTTAATTTTTAGTTGTTTGTAATAAATGAAATTTCCAAATCAGATTAGGGAAACCGAGTCAAGTCTTAACTAAATACTGCTTGAATTTTCATAATCAAGGGTTGGATATTGTTAGCCCCTGCATTGTAAGAACTACTATATTGGAGCACTATAATTTTGGAGCTAGGCATGAATAATCAAAGACCGTTTATAAGATTCTTGAGTTGTATCAAAATGGCTATGTGATACTTCTCTATTTTAAATGTTTTTGTTGTTTTCCTTGTTTTCCACATGTTCATCTAATTGTAAATTAGAAATTTTAGATTCAGATTTGTTGTTGGAGCACCTTAATTTTGTCTTCATTTACAATCTTAATGTTTTCTGCTGAAGTATGATTAAATAATTATTAACTTCTCTTTATTCACTACTGAACCTTAATATCTATTTCACCTCATAATTCATACAAATATTAAGATCCATTTAGCACAACTATCTTGCCGTGTGATGCTCTTGATGTTGGTGTCATTCTAGCCTTTTGACTCCATAGCCCAATGGATTATTCCCTGCAGTTCTATCTTTCCAACCACACAATAAATAAATAAAAACAACCCCCCATCACTTTAACTAGCCTAATATCAGCACTTATAACCATCAAGTTAAATCATAAAAATAGAGAGAGCCTTCTCTGAGACTAGGAATGTTAGGTCTTGGACTCCAAAGTGGTTTGATGTTGTCCTCTGTAATTTTTTCTTGCCAATATTACAAATTACCAGATGTCAGAGACACCATTGGTTGCCTCTTTGTAACCACCATAGCCACCTCCAAGCTTACTATTTGATCTTACAAAGAACCATCGAAGCTTTTGGATCCACGAAGAGCTGCCCAAAATTAATTCTACAAGTGGTGTTGTTGTCAGAGAATTTTGATCAGGCCTTGCATGGCCACACTTTTCCATTTTTTTCTATTGCATGGCCACACTTGTCACTTTTCTGCTCAATTGTAATCAATGAAAGGTTGCCAACTAAGTTAGGGCAACCGACTTAGTCTTTAGATAAATACTGCATACCTTAGTAGTATCATGGGTTGGATATTGTTAGCCTTTGCATTGTAAGAACTACTATTTTGAAGAACTGTAATTTTGGAGCTGGACATCAATAATCAAAGACCGTTTACAGGATTATTGAGCTGTGTTAAAATGGTGATGTGATACTTCTATTTTTTAAATGTTTCTGTTTTTTTCCTTGTTGTGCATCTGTTCATCTCATTGTAAATCAGAAATTTTAGATTAATATTTTTTTTCGAAGCACCTTAATTTTGTATACATTTACAATCTTAATGTTTTCCACTGAACTCTGATTAAAGAATTCTTAACTTCTCTTTAGTCACTACTGAACCTTACTATCTCTTTCACCTCATAATTCATACAGCTCTTAAGATCCATTTAGCAAGGTTAGCTTTCCCTGTGATGTTCTTGATATTGATGTGCCATTACAGCCTTTTGAATCCATAGCCCAATGGATTATTCCCTGCAACTCTATTTGTCTAACCACACAATCAATTAAACAAACAACCCCCCATCACTGTAACTAGCCTAATATCAGCACTTATAATCATCAAATTAAATCATATAAAAAGAGAGAGTCCTCTCTGAGTCTAGGAAGGCTTGGTCCTACACTCCAAAGTGGTTTGATGTTGTTCTCTTTCATTTGTTCTTGCCAATCTTACAAATTACGGAGTGATAACAGTCTCCAGAGAAGAAAATGAAATGGTAGATTCACTGGCCATTGCTGTTAGTAATTTTAAGGTTCCTCTTAATGTTAAAGCAACATATGATGTTCAAATAAGACATCTTAATCCTATGATGCTCCTTATCATTGAAAAATAAATCAGAAAAATGTGGGAAGCCAAAATAATTATGCCTTTAAGATTTTCCAATTGGGTAGCTAATATAGTCTCGATTCAAAAGAAGAATGGTGAACTTATAATTTGTGTTGATTTTTGAAATTTGAATTGGTTTTAGTTGAAGGATAACTATCCTTTACCCAAAATGGATCATATTTTGCAAAAGGTTGTAGGCTCAAAGAGGTTTCCAATGATAGATGGATTTTCAGGATACAATCAAATTTCAATTGACAAACAAGACAAGTTGAAAACAACTTTCACTAAACCCTGGGGAACTTTTATGTACAATGAGAGGCCTTTCGGTTGAATGAATGTTGGTGCAAAATTTCAACAGGCAATGGAAATTGCCTTTGCAGGAGAAAATGATAAATTTGTATTCATTTATTTGGATGACATAACAGTCTTTTCAAAATCGGATCATGATCATTTAAAACATTTGCAGCAAGTGTTTGGTAAGTGCAGAAACTTTGGTTTGTCTTTAAACCCAAAGGAATCATGCTTTTCTATTCAAGAAGAAAAACTGTTGGGGCATATAGTAACAGAAAATGAAATTTGAATTGACCCAGGGAGAGTTGAAGCTATACAAAAAATTGGTTTACCCGGAAATAAGAAAGAGCTACAGTTATTTTTGCGTAAAATTAATTTTCTGAGGTGTTTTGTTCCAAGCTTTGTAGTATTTATTAAACATATAAATGTCGTGTTGAAGAAATATGCATAGTTCAGGTGGAAATATGAAGAAAAAAACTCTTTCTTAGCAATCAAATCTTCTTTTATTGAAGCCCCAGTGTTAATCAACGTTGATTTTGAGAAGGATTTTCTTGATTTTTTCATATGCTTCCGAGGAAACTATTGTAGCAGTTTTACTTCAAAAGAACAAGGAAGGATTGGAGCGGCCAATTTCCTTTTCTAGCTGAGCATTAACAGATGTTGAGTTAAAGTAAAACTTGGTTGAAAAACATACATATGCATTGGTAAAGGCTTTGAAGTCTTTTCGATTTTATGTTCAACATTCTAAAGTCACTGCTTTTGTGCCAAATATTAATGTCAAGGATGTATTGTTGCAACTAGACACAGATGGTAGGAGGGGAAGATGGTTAACAAAGATTTTGGAATTTGACATTGAAATGAGACCTACTAATTTGATAAAGGGACAAGGCTTAGCCTAAACTGTTATATTCCAACTGGTATAAGGACATAATGTACCTTTTATTAAATCTCAGTTGTCCTCCATAAATGGAAAAATCAAAGAGAAGAGATTTTAAGTTGAAGGTTGTCAAGTATTGCATAATGAAAAATCATCTTTATTGGAAAGACCCTGTAGGATTTTCTTTGATATGTGTAGATGAAACTGAAGCTCAAAAATTTATGTCAGATATACATGCAGGTGTGTGTGGTGAAAATTTATATTTGAAAGATACTGCAAATAAAATTCTAAGAGCTGGCTATTATTGACCAACTCTTTTCTCTGATGTTTTTACTAAAGTTACAGCTTGCACCGAGTGCCAAAAGTTTGTTGGTAAGAAGAAGTTGCTCCCAATACCTCTCATTCCCATTTTAGCAGATACTCATTTCCATGACCCAAAATATTTTTCTTGAGATGTGTTAAAGAATTACATATGAAAATTGCAGCTTAAACAAGAAACTTTTAAGGCATAAACATAAGAAGAGAGAAGAAATTAACATCATGCAAGAAGACACATAATTGATATCAGAGTTCATCCAGGAGGGACTACGTCTCTGAGCCGTGCTCAAATAGTGGGGAGGCCCTCATTCAATAAGTGGCAAAAAATGAAATTACAAGTATAAAATAAGAAATTACACCCTTATACCTCCATAGTTGAAAGTGCCCGAAAATTGCAGACCTCTGATAAAGAAAAGGGCAGCACTATCGGATTCGTGGCGTCAAGTAATGTAGAATCCATATAAAATTTTCCTGAATCTAACAAAGTGAAAATATAACCCCTTTGGGAAATGGCTCATACCATGGTTCTGCCCCCCCTCCTGCACAGTGCTCTTGGTTCCACTATCTCGATTTCCGTGCCCGCTCTTGGCTGCATGGGTGCACTTTTGATATGAAGGTTTATATAACTTTGGGTTGGGTGGATTTACTAAGGAATTGGTTTGGCATACCAGTTTGGATCCACATTATGAGGGAGTAGGTCGAGTGTTCAAACCCCGCCCCCTTCATAAAAATCTGAATTAGTTATAATAGCTTCACCACGCATTACTTTAAAACCCCACGCCATTTAATATGGTAACTTTTGGGGGGGTACAAGCCCGGATTGGGCAGCCAACCCCATACCCTCTATCGACTTCCGTATATAGCTAGAAAGGGTTGGGTTGGGCGGTGGGTTAACAACCCACACCCACCCATATTATATCAGGTGCGGTCATGAAACGTGTGGGCGGCCGAGTCATGGCCACCGACCCCCTTAATTTAATATAATTCTTGTTATGTCATGCGGATTTTTGTGGGGTTTTGGGGTTGATTCCCTTACACCGTTTATTATATATATATATATATATATATATATATATATATATTTTTATTAAACCAACCATTATTTTTTATTTATCTAGAAAATGACCGAAGGAGTGCTTTTAGCCATCCCACAATTTTACCCGGAATCCAGCGAGATTTGCCTAGAATATAGTTGTCGGGTTTTTGCAAAATTGTTGCCTTATTAAGCTGCCACATCACCAAGTCAATCCTCAAACTTTAACTGCTCCTAATCCTTCATACAGAGTTGGAATTGAGTGTTTTCTGCATTGTTGGAATCAGAACGACGAGATATTCAACTTGAAATTAATTTTTCTAGATTCTAGACACTTTGATTTTTGAGCCTTTGTACTTAAGCCACTTGTACTTGGACCTCTTCGATCCACTGGATCATTCCTCCCCACTGAAGAGCTTTCAGACCCCAAAATCATTAACGCACTCAAAACTACACTTTCAATCTCCTACATGAAAAACCGGTACATCATTTGTAATCATGCACACCACACATGACTCGAAAACCCCTCCTTGCCAAGAGTTTATAACACACACTCATTGACCAAGGATTACATAAAAATAAATAAATACCTCAAATACTCATAAGGGAAGGCCAAAACATCATTGTTGCATTTCGAAGTGAAGGGAACACACCCTCACATTTGCATTTACTTGCAATGTATCATTTACAATGATGGCCATAACAAGCTACTAACTCAAAAATAACCAACTTAATAAAGCAGACCACCGTGAATGTGGTGGATTCATTTATTGAACATGTTCACCTTTCAGATCCTCTATCGATGCTTCTAAAGCATCGATCATTGGACACATGGATTGTTGGTGTCCCACTTTGTTGCAACGACTATAATGATTCTTTATACTCTAGACTTTCCGGATTGCCTTGGGGCGCTTTCCCCTGGTGTTCCTTCTATTAGTGTTCATGGATCCCTCACTATCGCTATATTGTGAGGAAGGGATTTCATTGTCTGTCATTGGCTGGTCACTGGTTGTCTTGGAGCTTCCTCCCATTCCTCTCTGGCGTATCTGAGTCCTACACGACGTGAAAATTCCTCGAATTCGATGGGGTTTACGATGCCTTGGCCATGGATGCCAAGGCCTTTTCCCTAATACCACATATTCTTTAGAAATTTGGATATGATACCTGTAGTATGTTTTTCAAAAGCATCAAATTCATCATCATGAAAAGTAAATGAAATTGAAGGGTTTCTTTTTACCTTAGGTTGGTTATGTCGCAATTTTTCCAAGGCCTCATCCTTAGCTTGTAACTGGCATAGTAACCTTTGATTTTCTTCCCTTGCTTCTTGTAGGAGCCTTCTTAGCTTAGCATTTTCTTCTTGGATGTCTTGGTTAATCTCTTCAAGTTCTTGGAACTCTACCACAGTAAGTTTCATTTTCATATTTGGTACAATATCTGTTGATATTTTTGTTTCATTTCCTGAATAGGAACCCAAGTCTATGGGTCCTTATGCTGTGATCCCAAAGGCTGCAAGCTTCATTCCATCACCGGAATCAAACCCCAGGTCAATTGGTATACCTCGTGAAAATCCTGCAGCTGTGATCTTTTCATCTTCGTCGGATTCAGAATCTTGGTTTTGTTGTATGGTGGTGGCGATCTTCTTCTTCCCCTTTTTGTCATTTCTCTCAGGTCTCAACTCAGGGTGCAACTTCCAATAATTTTCTTCATCATGTCCCTGTTTTTCACAATGTGTGCAAGAGGGCTTTGCTCCCATTCTTTTGGTTGTGGAAGCCCTTTTTGGGTGGTCACTTTGTTCATGTGTCCCCCTGCTTTCGATGTGCATGGCCTTCACATTGGCCTCATCGATGGTAGGAGGCTCAAAAAAAAATAATGAATTTCTTATGTAACTATGTAATGACCCAATGTGCTTAGTTACAACTTCAGGTGAATATAATGAAATGGCCAAACTTAGTGCTCATTTTCTAAATTCCTCGATAAAGCTTTGCACATTTTGTCCTTTGCCTTGCCTTAGGTACTGCCACTCCATTAAGGCTTTTTTCTTATAACCCAAGGGATATAATTGGTCTTTAAGTGCAATAATGAAATTTTACCATGAGGAAAGAATGTTATCCAAATTAATGTTACTTTGAAGTTTTCTCTCTCACAAAATGAGATTTGTCCCATTCAGTCGAAGAGAATTCAACTTGATCTTTGCCTCGTCCTCCACAATCCGTTGAATCCTGTAGTAGACTTCAAGCTCCCTAATCCAATTGTTAAGTTTCTATGCATTACTTTCACCATTATACATGGGTAGATCAAATTTGACATATAACTTAAATAAACGTTTATTAGCTACATATCTTGAATTCCTATGATGATGGTGAGAAGAGGAGGAAGAAATTTCACTTGCTGGAGGAGAAGGAAGTGGATCTCCTCCATTATCTCCATACCATGAACCCTATCCTTCTGCAACATTCTCCCCTGCTTTCTCTAGTTTATCAAGTCTAGAGAACAATTTCTCGACCCGGTCTGCCATGGTGTAGTAGGTCTTGCAGAAGTTGGGCTCCTCTTCATTTCAAGCATCTTCATCCATGTTCCTTCTTTAATGTGCATGTCTTGCTTTGGGATAAAAATATTGTAGTGTCCCTTTGCCTCTTCGTAGAATTTTTCTAGTTAGCATATAATCATGTAATTCACATCTACAAACACCTCCTCTGATACCACTCGATCCCAAATATTTTTCTTGATATGTGTTAAAGAATTACATGTGAAAATTGCAACTTAAAACAAGAAAATTTAAAGGCATAAAAATAAGAAGAGAGAAGTAATTAACATCATGCAAGAAGACACTGAATTGATATTAGAGTTATTCCAAGAGGGACTACGTCTCCAGGCCCTACTCAAATAGTGGGGATGCCCTCTTTCATTAAGTGGAAAACAATGAAAGTATAAGTATAAAATGAGAAATTACACCCTTATACCCCCATATCTAAAATTTCTCTAAAATTGTAGACCTCTGATGAAGAAATGGGCAGCACCGTCGGATTCGTGGCATCAAGTAGTGCATAATCCATATAAAATTTGTCTGAATCTCACAAAGTGAAAATTTGACCCCTCTGAAAAATGGCTCAAATCATGGTTCCGCCCCCTTCCTGCACAGTGCTTTTGGTTCCACTGTCTCAATTTCCATGCCTGCTCCTAGCTTCCTAGGTGCACTTATCAAATGAAGGTTTATATGGTGCTGGGTTGGGCGAATTTACCAAGGAGTTGGTTTGGCACATCAATTTGGATCCACATTATGAGGGGGGGGGGGGGGGGGGGGGTCAGGTGGTCAAACCTCACCCCTTGCATAAAAATCTGAATTAGTTTTAATAATTGTGCCACGTATTTTTTTAAAACCCCATGTCATTTAATAAGGTAACTTTTTTGGGGGGCGGGCCTGCATTGGGCGGCTCGCCCCATACCCTCCGCTGGCTATCATATATAGGTGGCAAGGGTTGGGTTGGGCAGTGGGTTAACAACCCCCGCCCACCCATATTATATGAGGTGCGGTCATGAAACATGGGGGCGGCGAGGTGTAATGTTCCTTTTTCAGGAATCTCAACAATCAAAAATCTATTCCAGAGATTGACTGAAGGGGCATTTACTGGATATGTCACCTTCTCAAGGAAGTGTGAGATCCGGAGGCTATCTGGCCCTTTTCAGACTCTGTCTATAGATATTTTGAAGAATCCCACTCAAAAGTGAGCTACAACAATATGTAAACTTGATCAAGTAGCAACAATGAAATATCACTCATATGGTGCAAGAAGAGAGCATAGCTATTATATAAAATGCAACTATAAATATGTATACAAATATTGAGGAAAAGACCTCTCAAGATAGGCTAAGTCAGCCTTAAGAAAGAATAGACATGAAAGTGAAAGCACACTATTGCACAAAGAATGTTCAAGCTATGTCTGCGCAGTTACATGAGAAGATTGCAACATATAACATGAAAATGTAATGATATATCAATGATAGCTAAAGAAATGAGGGGGAGCAATCTCTCAACCCTGAAAATACAATACATCAATCCTCTAGAAGGATTGGCTACAATACATGTACAAAATGGGAAAATACAATAAACCAGAGTTGTTGGGCAGCAACAACTCATTAAAAAAAAAGGAGGAAATGGCTAAATGAGATCCCCAATCTGAAATTACCTCCTCCAATGGTAAATCTGAAGTGGAATATTGATTCTTTCACCTAATATCTCTCCCTCCAAATGTCTGCTAATCCCTCACAAACAATGCTTTCCAAGAATAACGATGTCTAAGAGAGGGACTGTGCTGCATATGATGGCAAGTGGTTGGCCTGATGCCAAAGATGGTGGAATAAGCTTAGAAACCACCTTTTCTGATCTCCCAAAGGGAAGGAAGCTCCCTCCTCTGAAAAACTAGCCAAGGATGGTGTTGTAGAAAAACTCCCCAGCAACACCCAGCAACACTGCGCAATCTCCAGCTGAAACTATGCTAATGATGAAGGATAATGCTTGACCTCAATGTCTAAATATGGGGAAATAGAGTGAAATCCTCCAAGAGCTACTCAAGAAGGAGAGGAAATCTTAAACAGGAATTACCTCGGCAATTCTTGCTAACCAACAAGATGTTGCTGCAATTCCACTGGACCAAAGATGAATAATACTCAACATGATTTGCAATGGTAGCCTTGCCCTCCTTTTAAACAATGTGAGCTCCCTCTTAATGGACCCCACTCATTAGGGTTTCCTTCCTCTAGGAGCTTCCCTCCTTATCCCACTGCGCTAGCCCACAATGTGCTCTCCACCTCATGCTACTGTGCATTTTGACTTGGTCAACTTGACCTAGCCTTCTAGCAAAAGCCCCATTTCACACATGGAGGTGTGAAATCAAGCTCCAAAAGTGATCCTCCCTCATGCCAAGAGGATTTTTATTCTCTGTCCAAGAAGGAAATGGGTCTCCTATCCATTTTATTAATCTCCTATGTAAAAATGGAAAAATTAATGTTCCAATTTTCTCCATGAAAATTTGGGAACATTACACGGGGTCATGGCCATCGACCCCCTTAATTTAATACAATTCTTGTTTTGTCATGAAGATTTATGTGGGGTGGCAGAGTTGATGGACCGTCACCCTTTATTTTATATTTTTTCATTTTTACTAAACCACGCGCTATTTTTTATTTAAATGGAAAATGTCCGAAGGAGTGCTTTTAACCATCCCACAATTTCACCCAGAATCTGGCCAGAGTTGTCCGAAATCTGGTGGTCGGGTTTGAGAAAAAAAATTTCCTCCTTAAGTTGCCACATTACCAAGTCAACCCTTGAACTTTGAATTATCCTAACTCCTTCATACAGACTCATAATTCAGTGTCGTCTGTGTCATTGGAATAATAAATATGAGATCTTCCGCTTGACATTAATTTTTCCACATTCCACACACTTTTATTTTTTAGCTTTGTGGTTAAGCCACTTGTACTTGGACCTGTTTGATCCACCTCAATCATTCCAACAATCAGGGCTAGACTTCATTGGTTAGATTCATCCTCCATTATCAGGGCAGCACATATGGATTCTTACAACTACAAAATATTTCACCAAGTGGATTCAGTCCATTCCAATGAGAAACGCCATTGACATGGTAATAATTAAATTTTTGTTGGAAAATATTATGTCTAGATTTGGCTACCCTCAAAATTTGGTGACTGAAAATGTAATGGCTTTTAAATCTACCAAGACGAACAATTTATGTTATAAGTATAACATTGATTTGACTCATTCTACACCTTATTACCCTCAAGGTAGTGGGTTATCTGAGCCATCAAATAAAATCCTGGTAAGAATAATAAATATGATCATCACAGAAAAAAAAAAAAAATGGGATACTCATCTAGTTCATGCTCCTTGGGAAGATAGGGTTAGTATCAAAATATCAATTGGAGTTTCTCCCTTTCAAATTGTTTATGGTTTTGATACTGTGATGCCATTACAGTTGAACCTTCCTATTATGAAGTTTTTACAATATGAAACTAATAATTCAAATCTGATTCAGAGAAGGATGCTATAACTGATACAAGCTCATAAAATCCGGGAATCCCTGATGGAAAAGAATAGAAGTATAAAGCCAAATTAAAATTTCTCTTTGAAAAAAGAGAAAAACAACAAGTATTCCAAGAAGATGATTTGGTATTGCGCTGGGATGCAAGAAGAGAAGATCATGGAAAGCATGGAAAAAATGAAAACTTGTGGTTTGGGCCATTCAAAATTGCTCAAGTTTTGGAAAATAACACATTTTTTCTGAAGCATTTATATGATGCAATTAACTGGAGGTCCAGTCAATGGTCATTATCTCAAAAAGTTCTTTGTTTGTTGATTCAGTCAGTCTTTCCATTGTAAATATCTAGAGTGCTATTTCAATAAAACTCCATGCCGAATGGTATTTGTGTCTGTAAATAGAGTCAGTCTTGAATTCAGACAATAAAAGTTAGTTTTTTCATTAGTTTCTGGAATTTAAAAGTCCTGAGAGTTTAAGGCATCGAATCTACAGTCCTTGAAGTCTTAGAGGGAGGACTTCATCCTCAATAGGATCCATTGTTAGTACTGCAATTTTTTAAAACCTTTCAAAGTCTAGTCATCATTGTAAGTTGTGTCTGTGGTCCTCTCTTGTCTCCTAACCTATGGTTGAAGGCCCCGGAGGGTTAAAATGTATTATTTTTTATCATTTTTTAACCAAAATCCAAAATAATTTTGAGTCCAATAGTTTGTGTATGTCATAGAGATATTAGGGTAAATTTTCTTTTAATAAGTATTTTAACTGATTTGAGTAGTTAAGGTCATGGGTTTAGCTTGAGAATTATTATTCATTCACCATGATATTTCTATCCAAGTTTAAAGACAAAATGTCAGAGTCATCAGTTGTGTTTGGAATAACACGGGAATAGCTACTTTTCCTAGAGGCAACTATTTTCTACAAAAGATATGGTTTTACAAGAAACACTGGAATAGCTACCTTTTTCAAATAAGTAGCTACTACTTGAAAAATTTGTACAAGGATATAAAAGAATCATTACTCAGGTGAAACAAGAACTGCTCTTTGAATATTGAAAATGTTCTAAAATAAGAGGTATTACTCAGAAAATGTGGCTATTTCTAATTGGAGGATTCATCAAAAGGAGGTTGGTTATTTATTTTCTAAGGCTAGTTAAATATCATACTACTCGTAAAGTGAAATGTATTAAGGTTGAAGTACGAGTAGCTATTAGTAAATAATGTTATGGAGTGAAAGGTTCAATGGGATGATTTGGCAGCAGAATTTGAATAATTTTGGTTTCATGTCGTTCCCTATCACCATAATTTAGGGCATGCATAGCTACAACAAATTGTTTACCCTCATGAAAGCTACATCAAACCGTTGTTATCTTCCAAGAAAACAATTTATTACCTTCTGCCATCAGTTAGGGATTTGTGGAGGGTTGTTGTTCCTTATCTTATAGGTGTGCATTAGTGGTTAGGTTAAATGTTAACAAGATGGGTAAGGGTGGTAAGGTGAGCCATTGAGAATCGACCAATACCCGTTTTTTTGACCATCGTGCTAAGCCTCAGTTCCAAGCAGAAGTGTGGTATTATTTTTTAAAGAATTTTTCAGGTGAAAATGTGGTGGTGGCTCAGGAATTTGCTAGGAAATTCGGTGGACAACAGGTCAAGCTAGGGTCTTGGAACTTCAAGATCACAGATACTATCATTACAAGGGCTACCCAAAAATTAGCTATAGGTGAGTCCTGGAACAAGAACACACCTCTACTTAAAGTTGATTCGAATACATATCTAAATCCTGAACATGAAAATATTTGTTGGACCCCTACTATTCATATTTCTTATTTTAGGCATGAGTGGCAAGATGTTATTACCACTGTGAAAGGTTATTTAACTTGTGAGGGTAGGTTTTCTACAGTGCATAAATACCAGATGAGGTTTCTAGCACACATCTTGGGCTCTAGACCTATGAATATAACATTTTTCCTTTATAAATATTAGTTTTCAATGTCCCAATAAATAGAGAGAACCCCATATTATTCTCTTCACAATCTATATCACAAGGGTTTGATCAAAATATTGGCGGTTTATCATCTGAGAAAGAAGGGAACCACATTGAAAAAAAATTTAGCAGATGAAGGATTTCACAATATTAACTCAAATAGAAGGGTAGGAAGGCCTAGAAAGCCAAAGACCCAAGAACAACAGTCAAACCCTACACCTACATTTACCCCTTCACAAGCTAGTCCATATTCTACACCATCTAACAGATAGACAAGGAACTCAACGAGGAGTGATAGAGTTCAAACCACCACTCCTACACCAATCATAACTCATATAACTACAGTGCAACCAGCCAAGGAATTTCACACTAGACGGCCACCTAAGGAGGCACAGACCTTGGGGAATTTTAGGAAGGATCATTCAAGAAAACTCAAACAAAAACATACCCCATATCACAAAAATACTATGTCTAAGAGCAAGGAAAATGTAGCTTCCTCTTCAAAGAGTAAACGCAGGAGAAAAAATAGTTTGATGGATGGAAATTTAGTAAAATTCAGCCCTGAAACCTTGACACCAAGCCCTGTTATAAAGGCTAGCCAGGAGAATCAAGAAAACAATGCCACTCTAGCACCAGAGGAGCCTACACTTGCACAAGTCTTTTCCTCACTAAAAAATGGGAAAATAAAAGTTTCAGAGACCACTACAGTAGAAGAACCTATTATAGCTCAACTTTACTCATATATTACTTCTTCATCCAAAGGGAAGAAGAAAACTATAATCCACTCATATTCATATTTTGAGGAGGATAGCAATGAAATGGAGTTCAGTGAGTCAGATTTTGACAAAGGAAATTCAAGAAGAGTTATACATGGGAGAAGGATGCCTTCATACATTCCAAATCCATACCTTGAAAAGCCTCACACCAGACCAAAGAACAAGCTCAGACTAGAAAGTAAACTCATAGCCAAACCTGCTATCAGGGATGAAATAATAAACATAGATGAAAGATGAGAAAATGAACCAAGGAAGAAGAAGACTTAGCAGAAAAAGAAAGTACAGAAGAGAAATTCAAACAAGAGGGTCACCAAGGCAGAAGCTATCAAATTTTATGCTTCTATACTAGATCTATGATGATTCAATGTACAAAACCATGAAAATCTAAAGAATCAGGTCATTTTTCGCCTATACACAGTATTTTCAGATATAGCCACCTAAACTCTGCCATTTCAAGCTCCATATTGTCATGTTCTGTCTTCAGTTGTATTTCAGTCTAATTTTTTGTTATGTTGAAGATAAGATCTATTATATGTAGAGATTTTCAATAAATTCTCTTAAACAGAATTGCACTTTTTATGGAGGCTTTTAAAAAAATCATTTGTTGTATATATACTATGTAAATCAAGGAAGAAAGGGTTCATTGGTTGTTTATTTCATTTCATACTATGTTGTACATTTTTGGACATATAATATATCTAGAGGCACTCTTGAGGACTCACAAATTTTATGGTGCGTGTATTGTTTATCTCTTTATGTGTTTCCATAATTTTGAGTTTCATTCCAGATGAAGGTTTATATGGTGCGTGTATTGTTTATCTCTTTATGAGTATTGTGAACCTTCATGACATATTAATATGTTTTTGTAAGTCTTGTTTTTATCAAGCATTCCCAATTCATTATGAATTGAATATAGTTCATAAGCATTCCTTGAGGTTGAATTAAATCACGTCTCATACTCTTATAAGTATTTTGATCTAGCATACATGATTAATCTATTTTTGTCAGTCTTGATTTATCAAGAATTTCTGATTAATGAGGTCATGTTATTTGGAAGCATTCTGTGTAATGGGATTCTCAAAATGTAGAGTGAGACTCTTTTAAGTCTTTTAAAGCATTATTTCATTATACATTTTAAGTCTAGAATTTGTGTCACACTTTCTATTAGTCATCAATATTTTTTTCCTTTATAGATGACTAAATGCTTATCCTAGATTTCTAGAAACAAAATTCATGAATTTTGTGAGTTCTATAAATCTCACTGCCTTCATTATCCTTAGGATAAATTTTTCACTATTCTACTACTCTATCAAGGGATGGCCAGTCTATCACTCCCAGAAGACCAAATCATGGACTTATGTCACTCATTCTCACTATTTTTTCCACCTCTTACCTTACCACTTTGTTTTTGTTTTCCTAACCCTTCTATTTACAACTTGGATTTCCAAGTAGCCTAACCTTTTCCCCTATTCACCAAATGAGTCAGGCATTGGTGGTTTTAAGCTACCTTTTTGGGTTCTTTAGATAAATCAAAGTTATGAGTTTCGAGGTTTGTAATGCATAAAGGTTTGTCAATGCTCTCTTTTACACCTACAAACCCTAAGTTAAGTGTTCAACCAAAGGCCAAGTCCAAACATCTTCCCAATAGGTCATGTAGGGTCTCCTAGGTTATTCATTGTTTTGGGTTTTCTAAACTCATTGTTTTACATGAGCTCAAATATGAAATCAAATGAAAATAAGGGTGAGCTTATGATTGTCCAAAAGGTATCAAAAACCCCCAAGAGAAACCTCCTTTGATCAGAGCATAAATTCTTCAAAAGGACAGTTGCCTATCTTAAAACATTTATGTAGGAATGGTTTATGATGGTTATTGCCAGAAGAGAGGCAAGGTGAGAAGATAAAATCCTCAAGGACATTCACAACAAAGGGGAGATAGCATGCCCATGAAACAAAGAGTATCAGGGTTTTTATAACTAATTGGAAAAACAGGTGTTTCCCAGGAAGGAGTCCATGCAAAGGATCACAAGGACAGAGGTACATAGGCACCACGAGCATAAATTGAAGATTCATTGAAACAAGAAATGAAGGTGAGAGACCTCCTTGATGACAGTAGGCAGAAGTTGAAAGATGATATCAGAAGGTCACCTTTAGGGTTTGTCAAAGAAAAAAAAAATCACTACACCAAAGGGAGAAATCACAAAGAGTATCAGTATGAAGGATCCTAAACTTTCAAAGTACAATCAAAGGTCTTCAAAATGGTCAAAAAAAGTAAATCAGGAGTTTAAATGTCAAATCCGAAATAAAATTGAGCATAAGCTCTACTATTGATTGATTAAGATTTCAAACTCCAAAGGAAGTTTAAGAATATCAAAACACTGTATTATGGCACCTACAACAAGCAGAAGTGGCCAAAGGGAGGTAATGACAAACTTGATCAAAGAGACTAAGGTCACTGTGCGGGACAGACTCATTATACCTCTGGAAAATTAGTAAGAATGGTTGATTATGATAAAATATCATTTTTATGCTTAAATCACCTCCTACAAAAAAGGTGAAAGAAATATCAGTAAAAGGATAAAAAGGATCAAAAGTAAACATTAGAAAAATTGGGTTTTGTTTTTAATTATTTTTTTCCAAGCATATAAAAATCCTATGGCTATCACTCAAACTCATTTTTCATATGTAAAAAGGAGAGAAAATATTTCAAGTAAAAAATTAGGGTTTCTGGCAAATTTTTGGGCAGGAGAAGCCCTGTGCTACGCTCCTGTAAAGCCGCGCAACGCGCCTGTGGGTTCTCTCTGTGTAATTTACAACTACGCATTGCACTCTTGCAGCAGCATGCTATGCATTTACCGCATGTAGGAACGCCCGACCGACTCGCCTGACACCATTTAGCACTACCCTTCTGTGTGCAGGATAAGCCCGACGCCCAACTTCCATTTAGGCCTCGCCCGACCGTGTGCAAACCCTGCCTACACTACGCATTGGGCCGTTCAGGCCTTGCTCAACACTGTGTAGTCCCTTCCGCATTGCACGCCTACCCGTTCAGGTGTTGCACAAAGAAACTCCTCTTGTGCTACTCTCCTGCGCTGCATTCAGGGCCGACCTGACTCACCCGCACTGCGCTCCTGTGCTGCGCTTTCAGCCAGAAAAATCTTCAAAACTGTTCAAGCCTCCAATTTGCTGAAAACTCCTAATTTTCTCTACTTGGCACCTCCAAGTTTTTACAATAGGTATTTAGATCTATTTCCCCCTCTCATGCTATTTGAAAAGGGTAAATTTAGAAATAAAGTTAGAAACCCTAGAAGAAGAGATAATCTTGATATCCATGCTAAGAAGTGGCTCCTCTACTAAATAAATCTCTCCATTTACACAACTAGCCTTCACACTGCCAAACCTTGACACTACTATATCCTCACCATCCCACTCACCTTCTTCATATCATCTCACAAAAAGCTTCAAGGTTTTGATTTCAAAAGCAAGAGTAAAGGATAAATTCCTAGAGAAGGCAATGTTGACAATGGTGAAGGAGGAAAAAGGCCTAGGGAACCATAAAGAAAGGGTGGGAGAGCAAACATATTTGAGCCTTTAAGCACCAAGGAGTTGACAACCTCCCCTACCACAATTTCATATTTCCAAGAGGTAGGATGCTATGATTTCTGTGAAAAAGTACAAAGAGTCAAAAGTCACCCTGAGTTGACCATACTTTTCATCCTAAACCTCCATAACCACCAAGTACACCTAGCTGGGGTAAATTTTGAGCTATCCACCACTACACTTGCTATGTTCATTATGATACCTTGCATGGGAGAAAAATGGTTCAAACAGGTGAATTTGGACTTAACCTATTACCAGCCTTTTTTGAAACCAAGATACCAAGTTGATTTCAAGACCATTTTTCCCTTCTCCCATCTGTTGGAAATGTATGCCCCTTTAATGAAAACCATCATGAAATATTTTACCTGTGAGGGTAGGTTTTTCAGACTTTATTCCTATCATATAAGACTGCTTATGCACTTCACTAGGGCCAAGCTATTGCATTTTCCTTATTACCTTTATAGAAGTATTGATAAGATGTCATGCATTGTGAAAAAGAGGCCTCCTTCACAAAAAATGCAGAGTCTTTTTCACCATTCACTCATCAAAATTATTGCATTGCATCAGTTAGAGCAACATGGTATCCCATGGGAAGTATTCATCGCCCATGATGTTTTCACAAATCCACAGTCTCTTCCTCTGCAAATTTTTCCCTCATCATCTCATCCACCTTCGTCAATTCCCCCTTCAACCCCCATTGACCATGATTACTCATCCACACATGAATCCTCTCCCCACGAGACCTTCCCTCCTTCACCTTCTCCTAAAGCATCAGAAAAAGAAGGAATTGATGAAAAACAAGAGGAAAACAGCGACAAAGAGGAAAATGACAGTCAAAAGGAAGAAACAAGTGATGTGGGAGAGGGAAATGAAAATGACGAAAGTGGTAATGATGAAGAAGAAACAAAGGATGGTGAGGAATAAAATGATAGTGCCAAAGAGGAAATTTTAGAGAAAGAGGATAAGAAAGAGGCATATCATGAAGAGACAAATTTTGAAGACAAAGGCAGTGAACCCAATAATGAAGAAGAAACAGATGACAAGGCAGGAGATATAGAAGGGGATCACAGTGATCAAAATGAAAGAGATGAGGACATTACAGGGGACATCAAAGAGTTTGAGGAAACTGAAGAAACTGATGAAGTTACCTCTAACAGTGACCCCACAGACAATAAAAATGATGCAAGTAGTGATAAGGTAGATTCTGAAAACAAAGGCAGTGAGCCAAATGAAGAGGAGGAGACAAATAGCATTCAAGAGACAAAGGAATATTTTGATGAGCAGAATAGTGATTTTGAAGAAGAGAAAAATGAATAAGGGATAGATAATGAAAAGACAGAATTAGAAGAAGAGACATAGATAGAAGATGAAGACAATGGCTGTGGGAAAAACAATGACTCTGATGAAGAGGACAATTTAGAACGGAATGACATTGAAGAAGATATGGAAGAGGATGAAAATGATGAAGGTCATGATAGTGATGATAGTGTTAGGCAGATAAATCATTCTTGCGGACAAGAAAGATCTCCCTAGTATCACAAGGATAGCTAGAAACAAACAGGACAAAAGTAAACTACTTTCTCTAGATTTAATATTATTTAGAATTCTCTATGATGAAGAAAGGACCTACCTGTGATCCAATGCTAGTTTAATTCTTCTTTCCCGTCGCTCTAAGAATTCACCTCTTAAGATCTGAAAACAAAGACATAGAAGAGAATCAAAAGCACCTGCAACATACTAATTCAAAAATCACAAATCTATCTTAATGATCAAGGAATTTAAGAAATAAGTCATTTAAGTAGACACATAAACAACTTATTGAGAAAACAGGATCTAATTGTATTATATTTAAATAAAAGAAGGAGTATTACAACCACGTTCTCCTTGATGTTGTACAGATCCTTCCGGGGTCTGGAACAAGCATTTTCCTTTGGTCTGACAAGCCCTTCCACTCTTTGAACCAGCCTAACTACGAGTATGTAATTTTTCTTGCAACTAGCAAAAAGTATATGTTTCTTCAGCAATTCCCTTCTCTATCGTAGCTACTAAGTACAAAGCAGGTACTGAGTGTATACAAAATGTATAGAGAAGTTTTACATATATGAGCATGTACCCTTGAGACTTAACCAAAGCTTCAATTTATAGGAGAAGGAAAGTGGTTACAGCTCCAAAATGGAAGGGATAGAGTCCCCTTATCAAGGGATTAAGTTCCAAAATCCAAGGAATAGGCTCATTTTATGAAAGAATGAATGTTCATGATAATGGAAGGAGTAAGGCTTCGACTGGATAACGCCTTCTAAAAGCTTCCAGCTGGGAAAATATTTGACTAGCTAGGCTTCTAGAATTTACTTTTGCCTTTAATTTACCTTTTACAGGGGTCCGCACTTTTAATGCAGAAAACATGCGGTCGGCTCCGCAATTTTTAGATCCAAAGAGTGCGGTGCTACAGGTAAAGCTAAGGAAAAGTGTGGTACAAGTATTTTTTTTTATTTTTACAAGATTTTCTCGAAATTCAGGACTTGGTTTAGGAACTTTAGGGTTGTAGACTTATAAGGGAGCATTATATAGGTATTGATGAACCCATATAGACAGTAAAAATGTCATGGTGACAAAATAATGTGTAACAGATTTTCCCCTAAAGTGCGAAGTCTGAGATAATTCAAAGAGTAGAGTACTTTATCATTTCGAAGATTAGCTTGTGGACACACCAGTTGGAACCTATAAAAAAATTCAATGAAAAAAAAAAAATATATATATATATATATATATATATATATCATCGCTGAGGTAGGGATTCCCATACTCAGAGAAAAAACTAACTAAATCAATACTTAACTAAAATTTTCTGATATAGAAACTTTTCTAACATTACATCAATTGTAAACACAATATGGGCGCAACAATATATTATGAATAGTCTATTGAATAATGAATAATAAAACTCCTCGCAGCCTGGATGGTGGAAACTAGATCCAGGGTCTTGATTTCTGCTACCCAAACTAGTACAATTATATCCATGCGATTGATTGTGTCGAAGTCGAACATGGTAGAAACCAATTGATTACTAGTCAATGATGTGAAATGTTAACAAGTGTGAGAGAAACCACCAATAATGAAAATGGCTCTCAAAGTACTCAATACAATCCATGAAGTGTGAATAAATGATTTGAAGTCGAACACTTCATAGAATCATCCGATCAGAGGTCAATGATGTAACCTGTCGTCGAAGGCGAGAAATATTCCATTAAGGCATGAAGATTCCAAGGTATTGATAGGATTCTAGATCAAATTTCTAGATAATGAGTTGTCCTTGATAGAAAGTGACTCGTCATAGGAAAGCCCACGACCTGGAAAAACATTAGATCAATTTTTGAAGAAATTTTTAGCAAGGACTGACTCAGGGATGTTCAACACGAATGGAGACAAATTTTTGCAATGAAGGGTTTATTTGAACTGTTTCTTGAACACATAATGAAACTATAGATGGTTTGTAACAATTGACCTAAAGCTAATACCCAGAAATGGGCTGAAGACTTTCAATGCGGTTTGATTAAGTGTTAGACAAAGGATTTTCCCAACCCAGGTACAAGTGTGACAAAAAATGTCGTGTTCAAGAGTGGCATACTGCTTTTAAAAACAAGGGTGACAACTGGATCCATTTTCTCTCTTTTACCCCACAATTTATGGCAAGTACCTCTTTGTTTTTGACAAGCTTAAGGAGGATAACATTTTCTTGTGATATAATGCGAAAAGTGCGAAAATTATAAATGATTTCGCGACAATTTATATTGCTGCGAAATGTGTTTTAGGAGGGGCTCCGCAAAATTTTCTGGCCGACAGAAAATTTTACAAAAGTTTGGTCTAACTTTGATTAAAATTTCGGCTGAACTATTAAGTCATTAGACTTAACGGGCCATCGGCGCAAAAAATAGTTCGGACGAACTAACGTGTCACCAGTTACACAGAACCAGGCTTTGAATACGTTTCTGCAACTTTGGACTGATTAAACTCCATGAAAGGTTTTTAATTAACTGTCAAAACCAAGACAAGCATTTTCAGAGTTGAATCTAATTTCAGGAAATATAACTTTTATGGAATTTCATAAACGTTTACTATTTTTAATTAATTTTCTAATAAAATGGGTGCAAACAATTTCTGAGGGTCATTTTGATTCAGTGAAATAAAAATTTTGTATCTCCCAAAATACATTGTAAAAAAAATTGAAAAAATTATGGGGCATTACATTGGTCCATCGTCTCTAATGGGTAGCTTTTAGATTTTTAGTTTATAACTTATATGTTAAGAAATTTCTTGCGTCGCAAAACATATCCGAAATATGCAGTTTTTCATATTGGACCAGTTCAAAAAATTATAGTAATTATGAGATGCATCCATTGGCTTTGTAAATATGACGAAACCAAAGTAGACTCTGTCTGAATTGTTGTAACACATTTTTTTTCTCAAAAACACAAATTTTCAATGAATACAACATTGCGTCATAACATGACTTCTTATGAATCCTTTGATTGTTAAGAAACACACACTCAAAGAAACGCTAAGCTGACATATCAAATCTGCATAAAAAAATTTCAAAAAATAAGTAATAGAAAGCTAGCAAAATTTCTGACAACTTTTTTTTCATTGCAAAATTAAATTCTAAGCAGAAAAATTGTTATAGTTTGCAGGAAGTTGAAGAACCGAAAAAAATGAAATTTTTTTCTCAAAAAAGGGCAAAAAGTGTAACGCAACTTCACATTTTCACCCAAGCTCATCCTTTGGATGAGTCCAACATAGTTTAAAAGTGAACCCTAATAAGGAGTGTTCCATTCTTGTTTATAATTTATAGGTCCTTTACTGTTAAATTTTAACGAGTCCAGTATAGGAGAAACTCGATGTTTTTCAGTTTTAAGGAGTCAGAAAAACTTAAGGAAACTCCGTGGGTGTAATTTTTCATAAATTTTCTCTCTCAAGCCCGAAAAAGGATAAAATAGTACAAGAGAGAACTCTACTGACCATGATTAGTCAACGTATACCTTTTTCGTAACTAGTCCATTTCAGTCTGGAAAAGGGGTAAACTTATACTAAAGCGACAACTGTTCATTTCCTTTAACGAGTTCTAATAGTCAAGTACTCGACAATCTTTTCATGTTTAAAGAGTCTGAAAAGAGCTTAAAAGAGAACTCCAAGATTTCATTTTTTCATAAGTTTTAATGAGTTCAAAAAAGGGATAAAAATGTACTCATGGTTTTCTCTTTTTCATAAGTTTTAACGAGTTCGAAAAAGGGACAAAAATGTACTCCTAGGTTTCGGTTTTTCATCATTTTTATCGAGTTCAAACAAGTGATAAAAAGTATACTCTTTTGTCAAAATGATCATTTTACCCAAAAAATCCTGTATTTTGCACAAAAACTCAAAAATTAAACATATATGTTTATGATTAATAAAAATAATTCGGAAAATAACTTTTTAAAGTGGAAAATAAAAAAAATTATATTTCATTTATTCAAAAAATCTTATAAAAAAAAGTTTTTCTAAATCATTTTTACCATTTGATTCCAGGGTGAAAGTTGAGAGCTTTTGGTGGAAAACGTTCTAGAGGCGATTACGGAAAATTCAACCGTTGGAATCGAAAATCCTCAGCTCCAGGTAATCCACATCATCATTGCCTTCATTTTTGTCCATTCACTTTCTTAATTTAGGTTTTAAATTTATTTTTTAGGGTAAAAATATGTTCAAAATTTCTCCCATGGGGGTCCGCAGGTATTACACATGACACCTGCAGACTCTGACAATTTTTCAAAAAGAAAATTGTCATGGTCCCGCACTTTTTGTACAGGACACATGTAGATCTATGCACTGTCTCTGTGAAAAAGGTGCGGAGGCGCCGTGAAGAAAATAAATTGATAGTTTCTCCCAAAATCAACCAAATTTTTTCACTCAAATTGTTTATAATCTTCCAATTTTCTCATTGCAGAATATCTACAATGCTTGAGTGGAGGGAACGTGAACATGAAAAGGTTGATGAGGTTGCAATGGTACATGTGCGCACATTGTGTGTGTTGAGGGAATGTGGTTTATATAAATTCTGGGCTATTCAGGGTATGAGGGCCCAAGTAGACTTGCTCACATGGCTAGTAAACAAATGGGATGTTCAGGAGTAGTGCTTTATAATTGGGGATCACCGGCTCGAAATCAAGCTAGAAGATATATATTTTCTTACAGGTTTATCAAAGAGAGGTGAACCAATCTCTTTATTTGGAGCTAGGGCAAGTGGCCAATCTGTCACCAGCCTTCAGCAAGAATTTTGCAATGAAGAATCGGATCCCAAAGATAAACGCATTGATATTAAAACAATCATCCGTCCTGAACTGAAAGTAGTTGCATTTACTGTAACTCGATTGTGGGGGAGCACAACTCCACATGTTGCTACTATATCCCAAATTCATATTGTTGTTGATTGCTTCAGAGGCACCATTTTCAATTGTTATGAGGCAGTATTCGCCAATGTAAAAGGCCAATTGACTCAGGAAAAAAATCAAAGTTGAAAAACTTTGGGTATGGAGCTATTTTTGTCACCTTTTCCCTCGATAGAATCCCTTCCCTTGCACCACAACTTATCTCAGTTGATCATGGTAGAGTCAAGGAGCCTCGGATGGTCCAATGGGTTGCACTGATGGCCCATCATAGTGAGGGAGGTGAGATTGTTTGTTTTACTCCAGCTTATTTCCATTGGTTGGAGAATCAAATCTTTGCCATAGAATATTTCCCACTCCCGTGGTGATCGAGAGATGTCTCTTCCTTCAGGAGCACAGTGGGATGACTCAGGTAAGAATCATTTTGATATGTTATAAATTCTAATTTTATTTTGTTTTTGTTTAAATCGTCCAATACTGATGAAAAAAAATTTGAAAATGCAGATGTTGGTCCACTCAGGCCAGCCACACTCCGTCGCTTCGACAGGAAGAAAAGAGATCCCATTGTAGCACCACAGGATAAGGCAGCTGAGATTCTTACTGAACAAGGATACAACCTAGAATGGTTGACCTTGGATATCCCAGAGACTTCGATAGATGATATCCCTCTCCATCTTCAAAGACATGTTATTGGGGTTCCTAGTCAATTCAGCAGATTCCTGAATAGAGTAGCACAGGTTGTCATGTACTATCATGATCATCACCATGGATAGTGGATGATTGTGTAGACTATGACCTTTTATTTTTTGTATCACTATTTTTTCCGATTATAAGGTGTTTTAAACCTATAATCGAAGACGATGTAATATTTTTTGAAAAAATTACTCTATTCTATGATATTACTACTATTTCCAGCTATCTGTTCAACATGATTATCGAATGTAGCTTTGATTTACTACTTTAATGTTGTAAATGTCTGTTTATAACACTAATAGCTAATGCATCAGCCAGTGTATTTAAATTTCTCAGAATATGTTGATATTCAATATAATCAAACTCTCGTTCCAAGAGACGTACCTTCAAAAATAACCTCAATAATACTGGATTTTTAATTGCGTATACTCGATTTAAATGTAATACAACGAGTTTAGAATCTAACCTAATGATCAAATGTTGAATTTCAAATGAAATGGATTCAGATAATAACTCAATCACTGTGCTATATTCTACAATATTATTTGTTGTTTGACCAAGGCTTACCCCATGCATATACATTAACTCATCAGTGGGTGAATAAATAATCCAGGTTGCAGAAAAAATATTTTGTGTACTACGACAAGCACCATCACCAAAACCAATGTATGTTTGAAGGGATGTCGACATCTGCAATATCAAGAGAAATCTAGATAAGAAGGGATAGTAGTAAAGGAAAAATTATACTAGGCACACTCTTCTAATATAAGGCATACTAGCTACGAAAAGAACTAAAATACAAATAAAATCTCCACACAAGATTTAAGCATAATATCTCTTCAGATAAAGCCCTTTTCTAGGTTTGTCTAAAGAGATCTCGCCATAATCAATCAATTCATAGGCCCCTTTTGCAAGCACTCGCTTAACAACATAAGGACCATGCCACATAGGTTCGAATTTTCCAGCTCCTAGCTTATCATTAGCTTGGTCGTATACCAATACTAGGTCACCCTCTAAAAAACACAAGGTGTAAAAATTTGATCGTACTGAGCTTTAACGCATTTTTTGTGAGCTTCTGCTGCCAATGCAGCGGTGTGTTGAGTTTCATCTAATTGAGCTAAGTACAAAAAAAAAAAATCCTCCTCAGAGGTAGCTGGTAGTAATTCTATGGCTAACTATAGTGACAGTATCTCGCATTCAATTGGTAACATAGCTTCTAAACCATAAATTATCTGAAAAGGGGTGAAACCTGTTGCGGTTTTTGCTGAGGTTCGGTATGCCCAAATTTCTGAAAAAAGCATAGTGTGCCAATTCGATTTATGAATGCCGATTATCCTTTTAATCATAGTGGTTAAAAATTTATTTGCAGCTTCAACATGACCATTAGCCTGCGGGTAATATGGTGTAGAACTATCATGGCACAGGCCAAGATGGTTAGAAATTTCAGTCATCATAGTGTTTCGAAAATGGCTCGCATGATCAGTAATGATAGCTTGGGGTACACCAAATCTAGCAATCACGTGATTGAATACAAAAGTTGCTATATTTTTTCCATCTGCCACAAATGTAGGCATCGCCTAGGCCCATTTGGTAAAATAATCTACTACGAGAATAATATACCCATGCTCCCCGGTTGAGTGAGGGTTACATGTAATGAAGTCAATGCCCCATTTTGCAAAAGGACCGACAGCAATTATTGGGTGAAGAGGAGCTGGTGGTGCAACATTTTACGATAAAAAATCTGACAATTGTGGCATTTTCGGACTACTAGAATGCAATCTTTAAATAACGAAGGCCAAAAATAACCAGCACACAATATCTTTTTGGTTGTGGCATATCCAGACATATGACCGCCACATGCTCCATAATGATAGTTATTTAAAGCTTTTCGGTCTCTTCGTGGGTTAAACATCGTCGAAATACAGAATCCGCACCGCGATGATAAAGCGTGTCTCCAACAATATTGTATTGATGAGACTGGTAACGGATCTTTCGTCATTGTGAATGTGAAATCTCAGGAAAAAAAATTTGGGTCTGGAGATAAATGATTATATATCCATACCAAGGATCTAAATTACTGATAAGAAACAAAGATTCATCAGCGAGTAGATGTTCTACCACAGTTTCTGTCTCAGTATGTGGGAAGTCACACATTAGTTCAGCGAACACTAGTGATTCCTTTTATTTATATTTTTCAAATTCTAAATCAAACTCTTGAAGGATTACTATCCATTTAGATTATTTTCCCCCTAGCAATTGTTTGGTCAAAATATACATCATAGGGTTACAATCAGAGATCATTATTGTTTTTCGTAACAAAATCTAATGACGAAATCTTTGCACAACTTGGACTGTTTCCAAGGCCAATTTCTCCACATGTGAGTATTTGATTTCAATCAAATGTAAATTGTGACTAAGATAGTAAATCACACGTTCGTTGTGAAATTAATCTTCCTGAACTAAAACCATTCCAATCATGGAATTAGAGGCTGCTAAGTATAAAAGGTAATCTTGGTTGTAATAGGGTGGATGCAATAACGGTGCATGGATCAACGCGTCTTTTAGAGCATCAAAATATCTATCAGTGATCTCATCCCAAATGAAAGGAATATTCTATTTCAACAACCTAGTAAAACCTTTGGTTAACTCAGCATAATTAGGAATGAATCTACACAGAAAGTTTTCTTTCCCTTGAAAAATTTGGAGTTGGCACAGTGTGGAAGGAGGAGGTAAACTGATGATGGCCTCAACCTTCGACGGGTCAACACGAATGCCTGCCTTCGAAACAATAAATCCCAACAATCGTCCAGATTGTACATAGAAAACACATATGTGTGGATTCAGAAGAATCCTATAATCCCTACATCTCATAAATATTGCTCGTAAATGAGTAGGATGATCTTTCCTGTATAATGAATGAGTAGGTAAATCATTGAGATAAGGTTGCACAATGTGTTTAATGTCATGAAATGCATAAGACATGGCCCTTTGAAAAGTTGACCCAACATTCTTAAGTCCGAATGGTAATTTACGATAAGCGAAAGTTCCCCATGGAAATGAATGTTGTCTTTGTTTGATCAGTAGGGAGTATGTTTATTTGATTATAACCGAAAAATCCATCCATGAAGGAAAAAAAATTTCTTCTGAAATAATCGTCAATGATTCGATCGATATAAGGGGTTGGATAATTGCCTTTTGGACAAGCTTTGTTTATATCCCTATAATCGATACATACTCTAATTTTTCCTTGTTTTTTATTAACAGGAACAATATTAGATACCCAATCCATTAGAGGAATGGGATAAATAAATCCTGCTCGAAGTAATTTTTCAAATTCAGCTTTGATTGAAGCAGCTTTTCATGGATGTATCTGACGTAATATTTGTCTGACGGTTTTAGCATCCGGGTATGTTTTAATTTCATGAACGACAATGGATGGATCAATTTCTGGCATTTCTTCATAGGACCAGGAAAAAATGTCACGAAATTCTTGAAACAAGGCTTTGTATATATCAATTTCATCTTTTGTACAAGAAAGCACCTATATGAATGTTTTCAGCAATTCCTGGTTTTACTGAGATGTCAATGGGAACCGTTGTAAAAATATTTTCTAAATTCAATTCAGAATCCGAATTTTTGATATATAGAGGACTCTAAGGTTACTTGACATATTCAACGGTGAAAATAGATGAAAAATCATTTTCAAAACGATCAAGATCAGGTAGAAATGAAGATCTATGATGTAGATCTTCCCATGGTAATTCATCCATAGACAAAAATCCACGAATATGTTCACTAGTATTGAATACTTGTTGAAAAGGATCAAGAATTGATGTGAAGGCTGAGCTTGATGTCAAAAATAATTCTTCATTGATCACATTCACTGGATCAATTGCAGTTGAAGAGGTATCAGAAAATGACTGTACCGCTTGATATGCTAACTCAAAGGGACTCAAAGGCATCTCACCTTTGAAAGAATCTAGTTCTGATTCTGAAGGTACTATCCAAGGATCATCAAATGGAATAGTACTTGATGTAATCATATTGATATTAGCAATAATATTTGATACGTTGGGTGCAAGTATAGAAAAATTTCCCATTAAAGAAGAGTCTTTAATTAAACCTACCCCAACATCTTTGTAAGGGATAGTCAATTTTATAACATGTTGGATACTATTCGTAGAAACTAGGAAGGACAAATAATATGAAAGCTGGTCAATTTTAATGATCTTTCCATTATGAGGGAACATGATTAGCAGAAAGACTGATGATATGACAATAGTCATAGCATAAGACCAACTTCGACCCAGGAGAAGGTTGTAATCTAGAGGGGCATCAACTACCTCCACATCTAGGTTAACAATTTTTCCTTCGACTTCTATAGGTAGATCCTGTAAAATACCATAAAGATGGAATCCTCTTCCATAAAAAGCTTTGAGGATGGTTGGAGATCGGTTAATTGTCATAGAACCAAGTGATTTCCAACATTTCAATGACATGATACATGTAAATGCCCCTTCATCAATCACAGTACAAAAGCAACGTCTGTTTTTTACTAACATTGGAATCTAGAAAGCCATTTGATGGGGTAGGCGAGGTGTAAAATTTTCTAAATCGAATACCATAAGGTTCGAATCCTGCAAATATATAGATCCTAAAACTAATAATATCCTTTGTGCTAGACATGACTGCAGCACTTCCAAGGCCGACATTGCTGAAGGGGAAATTGCCAAATCCTCAAAAATGTTGTAGTTCTGAGCAACCCTCGTATGTGGATTGAAGGCTGATTTTTGAAGAACACCTTTAGCAGGCGGTTTGATTACTAAGTCAGGATTCGGTTTCTTGATATGAAGAGGATTAGAAACCGAGGGAGATGAAGCTAGTGCTAAATTAGAAATTTCTATTTCTTTACTAGTTATAGGATTTTTACTACCATAGTCTTGTGATCGTGTCGCAACCATCAAAATATCTCCTGACATATTAGAAGAAGACCTAATCATTTTTCTATCTTGAATTGGAAAGGGATCCTTCAAGATAGCGGGAGTGGGTGAACCTTTGACGAACTTAGAAACTCCATCCCTATGCGGACATTCCTTGGTGAAATGATCGTCATCACAGATAAGACAATGATAACGAGGTTTCCGTTTGTCATCAGTTGATTCAGTTTTATCAGTTTTTTATTTTGGAGATGAGTTATTTTCATTCTTTTTCTTCCTCTTTTTCTTATTGCCAGATTTTGACTGAGTAGATGAATCTACAATGTGAATATCAGAATGAGTTTCTAAGGAAGATTCTCCTTTTGGTAAATCAGGTAATGCTATTATAGGAGAAGTAATATTTGAATATTTCTTCTTATTCTTAGTTGTACTAACCGAACCGATTACACCATCAGCGGCATGAGACCCTGAAGGAGTTGTGGTTATCTGACCAGGACGTGGTAAATCAATAATTTTCTCGTATAAAGTTCCAGACTGGGTATATACCAAGTCTAGATATTGAGCTTGAGTAATAACTTGTTCTTCTGTAACAACTCCTGCTTTGGCTACATCCTCAGTGATATTTGGTAGCAATGATTGAACAAACCATTCTGCCAATATTTGATCTGAGATAAAAACTTTTACCAAATATCTTCTACATCTCCATTCATGGATATGATCTGATATATAAGTAGACGTAGATTATTTTAGTGAAGTTAATAATTCCGTGCCATTGTCGTATCTGACTGGCAACTGAAAATGAGTTAAGAAGGAATTTTCTAGGGCATTGAAATTGGTAAACGAACCTCGTGGCAGTTCAATGTACCACTTAGCAGCTAATCTTATTAACGTTCTCTGAAAAAGTCTAAGTCGAACATAATCATCGATTAATGAGTTAGACGTGCACCAAAGGTGGTAAGTCATAACATGGTTGGAAGGATCCTCTCCTGGTTTTCCTTCAAATTTTGGGATATCACTCGGTAACTTATGAGGCATTGATGGCCAATATAGATGATAATAGATAGGATCATTTGTAAGGCGAGTTAAATCTGGTAAATATAAAGTTTCTATGAACGGTAATCGATGAGTAGGGTCTTGTGGATAACCTTGTAAAAGTAAACCAGTCCCAGGAGGAGGATATATAGGATAACCTAGAACAGGTTGTGCATTTGGAATCATATTACCTCCTGGATAACCAGGAATAACCGGACCATACTGAGGTTGAATAGGTGTTTGATATGTATATCCAAGGTATGGTTGTTGCGGGTAGAATGGAGTTTGTGAAATAGGTCCATATTGGTACGGCCCCTGATATAGTTGATAAGTAAATTTAGGTTGACTTGTTATAACTGTACTTGTTCCAGATTGTCCTGCAGGTATCTAAATAGTAGTATGAATTGTCAGTCCAGACTGCGGAATAGAAACCTTAGGAATCTGTATCAACGTTTGAGGGGCAGATGTAACAAGAACTCTAGACACTACAGGAATAAATGTGATAGGTTGAACAGAAGTCTAAACATATATTTAAGGTGGAGTACTAGGTGAACTTAGACCAGGTTGCTGAACAGGACTAGATGCAGGTGTTGGAATTGAAGGCTGGACTAGTTGTTGGGGTTTATATTGACGAACAAGTTGTCCTACTTAATGTAAGGTACTTCCATATTTGGTTCTAAATTCTGTTGGACTTGGGATGGATCCCACACCATTCTGGGATATGAGGGTCCCATTGAAGGTTGTACATAATAATACCCATAATTGGGTTGAACAGATGGTTGATAATTAACCGGATAATTTCCACCTCCTTATAACATTTGTTGTGCTGTATAGAATTGTTGTGCTAAAGGAGGTTGCAATCCTTGAATGGGATACTTCCCTTGAGGTTGATATTGACCTTGAGGTATGTATTGTCCCTGGGGTTGATATTGACCTTGAGGTATGTATTAACCCTGAGGTTGAGATTGACCTTGAGGTATGTACTGTCCCTGGGGTTGATATTGACCTTGAGGTATGTACTGTCCCTGGGATTGATATTGACCTTGACGTATGTACTGTCCCTAGGGTTGATATTGACCTTGACGTATGTACTGACCCTGGGGTTGATATTGACCTTGAGGTATGTACTTTCCCTGAGGTATGTACTGACCTTGGGGTTGCCCCCCGGGCTGTATCTGGCTATTTTGAGGTTTCCCACAAGGCTTTATATTACAACCTTGAGATGTGGGGTTGGAAATATTTCCAGACATCATATAAACTTGTTCATTGTTCAAAGTTCCAGTATTTGGTTCATTCAGGCCAGATGATGACATTGGTTTTCTTGGAAAAGGAGATACTCCTGAGAATGTACCAGAGAGTGAATAATAGCCTGTAGGAACAGACAGACCACCATAGAGGAAAGTTTTTGGCGATTCAAAAAACATATATGATTCACATGACATATTTAACTGAGGTCTATGACCTATTGGTGAAGTGTAAAAAGGTATTCAAGGTGGTGAATACTGAAGACCTACGTTTTGTAGAAAATCTGTCAATGAAGAATACCAAGCGTCTGTTCTAAAAGGACTGTAAGAAATTGATTCACGTTGTCTAAGTTCAAAATTTTCCTGAGCTGAAGGGAGAAGGACTTCTTCTTTTGTATCAGTGATTTCTTCAATACTAATAAGACCCATAGGAAGACCTTCTGTGGTCTGATTCTTTACTCTAGGTGAATCAAGATAATCAGTGAATTCTAAAGTAGGTTCTGATGTGGCAAGTTCAGTTTCCAGTTTAGAAATTTTAGGCTCTTCAGGTGATAATTGACTTGTTGTAGAAGCAACTTCAGTTAACTTGGAAATTGAAACTATTTGTGGAGTATGTTCTGCTACTCGTGATTGACCTACTTCGAAATCAAGATGAGTAATTATAGACGATTCTCCTTGTTCCATTAATCCAGTGCTACTAATAACATTTGGTATCAGAGATTTAAGTCCTTCTAGTTGACTTTGTGTGTACTCAGGGGGTTTCCCCTGATTTCTATGTGATTTTCTTGGTAATTCAGCCATGATTAAAATTTTTAACACACGCAATCAAATAAAATCTCAATCAAAAATTCCTAAAGTCGCTAAGAAACAAACAAATGATCATATGCCTATAAAATCTAAGAGATCAAACCACACACAAATAGTATATTCCCGCACTAAAAACACTAGTTGGTGATGAAATCCAACATCGTAGTATTTTAATGCAGAAATGGCGGTTGGAACAGTTACCCCGACAACCTGCTTAATGAAACAGACCGATGCAAGTTTCTTCACTTAAACCATCTCAAGTGAAGATAATCCTCTAGAGAGTCCAAGTGAGTCTAGCTAACATCTGCTCGAGGTACAGTGGGATCTTCCCTCCACCGTCACCTTGGGAAATAATCCTAGAGTTTATGGCCACTAAGGTCACCAACAGGAACAAATATACCTGGGGGAACAGTCTATGATCCGATACACATGCAAGGGTAGAGTAACAAAGCTCAATCCCCTTGAAGGCTCCTTGACATAATCCAAGTTTTACTTACAAGTTACCCCAAGCTCCTCGACAATGGTTAATTTGAGGTTTACCATTGTTAATACATGTATATCTTCTATTGTTCCTAATGAGGAAGGATTGATTACCTCACTAGTTTGGATATGATCTCGTGCTTGACTCCTTTAAGAGGAGCTTCCCAGAGCATACATGTTACTATTGGAATTTTCCTACTGCAAGATCAACTAATTGTTTTTTTTACTATCTTGGAGAGTTAACTAAAACCTATTCCAAGACACTAGCCTAAGCTATATTGGTGGAAAGAACCCTAGAAAAATAAAATTTTACTAAATCAATTTTAATTAAACGTTACTTTTAGTTGGTTGTTTCTTAGGAAAATGGGCATGAAAGTGAAACTTCAATGATGTATAATGACCCAAATCCAAAAAACACTAAAATTCATCTATATGAGGAACAATTGATTCCTTTTCAATGAAATCTATCTAAAAGAAAGGGTTGAGGGATGCAATTGATTTTTTAAAAATCAATCCTTCTTTTTAAAACGAGAATATATGAAAAGAAATATTTTTCATGAGAACTCAATGATTAATTGCTCAAAAATAAATCCCTTTTATCGTTCAAGTCTTAAACTACAAATAAAACAGTTTCCAAAAGAAAAGTATGATTACTTAGAAAACAAATTTCAAAACTAAAAACACTAATTTTGAACTCTAAAAATTTTGAGGATGTTTTGCTCAGTTTGTAATCTAACCAATAAATCCTTTGCTTATCCCAAAAATAATTCAAAAACATCCAACAATGGTTTCAAAGTGAAATTCAAAACTTTTTGAACTAAAATTCTCTTAAAATTTGCAAATGAAAGAAAAAATTAAATCTAACTTTCAAAGAAACAAGTTCTGCTATAAATTCAAAGGCTCAGCAAGAAAACAATGAAATACCAGTGATATAAGGTATATAAAGGCTTCTGATATTTGAGCCACATAAAGACAAAGAAAAAAATTGCTTATAAAATGCAAATATTTAGAAAGTCACTCAAAACTTAGAAATGCTAGAAGAAACTTTCACAAGGGGCTTTTGATAGTAAAAACAAGTCTGGGTAATCACAAAGAATCTTGTAAGCTAGTACCAGAAAACAGAATTTTGAGCTTTTCGAAAATTTTCTCAAGGTCCACAGGTTTCAAGGTACAAAGATGCGGTGCCGCGCTGTTTACACAGAGAAACTGTGCAGATGATCGCATTTTTTTCAAAGAAAAAGTGCGGAGATTAGAGAACTTAAAGAAAAATAAAGAATTCTAAGTACTTTTTAGGGATTCAAATAGAGATAATGTACCCAAGAAAGTATATACTAATCAAAATAAACAAAAAACGAATGGTTTCACAATTCAAACTCAAAGAAAACTAAGTTCAAAACAAATATACCCAGTGGAGTCGCCATTTTGTTAGGCGGATAAATCGTTCTTGCAGACAAGAAAGATCTACCTAGTATCGCAAGGATAGCTAGAAACAAACAGGACAAAAGTAAACTACTTTCTCTAGATTATATATGATTTAGAATTTTCTATGATGAATAAAGGACCTACCTGTGATCCAATGCTAGTTGAATTCTTCTTTCCCATCACTCCAAGAAGTCACTTCTTAAGATCTACAAACAAAGACATAGAAGAGAATCAATAGCACCTGCAACATATACTAATTCAAAAATCACAAATCTATCTTAATGATCAAGGAATTTAAGAAATAAGTCATTTAAGTAGACACATAAACAACTCATTGAGAAAACAGGATCCAATTGTATTATCTTAAATAAAAAAAGGAACCTTACAACCACATTCGCCTTGATGTCATACAGATCCTTCCAGGGTCCGGAACAAGCGTTTTCCTTTGGTCTGACAAGCCCTTCCACTCTTTGAACCAGCCTAACTATGAGTATGTAATTTTTCTCGCAGCTAGCAAAAATTATATGTTTCTTTAGAAATTCCCTTCTCTATCGTAGCTACTAAGTACAAAGCAAGTACTGAGTGTATACAAAATGTATAGAGAAGTTTTACATATGTGAGAATGTACCCTTGATACTAAACCAAAGCTTCAATTTATAGGAGAAGGAAAGTGGTTACAGCTCCAAAATGGAAGGGATAGAGTCCCCTTATCAAGGGATTAAGTTCCAAAATCCAAGGAATAGGCTCCTTTTATGAAGGAATGAATTTTCATGATAATGGAGGGAGTAGGGCTTCGACTGGATAACGCCTTCTAGAAGCTTCCAGCTAGGAGAATATTTGACTAGCTGGGCTTCTAGAATATACTTTCACCTTTAATTTACCTTTTACAGGGGTACGCACTTTTAATGCAGAAAACGTGCAGTCGGCTCCGCAATTTTTAGAGCCAAAGAGTGCAGTGCCGCAGGTAAAGCTAAGGAAAAGTGCAATACAAGTATTTTTATGATTTTTACAAACTTTTCTCCAAATTCAAGACTTTGTTTAGGAACTTTAGGGTTTTATACTTCTAAGGGAGCATTATATAGGTATTGATGAACCCATATAGATAGTAAAAATGTCATGGTGACAAAATAATGTGTAACAGATAGCATGGGAGAAAATGAAAGTGCCTCTCAAGAAGGCAGTCAAGAAAAAAATGAATAAGACATGAAAACAAATATCAATGATGAAAGGAAAGATAGTCTTCAGGTCAGCCATGAAAAGAGAATTTTAGTAGACAAATTTGATTTTCTCCCTCTCACTTATCAAAGAAGATCAAGGCAAGTGTTTGTTGCCTCTAAAGGGCAATGGACCTTGCCATATACATCAGTTCAAAGGCTTGACAAGGGAAAATAGAAGATGAAAAATGATAAGAAAAGTAAGGGAGGCAAGCAAACAACTCAAAAGCCGCAATTCATTGACCTAGATAGTGATAATGAAGATGAGGAGATGGCTACTAGACTACTACTCCAAAGAAAAAATGCACAAATTAGGGAGTGGGAGAGGTATTTTGAGATGGCACAATGTATCATTTAGTACTACAAGAATGAGCACAAGTATTTTAAGAAGAAAAAGAGGGGACTTACTCTCCAGAAAAAGATGAGCAAACATTATGCCATGAAAAAAAAACTTGTTAATGCCAAACTTAAGGAATCCCTCATGGAAATTCAAGCACTAAAAGACGAAAAAGGCCAAGCCAGGCTTGGAATCTTGGTAAAAGCCTCTCTACAAGGCTCCCAAAACCCATGAGGCACTCATCTACCAAATTTGGGAGAATTTTGACAAGTTTTTGTTTTTTGCTAATTTTGAAGCCAAGGGGGTAGCACACATGGTGCTACGCTATTTTTCAGAGCATATTTAGGAGGAAAGGTTTAATTTTTTTGGATCCTTAGCACTAATATATCATTCTCACAAATTTTCATATTAATTGGAGTTGTTTTGGTCCTCCAAAAGGGTCAAAAACACCCATTTTTTCACCATTCTACCTGCTTTTCAGGGCATGTGCTGCGCCTTTATCAGGCCTGGATTTTTTTTTTTTTTTTTTGAACAGGTTACAGAGGTAATATTAGAGAACCAAGAGTATATATGGAAATTAGACTTCAAGGGATTTCCAATGAGCCATCACGGAGCCTTTTCCAACATCTGGAAGGCCTTCAAAACACTGCTGCAAGATGACCCCTTTTTCCTGCTCCTGTGCTACGCCCTTGGCATGGAAATTCCTCCTAAACACAGTGTTGTGCCCTTAGTAGAGGGAAAGTAAAAAATGTATGCTTGGCAAGTTTTAGGAGGCTTTTTAGACCTCAAATATCATTTTCTTTGCTAAAAATTTCTGAAAGGATATTTTGTGCCTTGGGCCTTGCAAGGTCTCAAGGACAATAGTGACATTTCTAATTAGCCAATAGGCTTCTAGATACTATTTTTGGTTTTTCTCCTCCTTGATGATAAATAGAACATTTATGACTCATTGTAAATGTTGGATTTTGATGAGTTTTGAGAGAAATACATGGTTCTTTGAGGTTGAAGAGCAATTTGGTGTTATGGAGCTTGTGAATGATATGCTTTGATTGATGATGATGAAAGCTTGCTTGCAGGATCCCTGAGTTTGGTGAATGGTGATGTGTCCATAATTTGTTCATGTTTTCTCATTATCATTATGTCCATATTTCTATGATGCAGTAGATCAGAAAATTATAGGCTAAGAAATGTTTTTTGAGGCACCTTAGTCCTCATGTTTGCTACTGTCTTTATGTTTTCCTCTGTTGGGTGTGTTTAAGGAATCCTTAGGCCTCTTTATGATTTTTTATTTCATCAATGGATTAATATTCTAGTTTCCAATTATGTTTCGTGGCAAGGCCTGCTTATTTGATGCTATCTAAACTCTATTTGTGAAATCTCTCTTTGAAGTATTACTGGTTAGGTTAAGTCAAGGAGGTCTTGTTTCGATCTTTCCCTTTGTCCATGCCTATCTGTTTGCCTCAAAGTTCTTTATAGCTTGATTGATGATGTCTAGGAGTTCCCTCTTCATTGATTAATGTTATTTTTTCTCTTATATGTTTTCAAACTTTCTATGTGAAATCACTGAAGTTAGATAGGATTTCTTGCTTTCTGTGTTTCACTAAATTTTTCATCTTGGATGTCTATTTGTTTAAAGTATTGTCACTGAGTAAATGGTTTTCCCTATCTCATGATTATTATCTTTTGATTATAAATATTTGAGACCTTTCTTTTTTATGGGTTTATGACAAAGGATTCTTAACTACCCTTATCCCTACCTTATTTCCCCAACTTAATGTCCATTTCACTTCACACATAACCTTAAAAGATCCATTGACTACATTAAATTTTCCCTGTGATGTACTCTAACTCATTTTTGAGATATCCATGACCTTCAGAGACTCCATAGCCCAATGATTTGATGACCTCTCATTCCACCTATTCCACTTGATCATTTTACCCAACCAAACAAAAAAAACCTTAAACTTCACAACTAGCCTACAATCAAACCCTAGAAAGCAAACATGTTCACATCCTTTGCATACAATAGAGAGAGCCCTCTCTGAGTCTAGGAAGGCTAGGTCCTAGGACTCCAAATACTGGTTTCATGTTACCTTGTGCATTTGGTCTACAAATCTACTAAATCACGGGACACTAACATTTTGGCGATCACAGTGGGACTCTGAGAAAATAACATCCTAAGCCCTCCTTAGAATTTCAGAAACACTCATGTCAAGTAGTATCTATTTATTTATCACCACCTCATCGCCACCCTAGCATTCTAGCGATAACATTGGGACTAAGTACATAGTATCCTAAAACCTTTTATATACTCATTTAAACCTTTATTTAAGCTTAGAAAATCAACTGATAGCCAAGAATAGAATCTGGTTGTTTCACCATCCTAGAAAAATGATGACTCAGCTATATGACACTCTCACAAACCTTAGGGCTACATAAAGGAACTCAGAAAAACCCAGAACATCCTTATATTTGTTTATTGTCAATTATTGGTGGTGAACCATAAACATACATCCTTAAAACAAAAAATATCCAACTAGGAACTTCACTAGCCTCCAGTAGGCCTATTACTTCACTAGTTCTCATTTAGAATCCCTGAGATTGTATCAAATCAGCCCTCAGAAGTTTAGAAGCCTAGTTCTAGGTTGTGAGAGTTTAGCAAACACTAAGAGAGTTTAGCCTTCTGAAAGTAATCCTAAAATTTTAGCCTCTCTACATTTTGTGTGTGAAATTTGGCTTCACAAAGGATCAGTACTAGATCTCATCCGAACCCAAATCCTCCTACCATAGTTGATGACCCAGAAAATATTTTGTGGAAAACTTCTAGATCTAGAAGCTTAACCATTTTTAGGACCATTCATAGAGAAAGCTCAGTCCCTGAACATCTTGCAGCTTTGCAAGATCCCCAGTTTGACTTGCACCGTACAAAGAACCTTTTTAGAATGAAGTCACAAACTGATATCGACCAGACTCACCTTGAGCCCATAGATTTGCAGCAGAGTTCCAGTAGAGAAGCCTCTCCTTCTACACCACCTGACTTTAATCTTCTCCATTACTTCAGCTCTTTCCATACCAAATATTCTCAAAATCAGTCTTTCAATCCAAGTACTTCCACCACACCTATCCATACCACCACTGTGCAAACCACTCCACTTCATCCAACACCCCCTTTCACAAACCCCCCTCTTGTAAATCCTCCATTAGCTCCAATCATGGCAGCTTGGTATGCCCCCTGGTTTTACCACAACCTTTGGTACCTTTACCAAATGACTACCAATCCAGAATTCCCCACTTCACCAGAGTTGAATCCATCGCTTCCCAATGGCATGTAGATAGGATAAATGATTCTTTTGAATATATGTAATTGGAAGAGGAAACCATTAAAATGAGGATATTTTCACAAAGCCTAGGAGGAGAAGACAAAAAATGGTTTAAATGCTTAGCTCCTAACATCGTACATGATCTCCCTTCCCTTTACCAATATTTCATAAACAAGTGGGAAATCAACAAAACCCCCCTCCAAATCCTTTCTGAATATAAAAATCTTAAGAGGAATGTAGGGGAGAGTGTACAAGAGTATTGCACGAGGTTTAACAGTGTCTATAATGCCCTACCCTCTCACATGAAACCTCCACAAGGCCTAACACTAGTGAAATTTCCTGAAGGCTTTGATCCAGACATGACATACCAACTAAGAGAGAGGGATCCAGCTGTTAGTGTCAGTCTATTCATACTACCATCAGTGATAAAAATTGCTCTTTGCATTTGCATATTAGCAGTCCCATACCAATAAATTTCACCATTCCGCTAGGTCATCGATTCATTGATGGTAGTAATTTTTTATCAATTTCCCTCATGTGAAACTTGTTGATTCTCCTCTCTATGGTCTTTAGTCATGAGTCACTGTCACTCTCAAAGTCATTTCAATGGGTCGTAGGATGGGTCTCATTAGGTCCTAGGATCTCATCATGGTCAAAATAATGAGTCAAGTGTCAATAAATATCAGCAAGGTCATGAGGAAGTCAATAAACTCAAAGTCACAGCACCTGGAAGATCAAAGATATATTTTATTCAGTTTGATGTAGTTTTCACCTCAAAACCATGTTTTGAGGTGAAAACATGATACTTTACTTTAAATTGTCATCATATGTAATAAGTCACAATTCAGAAGTTGTTTTCTCCACAAATTCATCACCCTACCTTCAGAGAAGTTTTCCATAACATGTTCAGTGCCAAATCATCTTCCAAGCAGATCCATCAGAAAAAGCCTAGAAAGATATTTCCAACGTTATACTACACTCTCAAAACTGACTTCTGGATTGAAATTTATGCCTAAGTGAAGTAAAAAGTCCTCTATATCCTAACCCTTCCCCTTTCCCATATTTCCCTTAAACTTTATATTATTAAAGTTTAATATTTTCTTTATAAAATCCAATTTTTCCCTTTCGATTTACAAAATCGCATTATAAATCATTTAAATACATATGCCATTCATTCATTAACCACTTCCCTCCATGCCGTGAAACTTTATATTAGAAATCAAAGCTTCATATTATAAGTACCGCACTCCCCGCCGTTCCCAAACCACTTCCCCTCCATGCTTTGGAATTTTATAATAAAAATCCAAAGTTATATCATAAAACCCTGCCAACCCAAGTCCCTTCCCCTTCCATTGCATCGCAAATATTAAAATGCGAGCCCCGATTGGCCCATACCAAAAAAACTCCGATGTGATTGTTTCAAATCCCTTCCGATGGAACCCCCCCAATGTACATCTTGACTGTTGATCTTGGCATTCGAACCAATGGCCCACAACCAATCAAAACATCCTCATCGGCACTTCCAAGGAGTCCCTCCTCGATTGCCATAACCCCGATTGACATTCTCCGATTGCACCCCCCGCCGTTGATCTATTCATCTGATCAAATGGCTTACAAGCCATCGCACCTCATCGGATACGACGATTTTATTTTGCGCCATATGTTTTGTCTCCACAATCCCCCGATGCTGATTAAACTTCGGGCCCACAATATAATCTTCCGCCTGTTCATAGTAAAAGGCTTCCCCCTTTGTAAAATCAAATTTTGTTTTATTTCATATGTACAAAGGTTTTCCTCAATCGCATTGGGAGAGTTAATTATGTTATACTCTTCTCCCTCTCCCGACCTCCCGATTCCGATTGCGATTGTGTTATATCTTGATCCCACCATAAAATCCCTCCGCCCTTTCAAATAAAAATCCTCCCTCCCTTTGCAAAAAAGTGATAAACCATTTTTATTTATTTACAAAGGATTTCCCCACTTTATTGTTGATTACTCATTGGACCTATGTCAATCGCATCAGAGGTTTTGCCTCATACATCTGCTCTCTGTCCCGCTTCGATCCCGATTGCGATGACACCATCAAAATGCGTATTTTCAGAGGTTTTATCATATATTGTATCCCCAATGATTCTGATTGTGATGCAGACCCCGCTTCCTTTCCCTTCGCTCCCTTTATCCAAAATCATTTTTCTCCCTTCACTAAAGCATAAATTCTTTTTATTTGATTTCAACAGCATTTTATTAAAGTCAGTTGTCTTCAGCGAAAAAATAAAAAACAGTGAAAGACAATTAAAGGACCGAGAGTTAATATAAGACGGAAATTTCTACAGCAGCATAAAAATAGGGATTTTCTCCTCAAATTGCCTATTCATCATTCAACAGCGTAATTGTGAAATCTGCCAAATAGTCAAATTTAATGTTGTTCCTTCTTTAGGGAAAATTTTTGGATTTATTTCTATGATTGGATTTCAGTTTTGAGTTGTTAAACAACTCCCTCTTTTTGTGGATCTATGTTCCCACAAATCTGGTGTATTTAATGTAATTTTAAATCATTTGTAAAGCAGTCTGTAAATCAGTAAGTAGGGAAATAGTGTGGAAAGAACGCTTTGCGCTCCATTGTTCAGTTTGATAGGGAATTAATAAGAGATGCAGCTCTGATTTGTGGGATCCATGTGGTATGAGTTTTATAACTTGTTCTCTCCTTTGTTTCATATGTAAATTGTTATGTTTCACCTATCATCCATAAACATTTCTTTTTGAATGCTTTCAAGATAGAAAGGTAGAATCCATTTTTATGCTATGCCTTGGGAAATCATTCATACTCTGTGTTTTTCTTCTGTTTGAAAAGGATCCATTTGTTGTGCCCTTTTCAGCTCCTCACCAGTCTTTCCATTCCATCCTTATTTAAACTTTAATTGCTAAAATTTCTTGCCTACCTTGCCCCATGAAATACCCTGTATGCTGATTTAATTCCCAGTTTCATATTGTCCCATTTTGTCCCACACATCCCTGAAATTTTATTTCATTTATTAAAATTCTTTCTCATCATTATACCTAGCCTAATATCAGATCATTACTACATTTCATTGAATATGTTTTCACAAAGAGAGCCCTTTCCTGTCCTTGTAGGGCTAGCTACAAGGCTGAGCATGGTTTAGTTGTTACCCTGTTTTTCCCTTTTCAGCGTGGGGGTCTAGATCAGGTGCTAACATCTTTGGCGACCATACTGGGGACCCAATCTGACTTTCTGCGAGCTTATATTATCGGCACTCATTGAGTGTATTTGTTCCGTTTGAAGAAAAAATCGTATTAAGGCCATTTGAATAGTAAATATTCAAACCTATGTCTTAAGGTTAAAACCTTGGTTATAGTGAAATGCGACAATTCATTACATAAAAAGAGCTTTATTATTTACCGGTGGGTTAATATCAGTGGGAGCCAGCAGTGAGTCAATGCGTGGAGTTAAAGCGCCTAACCACAAGTGAAAACCACAGTCAAAGTGTGGTTTAATTACCACCGGCGGGTTCAGAAACCAAAACCGCCTATATCGCACAGCTTTTTCCCCGGAGAAAAACTACTTCAAAAAAACGCAATCCAGTGAGATTAAGGCACGTCATCTCCCCAATACCACCTATATCGCAAAAATTTTCGGGGTTAAACTTCGGCCTTCGAAAAAACGCGATATTCATGAGCATCGTCCGATCTGGAGAGCCTTGGATCTGACGGTAATCGCGCGATGAGGTGCACAAGCGATAATCGAGGTATGATCTGGCAGATTTTACATTATTTAATGTTCATTTGATTTATAAAAAGGCGAAAATAGATGCGTGGGCCCCTGTTGAATCAAATATATGTCACGTTGGTAGCATAAAAGTGTTCTATAGTATAAAGTTTGAAGTTTGATGTTTTTAAAGGATCGCGCCATTGTTTTAATATTACGACCAGAGTAAGGTTTGCTCAAACGTTTTTAAATATATTCCCCTATATCATATGAAATATTTGCTTGAGAGCTTTGAAATATTATTTCACGGCGAACATTAGTAAAGAGCTGTTGAAAAGGGAATATAACTACAGCCACTTATTCTACAGTCGTAAATATATTTCTACCAGAGTATAAATTCAGATCACCCCAGTAAACATTCCTCTTGTAAATTCCTCGGTTATGGAAAATGATTTTTAGAGTCAGCTAGGATGAAACAAAAATTTTACAGTAGAAATTTACACACACTGGCTTCAAGAAGATACACAAGGGCTAATCCAGATCCAAATCCTCCCCCTGTGTTTGAAAATCAAAATCTTATCCCAAGAATTGTCAGAAGACAAGAAGGATCATTAAGTCCCAGACCTATCTTCAGATCCCATACTTGGCCTAGTGAGTGGTTTTTTGTAGAATATATTTATTTTGATGATAGTTTTGAGCTTTCTTTGTTTATAAATAAGTCTGAAACTGCACTTGATGACACATTTTTAGATCCAGAATTTCTTGTAGATATTGCAGTTAAAAGGGAAAATTCCTCAATTGATGATTATATTCTAAATTCTCCTCAGTCATCCATTACTGTTACTAATATCCCTGAGCCTTAAGAATCATCAGGAACAACATTCCCTCCTCCTAATTCATCAGCATTCCCACCTGTTAATTCTCAGTTATCATCTCCTCCATCAACACCTCCCTTAAATCCTACTACTACAAACACTACTGTAAATCCACCTAGAGCCATGGCTGCCCGGTATGCACCCCTGGTTTTACCTCAAGTTCTCAATGATATGCATGCTAACTATCAAAGTAAAATTCCTATCTTTGATGCCACTCAAAGCATCACGACCCAGCAACATGTTGATAATATGAATGACTTTTTTGATCTACATGAGGTAGAAGCAGAGAATGTAACTACCAGGTTGTTTGTTCAAAGTTTCGAAGGTGAAGTTAGAAATTGGTTCAGAGCCTTACTAGCAGGCTCAATTCGCACTTTGCAAAAGTTTCACACACAGTTCTTAGACCAGTGGGTGGTAAAAAGGAACCCACTCCAAATTTTTTCTGAGTATGAGAATATTAAGAGAAATGTGGGTGAAACTGTACAAGACTATTGTTTGAGATTCAATGCTTTATATAATGCTATTCCAGCTAACCTAAAACCTCCTGTGGGATTATCTTTTCTTAAATTTCCAGATGGTTTTGATGCCAATATGGCATATCAGCTGTGAGAAAGAGATCCCTCCTCACTTGAATACATGCATAAGATAGCGGTAAGTGTGGAAGCGAAACTGCTGGCTAAAAGAGCTCGAACTAGAGCAGAAAAGAGAGTCATGGTGAAATAGGAGGCATCTCCTTCAGATAGCAAAATGGACACTCTGATTCAAACAGTGGAAAACATGGTTGATAAATTAACCATTACAGATAGACCTAGGCCTCAAATAAGAAATCCAAATTTTAGAGGACAGTAGCCACAATTTAGAATTAAACAGAGAGAATAAAGAGCGCAGGACCAAGCAACACCACCATAGCAGCAGATCAAAACTCCATTGCAGTAGAACTACGTGCAAGGAACAAACACAGATGAGGATGATGATCCTCTGATTGAATTCAACCATTTCTTCGCAGCCAATGGTGCTCCCATTTTTCTTACAGAGGATGAATAATACACAGTGACGACTCCAGACATTCAAAGGGACAAAAATTTCATCTTGGCTAATGGTGCAATGTTGGAAGAAGAGTCTGATGACTACCATAGAGGGTACATGAATGCTTTATCGGCCCAAAAAAATCAATATTCTTTGAGAAACATAGATGTTATGATCAATCCCATTAAAAAGAGAAAAGAACTCCAAATGAAGAACGATGCTCAGAAGAAAGGAAAAGAACCAGCCAACCCTTCCTCCAACAAAACACCTTCAGCGACTAACAACCCAAATGACAAGAATTAGCAGTGCACAGCAAAAGAGAAAACAGAGAAGAAAGATCCTCCCATTAAAGAGGTAGAAAAAGTCCCTTCCTTTAGTTTGGAGAATGAAATTTCTAAGATGAAAGTGTCTATGCCCTTGACTGAGTTGGTCAAAAATAGTGCTTATAAAAGTCAGGTGTCTAGAATTTTGCAAATAGACTCTGTTTCAAATATGGTCAATGTAGAAGATGACTACCCTGAACTTATTTTTGGCCCAACAACTGAAGATCATTCAGAAGAAAGTAAAGTCCCTCCTTTTTACCTGAGTCTTAGAGTACATGAGTTCATCCTGCATAATGCTATGCTGGACTTTGGGGCCTCACATAATTTGATGCCCAAAGCCATCATGGAGAAGTTAGGACTTGACATTACCCGTAAATATCATGAATTGTATTCTTTTGACTCTGGTAGGGTCCATTGTATTGGTCTTATTAAAGATTTGGTAGTTTCTTTAGATCAAATACCAGCCAAATTTTTTTTGATGGATATAGTGGTTGCCGATGTTCCACCACGATTTGGAATGCTCCTATCTAGGTCTTGGGGTGCAAAGCTTAAGGAAACCATGCAGCTTGACTTCTCTTATGCCACTATCCCTATGTTTGGCCAATTGAGCAAATTATATAGGGAGAAGAAAATGAAATATATGATTACCAGCAAAGAGAAGCTAGTAAATCATCCCATTAATGTTGTCCACACAGATTTAGAGTCCTTTGTCTTATATTCAGATGGTGGATTGAATGATGAAAATGTTCAGTTGGTACAAGTAGATGAAATACCTGAAATTTTAGAGAATTTTAGAGAAGTCATCAACCAGGAAAAAGATAAGCAGCAAGCACTTCTGAGCCTCCTGCTTGCCAGCAGCCAAAGGACAGTGAACAGCTAGAAATCAGCCAAGGTAAAGAGGAGAAAGAAACAGAATTTCAACATCTGCAAGAAGAAGAAGAAGGCCTGTGGAGCATGGATTTTGATGGAGTTGTTGGTAAGGATGGAGTTGGTATTGGAATATGGATTAGAAGCCTTGTTTTCCATCCTGAAAAGGTTCCTAGAAATGTTAGAGTATGTGCTTATAATTTGGCTTTTGACTTCTCTAACAATGAAGCAGAGTATGAGGCTTTGATTGCAGGTCTCAAAATTTTGAAGAAGTTGAATGCAAAAAGGATTTTTGTGTATGGAGACTTCGAGTTAATAATAAAACAGGTGAAAGGAGAGTACCAAGAAAAGCATCCCAGATTGACAGCATACATAAATGCAATCCTGGATATCTTGAAGACATTCCCTGAGTACAGTTTGACAGCAGTACCCAGGATGCAGAACATTATTTCCAATTCTCTTGCCACTACTGCAAGCAACTTGAAGATCCCGATGAACTCCAAAAACAAGTTTGAGATTTATGTCAAACATAGGCTAGCTGTTCCAGACAATTTAAGGTATTGCCAAGTGTTTTGGGATGACAATGAGATTAATGCCTTTTTTCAGAGTGATGGAAAATTCAAAAATACTCCAATAGAAGGTGAGTATGAGGTTGATGATCAAGAATTGGAAGAAAATCAGATGGACATATTGCAGCTGAAAGATAATGTAATTCCTAGAGGTCTCATACCTTTAGAGGAGATTTTTGATCAGGATGATGTTGCAAAGAAACCAAGCTTGGCGCCCATGGAGAAAGGAGTTGAAGATGTGAATCTTGGAAAATCTGACAAGCCCAAGTTGGTGAAGTTTTCAAAGGCATTGTCTCCTGAGGTAAAGGAAGAATATGTTAATTTGATTTCTGAATTTTCTGATGTGTTTGCATGGGATTATTCAGATTTGAAGGTGTATGATAAGAACATAATCCAGCATATTATTCCCATCACGCCGAATCAAAAGCCATTTAGACAGAAGCTGAGAATAATTAATCTGAAGCTACTGCCATCCATCGAAAAAGAGGTAAACAGGTTGTACAAAGCTGGTATCATTGTTCCTATTAGATTTTCTGACTGGATTTCAAATTTGGTTCCGGTGCGTAAGAAGATAGGAGAGATAGGACTGTGCATAGATTTTCAGAATTTGAATAAAAGGTATCCTTAAAGGATAATTATCCACTTCCAAAAATGGACCATATTCTGCAGAGAGTAGTGGGAGCATCTAGGATGTCACTACTTGATGGATACTTAGGCTACAACCAGATCTTGATGCATGAGAAGGACCAAGACAAAACTGCCTTCAAAACACCTTGGGGAACCTTCCAGTATGATAAAATTCCATTCCGACTGAAGAACGCTAGAGCCACTTTCCACCGAGAAATGGACATTTCTTTCGCAAATGAAAAAGATGCTTTTCTTGTTGTTTATTTGGATGATCTGACAGTATTTTCTGGTTCTGATGATGAGCACTTGCATGATTTGAGAATTTTTTTCAAGGTATGCAGAAAGTTTTGGATTTGTCTCAATCCCAAGAAGAGTCTCTTTGCCATGGATGAAGGCAAGCTATTGGGGCATATCATCTCCAAAGATGGCATCCGCATCAATCCATCTAGAGTAGAGGAAATTCAACACATAGATCTTCCACGAAACAAAAAGGAGATCTAGGCCTTTAATGGTAAGATGAACTTTTTGTGTAGATTTATACCCGATCTGGCTGAACATCTAAGAGAAATTACCAATATGTTGAAGAAGGAAAGCACTGTTAAATGGAGTGAGGAGGCTATCAAGTCATTCAATCCGGTAAATTTTGCTTTGTCCAATGCCCCAGTTTTAAATAGTCCCGACTATACTCAAGATTTTATCATATTTTCATTTGCATCGGAGCATACTATGGATGCTATTTTAATGCAAAGGAGAGACCGGGTTGAAAATCCAATTTCCTTTTTCAGTAGAACTATTAGAGATGCTACTTTGAGGTATAATATTATTGAAAAACAAGCATTGGCTCTTATAAAGGCATTGAAGGATTTTAGGGTCTATATTCTGCATTCACATACTATAGCATATGTCCCTAATGCAACAGTGAAGGATGTGTTGATGCAAACTGATCCAGAAGGTCAAAGAGGTAAATGGATAGCAGCTATGTTGGAGTATGACTTGGAGATCAAACCCGCGAAGTTGATCAAAGGCCAAGGCTTGGAAAAATTGATGGCCCAATCAAATCTACGTGCCCTGGATATAAACCTCATAACAACAATGTCAGAAGATGAAGATGAAGGTTTTCTTGTTCTAATTTCAGATATTTTCCTGTAGTCCCCTTGGTATTCAGATATTTTTTATGTTCTTCAGCATCTGTCACCTCCTCCAGGAATGTCTAAGAGTAAAGGTAGATATTTGAAACTTAAATCTGCTAAATATTGTATTTTAAACAATGCTCTGTATTGGAAAGATCCATGAGGCATTCTGCTCAATTTTTTGGTTGAAGAAGAAGCTCAGAAGGTAATGCATGATTTCCACAAAGGTGATTATGGCGATCACTTGTTTTGGAAGACTACAGCTAAAAAGGTATTAAGAGCATGATATTATTGGCCCACGTTATTTTCTGATTTATATAAAATAGTGATGAATTGTCATAAATTCCAAATTTTCCAAGGAAAGAAGAAATTGCTTCCTCTTCCTTTGAAACCAGTTTCAGTGAACGCTCCCTTTCAACAGTGGGGACTCGATTTCATAGGATAAATTCATCCCGCATCATCAACACAGCACCAATGGATATTGACAAGTACATATTACTTCACTAAATGGATCAAGGTCGTCCCAGCAAGGCAAGCTACAGACACAGTAATTATTCAATTCCTAGAATCAAATATTTTATCTTGTTTTGGCTGCCCTTATAAAATTATAACAGACAATGTAGCAGCGTTCAAGTCAAATAAAATGGTGGAGTTCTACGAAAAATATAACATTGTGCTGGGCCATTCGAAAACGTATTATCCACAAGGAAATGGCCTGGCAGAATCATCGAACAAATTGTTGATAAATATAATCAAGAAAATGCTGGAGGAAAACAAAAGAAATTGGCACCAAAATCTCATAAACACACTATGGGAAAACAGAGTTAGCAGTAAGAAATCAATAGGTATGTTTCCTTCTGAACTGGTTTATGGTATCGATGCTATTTTCCCTACATCTCTTATAGTCCCAGTCATAAAATTATTGCAAGAAGTTGGCACTGAGGACGATGACAATCAGGAAAGGATCAATCAGATGATCCACCTTCAGCAAACAAGAGAGGAAGTGTCACAGAATTCGATCCAGTTGCAAGAGAAGATTAAAAATATCTATGACCGAAAGACCAAAGTAGAAATTTTTCAGCTAGATGATGTAGTGTTGAAGTGGGATGCAAGGAATGAGGACAAAGGGAAGCATGGTAAGTTTGAAAACCTGTGGAAAGGACAATACAGTTTTCAGCATACAGGGGACAGAATGCCTTCTTGATCTTAGAAATGGATGGCCAAGATTGCCCTGGAGGAGCAGTGAAGGGTAGGCTTTTGAAGCACTACCATTATTGAAGACAATGGATCAGAATCTATGTCATCATCATTGTATATACCATGTTATTTTTTGTCACAGTTCAAGTACACAATCATTGAAGTTTGGGGCCCGAGGTGAAGGCTATAAAACTTAAATGATATGTGTATGGTGTGGTTTTATTTCAGTTTTTAGTCTTAGTCTTGAGTCAGAGTCAGTCTGCATTGTGTCAGTTTTTAGTGTTTTGACTCCATGCTCAATGGATAAGGCTACTTGGTCTACGGTGTTCTTGGCACCTCCAAGGAGCTACCATCCCCATTGGAGCCAATGTTAGTGTCAGTCTAGTCATACTTCCATCAGTGATCAAAATTTCTCTTTGCATTTGCATATTAGTATTCCCATACCAATAAATTTCACCATTCCGCTAGGTCATGGATTCATTGATGGTAGTAATTTTTTATCAGTTTCCCTCATGTGAAACTTGCTAATTCTCCTCTCTATGGTCTTTAGTCATGAGTCACTGTCACTCTGAAAGTCATGTCAATAGGTCATAGGATGGGTCTCATTAGGTCCTAGGATCTCATCATGCTCAAAATAATGAGTCAAGTGTCAATAAATATCAGCAAGGTCATGAGGAAGTCAATAAACTCAAAGTCACAGCACCTGGAAGATCAAATATATATTTTATTCAGTTTGATGTAGTTTTCACCTCAAAACCATGTTTTGAGGTGAAAACATGATACTTTACTTTAAATTGTCATCATTATGTAATTTCATGTCAGCATATGTAATAAGTCACAATTCAGAAGCTGTTTTCTCCACAAAGTCATCACCCTGCCTTCAGAGAAGTTTTCCATAGCATGTTCAGCACCAAATCATCTTCCAAGAAGATCCATCAGAAAAATCCAGGAAAGATATTTCCAACAGTATACTACACTCTCAAAACTGACTTCTGGATTGAAATTTATGCCTAATTGAAGTAAAAAGTCCTCTATATCCTAACCCTTCCCCTTTCCCATCTTTACCTTAAACTTTATATTATTAAAGTTTAATATTTTCTTTATAAAATCCCTTTTTCCCCTTAAGATTTACAAAATCGCATTATAAATCATTTAAATACATATGTGATTCATTCATTAACCACTTCCCCACCATGCCGTGAAACTTTATAATAAAAATCAAAGTTACTGCCCTCCCCGTTGTTCCCAAACCACTTCCCCTCCATGCTTTGGAACTTTATAATAAAAATCCAAATTTATATCATAAAACCCTACCAACCCAAGTCCCTTCCCCTTCCATTGCATCGCATATATTAAAATGCGTGCCCCGATTGGACCATACCAAAAAAACTCCGATGCGATTGTTTCAAATCCCTTCCAATGGAACCCCCCCGATGTACATCTTGACCGTCGATCTTGGCATTCAATCCGATGGCCCACAGCTAATCGGAACACCCTCATCATTGCTTCCAAAGATCCCCTCCCCGATTTCCATAACCCCGATTGACATTCTCCGATTGCACCCCTTGTTGTCGATCTATTCATCTGATCGAACGGCTTACAAGCCATCGCACCTCATCGGCATCGACGATTTTATTTTGTGCCATATGTTTTGTCTCCGCAATCCCCCGATGCCGATTAAACTTTGGGCTGAAAATATAATCTTCCGCCCGTTCATAATAAAAGGCCTCCCCCTTTGTAAAATCAAATTTTGTTTTATTTCATATGTACAAAGGTTTTCCTCAATCGCATCGGGAGAGTTCATTATGTTATACTCCGCTCCCTCTCCCCACCTCCCAATTCCGATTTCTATCGCATTATATCCTGGTCCCACCATAAAATCCCTCCGCCCTTTCAAATAAAAATCCTCCCTCCCTTTGCAAAAAAGTGATAAACCATTTTTATTTATTTACAAAGGATTTCCCTGCTTTATTGTTGATTACTCATCAGACCTATGTCAATCGCATCGGAGGTTTTGCCTCATACATCTGCTCTCTGTCCCGCTTCGATCCCGATTGCGATGACACCATCACAATGCGTATTTTCAAAGGTTTTATCATATATTGTATCCCCAGTGATTTCGATTGTGATGCGGACCCCGCTTCCTTTCCCTTCGCTCCCTTTTTCCCAAATAAATTTTCTCCCTTCACTAAAGCATAAATTAATTTTATTTGATTTCAATAGAATTTTATTAAAGTCAGTTGTCTTCAGCAAAAAAATAAAAAATAGTGAAAGACAGTTAAAGTACTGAGAGTTAATATAAGACGGAAATTTCTACAGAAGCATAAAAATATGGATTTTCTCCTTAAATCACCTATTCATCATTCAACAGTATAATTGTGAAATCTTCCAAATAGTCAAATGTAATGTTGTTCCTTCTTTAGGGCAGATTGTTGGATTTCTTTCTATGATTTGATTTCAGTTCTGAGTTGTTAAACAACTCCCTCTTTTCATGGATCTATGTTCCCACAAATCTAGTGTATTTAATGTAATTGTAAATCATTTGTAAAGCAGTCTGTAAATCAGTAAGTAGGGAAATAGTGTGGAAAGAACGCTCTACGCTCCATTGTATAGTTTGACAGGGAGTTAATAAGAGATGCAGCTCTGATTTGTGGGATCCATGTGGTATGAGTTTTAGCATTTTTTCTCTCCTTTGTTTCATATGTAAATTGTTATGTTTCACCTATCATCCATAAACATTTATTTTTGAATGCTTTCAAGATAGAAAGGTAGAATCCATTTTTATGCTCTGCCTTGGGAAATCATTCATACTCTGTGTTTTTCTTCTGTTTGAAAAGGATCCATTTTTTGTGCCCTTTTCAGCTCCTTGCCATTCTTTCCATTCCATTCTTATTTAAACTTTAATTGCTAAAATTTCCTGCCGACCTTGCCCCATGAAATACCTTGTATCCTGATTTAATTCCTAGTTTCATACTATCCCATTTTGTCCCACACATCCCTGAAATTTCATTTCATTTATTAAACTTATTTCCCATCATTATACCTAGCCTAATATCAAATCATTATTACATTTCATTGAATATATTCTCACGGAGAGAGCCCTCTCCTGTCCTTGTAGGGCTAGCTACAAGGTTGAGTGTGGTTTAGTTGTTACCCTATTTTTCCCTTTTTAGCGTGGGGGTCTAGATAGGGTACTAACACCCACAACTTTAGAAGAAGTGCAAAGGGCAGCTATTAGTGCAGAAGCCAACTTGATTGGAAAGAGAGCTAGGATGAGGTCGGAAAAAAGAGTCACTTACAAAGATGAAACCATAGTCTCAACCTCTTCTTCCAATGCCAAGATAGACAACCTAGTTAGAACCATGGAGAGAATGATGGAAAGGATAAAATTGAATGAAAGAGTACCTCCTAGGGAAAATCAACCAAATCCCCAAAATAGAAATAGAACTCAAAACTTCAGAAGAGACCCTCCCCAAAATAGGCCACAAGACAATGACCAAAAAATTAGGCCTCCTTTCCAAGACAATTATCTTGATGAAGAGGGAAGAGAGAATGCAGAACGTAAAGAAAGCCATGTAAATTTAATAGGTTAAGATAATGAAGATAATTTTTTTCTCACAAAATAAGAAAAAGAGTTCTTTTCCCCAAACCAAACTGAAACTAACTATGAGGATTCTGAAGACTATAGTTTGGGATTTGAAAATGAAATAATCAAATTCCATAGGAAATATGACCTTAGGAGCAAAAAGAATCAAGATTCCCCCAAGAAAAACCAAATAGACATTGTTGTTCGAAAAACCCCCGAAAATATTCTTAAAAGGACAGCAGACAATACCAACACCATGGCTAAGAAAACTGATCCAAATAGAGACAAAAATAGCCAACCAAGTGGTGACAAAAGCTGCCCTAGTGCCTTCATTAGTGGTCCTGAGAAAACTATTTTGTCTAAAGCTCAAAATCAGAATCAGCAAATTGAAAATGTAGAAAACTTTATGGTTGATAAAACTGATGTAAATATCTCTAAAACCCAAGTGCCTTTCAGTTTTTAAGGAGAGATTGCTAAAATAAATATAACCATACCTTTCACTGAATTGGTGACTCGAGACATGCACAAGTCCCAAGTTTTGAAAGTTTTGAACATATGGAACGATACAGACACTCTAAACCTGACTAATGACAAATCAGAACTGTTGTTTGTTCTCAAAGTTGAGGGAAAATACCAAGAAGGAGTTGTCCCTCCTTTCTATGTTAGCCTAAACATAGATGACAAAATATTACACAATGCTATGCTAGATTCCAGTGCCTCGCACAACCTCATGCCTAAGGTAGTGATGGATAGGTTAGGCCTGTAAATAACCAAAACTTACAAATACTTATACTCTTTCGATTCAAGTAGAGTCAAGTTTTTTGGCCTAATTAAGGATCTTTGTGTCAATCTAGCACAAATAACTGCTAAGAGTCTAGTCATGGACATAGTTGTTGCTGAGATTCCCTCGAAGTATGGCATGCTTTTGTCTAGATCATGGGGATCCAAACTTCAAGGCATCCTCCAAATGGAAATGTCATATGCTACTATCCCTATCTTCAATCAAACTAGGATATTATATAGGGAATATCACATGAAGTATATGGTAAGTAGACTAGATAGGCCAAATAACACCCCTGTTTCTTCCATTCATTCAGATTTGGACTCTTTCATATTTTATAATGAAAATGAAATTGGTAAACGATGAAAGAAAATGAGAAAGACCTAGGCTCCCCAAAACACTCACACTCACCCTCAAATGGAGAACATGACAACCAGAACTCTAGCAGCCGTAAACAACAACACAGTGACAAATATGAACTAGAAACACTTTGGAACATAAGCTTTGATGGATCTTGTGGCAAGGATGGTTCAGGAGCTAGTGTCTGGATCAAAACTTTTGAGAAATATGAGCTCATTCACATTCCTAGAGCCTAAAATAGTCTTGCCAATGAGCTTTCCTTCGCTACTAGCAATTGCCAAATACCACATGCAAGTGAAAAATACACTGTCAAAGTAAAACACTATCCTACAGTGCCTGACAACATTAACCATTGGAAAGTGTTTGAGGGTGATAAAAAAGTTGATGATTTTCTGCAATCTAGAAATGAATTTACATTGACAAAATCTAGCTTAGAACATGAGAAAGATGTTTTTTCTGAAGAACAAGATCATGAAACAGAGTTGTCCTCTTTTTCTTATATAAACTTGCTTACACATCCTTATGAATCTGAAAGGTTTGAAGATATAGAACAAAAGGATTTGGAGGTATTACAATGTAAAAATGACACAATACCAAGAGGCCTTGCACCATTAGAATATTTTTTTGACTTTAATGATGTGGCTAAAAAACCAAATATAGAATCTACCAAGACTGATGTTGAGGAGTGCAACATAGGAAGCATAAAGGAACCAAAAATGATTAAACTCTCCAATACCCTTCCTCCTCACATAAAACAAAAGTATATTATGCTTTTTAAGGAGTTTAAAGATGTGTTTTCGTGGGGATATCAAGATTTGAAATCATATGACACAAGCATTAGTCAACATAAAATACCTCTCAAGGAAAATCAGAAACATTTCAAACAAAAGTTAAGGAGAATAAACCCTATTTTACTACCTTTAGTTGAACAAGAGATTAAAAATATGTATGATGCCAGGATCATAGTTCACCTTAGATACTCAAAGTGGGTTTCCAACCTTGTGTTAGTTAGGAAGAAAACTGGGGAAATTAGACTTTGTGTTGACTTCAAAAATCTGAACCGGTCCTAATTGAAAGATGATTACACCTTTCCTAAAATGGATCACATACTTCAAAAGGTAGTTGGCTCAAGAGAATCTCACTGCTTTATGGTTTTTCTGGTTACAACCAAGTGCTAGTATTCCCAAGTGATCAACACAAAACTTCTTTCACCACACCTTGGAGTACATTCATGTATGTCAAAATGTCATTCAATTTGATGAATGCGGGGGGCACTTTCCAAAGGGCCATGGAAATAGATTTTTTAGAAGATATAGGCTACTTCATGGTCATTTACCTTGATGACATCACTGTTTACTCTAAGGCTAATGAAGAACACTTAGTCCACTTGAGAAACGTTTTTAAAAAGTGTAGGAAATATGGCCTATCTTTGAACCCCAAGAAAACATGGTTTGGTCTCTGGGAAGGAAAAACCATAGGCCACGTCATCTCTGAAGAGTGAATCAAAATAGACCCCAAAATTATTGGAGGCATATTGCAAATTAGCCATCCTAGAAACATCAAGGAATTGCAATCCTTCATTGGGAAAATCAACTTCTTGAGGAGGTTCATCCCCAACCTTGCTGAATTCTTAAGGAATATTACAAACATGCTCAAAAATGGTATAGGAGTTAAGTGGACTCTGGAAGCCAAACAATATTTTGAACTGGTTAAGCAATCTCTCACCCAAACATGAGTTCTTATCAGTGTTGATTTTACCAAAAATTTCTATATTTTCTCATTTGCATCTGAACATACTATGGTTGTCGTGTTGTTACAAAAGAACATGATGGGGCAATAAAAACCCATAGCCTTCTTCAGAAAATCCCTTAGAGATGCTCCTCTAAAGTACAACATCATGGAGAAACAAGCCTTTGCCTTGATTAAGGCATTAAAAGACTTTAGAGTTTATATCTTACATTCTCATGTCATTACTTTTGTTTCACACACAGTTGTCAAAGAAATTCTGAATTAGGACCCTAATGGTAAGGGGAAAGTGGATTTCTATTATATTAGAATATGACTTAGAAATCAAACCCACTAAACTAGTTAAAGGACAAGGACTTGAAAAACTTATGGCTGAATCAAATTTCAAAGACTTAGATATGAATATGGTTGATGTTTTAGAAGAACAAGAAGAGTGCACAACTCCACATGTTGAAGAAGTATTTATGAGTTCATCTTGGTATGCTGATATCCTATATGTGCTTTTCTATCTCAATGATCCTCCTACATTATCAAAGACAAAATCTATATTCCTGAAACAAAAAGCTTTAAAATTCTGCATTTTAGATGGAATGCTATATTGGAAAAATCCTACTAGTATGTTGCTTAAGTGTCTGCTTGAGGATGATGCAGTTAATATCATGCACGAAATGCATGAGGGAGAGTGTGGAGGTCGTCTTTACTAGAAAAACACAACCAACAAGATGCTTAGAGCTGGATACTATTGGCCCACCCTTTCCCTTCACACCCACAAATTGGTCATGACTTTCCATAAGTGCCAAATTTTTTATGGCAAGAGAAAACTCCTAAATTTTCCTTTGCATCCCATTACTGTTGAAGCTCCCTTTCAACAATGGGATTTAGACTTCATTGGCCAAATTCACCCCACCTCATCTACCCAACATAAGTGGATCCTCACTACTACTGGTTTTTTTACCAAGTGGATAGAAGCCATCCCCTCTAGGAATGCCACTGATTCAGTCATTATCAGATTCCTAGAGACAAACATCTTGTCTAGATTTGGGTGCCCCAGAAATATCATCACAGATAATGTCGTTTCCTTTACTTCCAAAATAATGGTTGAATTATATTATAAATATCACATCTTACTAGGACATTCCACAGCTTATTACCCTCAAGCTAATGGACTAGCTGAATCCTCTAACAAAATCTTGGTCAATATCATCAAGAAGCTTTTGGAATAGAATAAAAAAGCATGACATGGAAAGCTAGTACATGCACTATGGGCTGATAGAATAACCACCAAGAAATCAATCAGTATATCTCCCTATCAACTAGTGTATGGAATGGATGCCATTTTCCCAACAACCTTGGGAGTTCCAGTGATAAAGCTCCTCCAAGAAGTGAAATCAGAAGAAAATGACATGAAAAGGAAGTTTAACGAAACCATTCATTTGCAGCTGACAAGGGAAGAAGTTTATAACAAGACTCAAGTAGTGCAAGAAAACATAAAGAAAATCTTTGACATAAGAACTAAAGCCAATAATTTCCACATTGGAGACACATTGCTGAAATGGGATTTCAGGAGAGAGGAGAAAGGTAAACATGGTAAATTTGAGAATTTGTGGAAAGTTCCTTATCTCATTCAGTCAGTTAGGGGTCATAATGCTTTCTTTTTACAAGGATTGAATGAAGAAGAATTATTTGGCGGTCTTGTTAATGACAAGATGCTCAAACACTATTTCTGTCAAGATTCCTAGTTTCAAGTTTTCATTTATTATACACAACACTGCATGAGAAAAATCAGAAAAATTCACAAAAGACAAAAACATAGAAAAAAAGGAAAAAGAGGGAAGATTTGAAAAAAGGTACAGCCCCATACCCAAAAAATTGTTGAGAATGCAGCAAGATGATGGAGCTTAGTGAAATGAAGTCGCCTTCACTAAGTGGGCCCGCAGGCAAATTCTGGCGCAAAGTCTATTTTTAGACTATGTCTATTTTTAGACATACGGAGCATAATTTGGGAATTCAGTTGGGATTCTTGAAGTATGCGACATGTTGGTAAAAATGATGAGACCCTTATTTTTAAGACCTGTGGCTATTTGGGACCGTGTCTCCTAAAATATGGAAGTCAAATATTATTTACCCTTAATAATATTTTGACTATAAACAGCAGTTTACTCTCTTGGCGCACTTCAGTTTGAGTCATGGAGGTGGCTCATGCAACCGACACAAGGAATCACGTGGTTCCTAGGGTTTGATGGCATCTTGCATGGTTGGCTTCAGTTAGACTTCAGTGGCAGGAGTTTTGGAGGAGTTAACGGGACTGATAGTGGAGTTGTGTTCTGTTTGTTTTAGTTGAACTAGTTGGGATTAGTTAACTAACTAATCAACTAGATATGAGTGGAGTAAATTAAATAATATTTAATTTACTAAATATTAACTCATTAGTCAACTCAAGAACACTTCAGTTCACTACAGTGCATGATCAGTTCAGTGGAGACCAATGGAAGAGGTAGATGAAAGGTGAGAAGTTTACTGCCTGAGGACTGGCCAGATGGGATTTGCATTACACTTGGAGGAATTGTCCATGAAAATTGCGCAGTCAAACCAAGGGGATTCGAACCTTGGATCTCTTCATATACAGGCCATGATTGCGCAATAGAGGCAAGGCAATTGGCAGGGAGTTTTGAACTTTTGAACCAGTGACTTGTTCAAAACTAAGCTAGATTGTGTGTGACTTTATGAGAAAGTACTGAGTACTTGTGAGGAGTATTGTACTTGGTTGGTTACATGATTTATCCATTATAATATACACAATAGCTGCGGGGTTTTCAGCTATAGGCTTTCCCCATACATACTGAGTTAATGTGTGATTGATTTGATGTGAGATTGCTTCTGTTATTTCCGCATGTGACAATTAATTGTATAAGAAGGTTATGTGTTATGTATGCAATTCGAAATTGATATATGACCAGGTTAATCTTCAGTGAATAAGTGATTTATTCAGCTAATTTCTACATGGTATCGGAGCGAGATTAATTATCGAGATCTATTACGGTGATTGCAAACTTATTTCCTCGGACAGAGTCTGCATACGGGCCAGGAAGCCTCCGGATTCATCTTTCTTCGGAAAGTGAAAGGTCTGGTAAAAGCCCCTTGCAGTCAATCTCTGATTTGGAAATAATTTGTTCTCAAGTATAGATCAGAAGCGATAGAGCTTGGAGTTTGGAATTCGAATTTTGCAGCAGCTTTGTTTTCTTGGTGCCGGTGTTGAAAAATGTCTTCTTTCAACGGTTTGCGACTCGAATATGCTCTTGAAGGCAGTTCGAATTATGTTGCATGGAAGGATCGCATGGAAGCAGTGTTAGAAGATAATGGTCTGAAGGAGTTCGTGGATGCGGATGTCCCAAAGCCCACTGATGCGGCTTTGGTCGATGCATGGCAAAAGAAGATCGCGAAATGTCGAAGGATCCTGTTGGAGGGCGTCAAGGATCATATTGTATCCAGCCTGCATGGAAAGGCTACTCCATATTTAATGTGGAAAGCTTTGACGGATCTATTCCAGAGTAAGAGTGACCAAAGGAAGATGGCACTCAAAGATAAGCTCAGGAACATCAAGATGGAGAAGGGCGACAGTATCGCCAAATACCTCACGAAGTTCACTCAATGCAGAGATGAGCTGGGAAGTGTGGGGGTGACTGTCGAAGACGAGGACATAGTCGACCTGGCTCTCCTTGGTCTTCCGAAGGCTTGGCACTCATATCAAGATAGTGTCAATGGTCGGGAGAAGCTGCCGGGATGGGAGCGCCTTTGGGCGGATCTCATGCGGGAGGAGATAAGGAGGACTACTCGAGATGGATCTTCATCAAAGGGAGCTGATGAAGAAAACTGCGCTTTGGTGTCCAAAGCTAAGAAAGGGAAGGGTAAGAAAACCTCTCATTATGGAGCTAAGGGCAAGAAGCAGGATATGGCGAAAGTGAAATGTTTTCACTGCCATGATCACGGACATTATGCTACCAATTGTCCAAAGAAGAAGAAGAACAAGCAAGCGGGAAGATCTGCAGATGGAGAAGCTTTGGCTTCACAGTTCGAGCTTGACTTTTCACTGATTGCATGCTTGGTTTCAAGTGTGATGGGGTCGGTGTGGTTCTTGGACAGCGGAGCGTCATTTCATATGACGGGAGATCGGGAGTTGTTCTCAGATCTGGAGAACAAAGATTTGGGTGTGCACATCGAGATGGGCGATGACGGTAGATACAGTGCGACTGGTATCGGTACCGTATCCTTTCAGAGGGAGTCTGGTAAACCCTTTGTCTTAAAGGATGTCATGCATGTACCTGGATTGAAGAAGAACCTGATTTCGGTAGCGATGTTGGAGGATAAGGGTTATGATGTGGTCTTCAGCGAAGGAAAAGCCTTCCTGCGCAGTAAGACTACTGGAGAGACCCGGAAGATAGGGGTTCGAACTCAGAACCTTTATCAGTTGCAGGTAGATGACTGCGCAACTATGGCATGCAAGGCGGGAGAAGTGGTGAGCCGGGATGATGAGGGCGAACTATGGCACAGGAGATTGGGCCATCTTCACCATGGAGCTTTGAAGATTCTGCAGCAGATTTCTACTGGACTTCCTAAAGGCACCCTTGCGCAGTCAGATCAGTGCAAGGGGTGTACTTTAGGGAAGTATGTGAAAGCCACCTTTCACGAGAAGGATAGTCGCGCCACGGCGATCCTTGAGAGAGTTCACACAGACGTGTGTGGTCCTTTCTCAGTTGCTTCGACAGCAAAGCACAAGTATTATGTGATCTTTGTTGATGATTTCTCTCGAAAGTGCTGGATCTTCTTCATGCCGAAGAAGAGCGATACATTCGCGAAGTTCTGTGAGTTTAAAGCACTAGTCGAGAAGGAGTCGGGGAAGAAGGTGATTGCTCTAAGGAGTGATAACGGTGGTGAATTCATCTCGGCTGAATTCAAGGAGTTCTGCAGCGCAGAAGGGATTCGGAGAGGCTCATCGCACCCCATAACCCACAGCAGAACGGGGTGGCTGAGCGGAAGAACAGAACGATCGTGGGTGCTGCACGGGCGATGTTGCATGATCAGGGCCTACCCCTTCACTTGTGGGCTGAGGCATGCAATACAGCAGTGTATGTGCAGAACAGTTGTCCTCACAAGGTTCTTGGCATGAGTACACCGGAGGAGGCTTATTCTGGCAAGAGGCCTGATATTTCCCATTTGCGGATCTTTGGTTCTCCTGTCTACATGCATGTGACGAAGGATGCGAGAAGGAAGCTGGATCCAACTGATGAGGTTGGAATATTTGTGGGGTACACTGATACACCTCACAACTACCGGGTGTATTTGTCAGACAGTCGCAAGACTGTTGTGCGACGGGATATAAAATTTCAGGAGGAGAAAGCCATGCAGTGTTCGCTTGAGAGGGAGCTACACTTGCATGCAGATGAGGAGCTGTTAGTTCCTGAGGAGGAGCTTCCGGATGTGGATCAGCCACAAGAGGAGGTTCAGGAGGTGGAAGAAACCACCCAGGCAGCGCCAACCATCAGAGGGCGCATGCGCACTACAGAAGCTGAGCGACTGGCTCGGGATGCAGAGAAGGTTGTAGGACCACCTACGGCACAGCGCAGACAGAGACAGTCACCGGATCGGTACACTGGATACATGGCTCTTATGAGTCAATGTGTTGTGACAGAGCCATCCTCTTTTGAGGAAGCTGTGGAGGAACCCGCATGGGTTGATGCCATGATCGAATAATATGATTCGATCATCAGGAACAGTGCATGGGAGATTGTCCCAAGACCGGTTGGGAAATCAGTGGTGGGTTCGCGATGGATCTACAAGGTGAAGCAGGCAGCTGACGGGAGTGTGGAGAAGTACAAGGCGAGATTTGTCGCCCGTGGCTTTTCACAGGTCGAGGGGATTGACTATGAGGAGACTTTTGCACCTGTCGCAAGGTACTCTTCCATACGGACGATCCTTGCTCTCTCAGCGCAGATGGGGTGGCACATTCATCAGATGGATGTGAAGACTGCGTTCCTCAATGGAGTTATTGAGGAAAAGGTGTACATAGAGCAGCCTGAAGGTTTTGAGATCTTCAGCAGTGAGTCGCATGTGTGCCGACTCAAGAGAGCACTGTACGGGCTGAAGCAGGCACCTCGTGCTTGGTACACTCGGATAGACAGCTACTTCACCGGGCTTGGATTCTCCAAGAGTGAGGCGGATCCAAACCTGTACCAGATTGTGGTGGAGAGGAAGCTGTTGATCATCGTACTGTATGTAGATGATCTGATTTTGACTGGCGACGAGCAGTTGATACTTTCATGCAAGGAGGATCTTGCACGAGAGTTTGAGATGAAGGACCTGGGCATCCTTCATTATTTCCTGGGATTGGAGATTTGGCGGCGCAGCGGAGGACTGTTTGTTTCTCAGGGCAAGTATGCCCGGGAGATTCTGGAGAGGTTCAACATGCAAGGCTGCAAGCCTGTTGATACCCCTCTTCCTGGTGGATGGAGGAAGGGAGATGCTACTTCGAAGGAGGTAGTGGATGCCACTGTCTATCGACAGTTGGTGGGGTCGCTTATGTATCTGGTCAATACACGACCCGATATATGCTATGCAGTTAACCAGCCTTCGCAAGCTATGGTTAAGCCTACCAAGCTCTTTTGGAAGGCAGGCAAGCATGTATTGCGCTATATCAGAGGCACATCGGGATATGGTCTATGGTACAGACAGGAGGATGGAGTGAAGCTTTCTGGCTTCACTGATGCAGATTGGGCAGGGAGTCCAACGGACCGGAAGAGCACTTCTGGAGGAGTTTTCAGCATTGGGTTGACAATAGTTTCCTGGTACAGCAGGAAGCAGAGATCCGTGGCACTCAGTTCAGCAGAGGCCGAGTACATGGCAGCAATTTTGGCTGCATGCGAGGCTATTTGGATGAGGAAGATCCTCGCAGGTTTGTTCAGGTTGCATTTGGAGCCTACAGTGATATACTGTGATAACCAGAGCTGCATCAAGCTCTCGGCTAATCCAGTATTTCATGATAGGTCCAAACATATCGACATCAGGTACCATCACATCAGAGATTGTGTTCAGCGGAGGATCATGATGCTTTCATATGTTCCCACGGAGGATCGGGATGCCGACATCCTGACGAAGGCGCTCACCAGGAGCAAGTTCGAATTCCACAGAGGCAGGATAGGGATTGCAGATAATCCATATCTTGCTGAGAGGGAGTGTTGAGAATGCAGCAAGATGATGGGGCTTAGTGAAATGAAGTCGCCTTCACTAAGTGGGCCCGCAGGCAAATTCTGGCGCAAAGTCTATTTTTAGACTATGTCTATTTTTAGACATACGGAGCATAATTTGGGAATTCCAGTTGGAGATTCTTGAAGTATGCGACATGTCAGTAAAAATAGATGAGACCCTTATTTTTAGGACCCAGGCTATTTTTAGACTGTGTCTCCTAAAAATATGGAAGTCAAATATTATTTACCCTTAATAATATTTTGACTATAAACAACAGTTTACTCTCTTGGAGCACTTCAGTTCGAGTCATGGAGGTGGCTCATGCAATTGACAGAGGAATCACGTGGTTCCTAGGGTTTGATGGCATCTTGCATGGTTGACTTCAGTTGGACTTCAGTGGCAGAAGTTTTGGAGGAGTTAATGAGACAGATAGTGGAGTTGTGTTTTGTTTATTTTAGTTGAACTAGTTGAGATTAGTTTAACTAGCTAATCAATTAGTTATGAGTGGAGTGAATTGAATATTATTTAATTCACTAATTATTAACTCATTAGTCAACTCAAGAACACATCAGTTCACTACAGTGCATGATCAGTTCAGTGGAGACCAGTGGAAGAGGTAGATGAAAGGGTGAGTATAGCTATCAGTTGGAGGATCGGTTTTGCATGGGATTTGCATTACACTTGGAGGAATTGTCCATGACAATTGCTTGAGTCAAGCCAAGGGGATTCAAACCTTGGATCTCTTCATATACGAGCCATGATTGTATAATGAAACAAAATAATTGGCGGGAGTTTTGAACAGTGACTTGTTCAAAACTAAGCTGGAGTGTGTGACTTTATGAGAGAAATCTTGATTACTTGTGAGGGTATTGTAATTGTTTGGTTACATGATTTCTCCATTATAATATACACAATAGGCTATGGGGTTTTCAGCTATAGGCTTTCCCCATACATGCGAGTTAATGTGTGATTGATTTGATGTGAGATTGCTTCTATTATTTCCGCATGTGACAATTAATTGTAGAAGAAGGTTATGTGTTATGCATGCAATTCGAAATTGATGTGTAATCGGGTTAATCTCCATTGAATAAGTGATTTATTCAGCTAATTTCTACAAAAATAGTGATGCTGAAAATGTGCAAGCCTAAATGCCACTACTTGTTCAAAAATAAGATCTTGTTCAGTCATCTAGCCTAATCATGGTTGAACATGCTTTAAATTTGTGTTGATAATATTAGTGAAAGAGAGCTTGTCAAATCATTCAAACTTGACTTGTCTAAAAGAATAGATTAGGAATGAAAGATACTAGTTCAACATGCTTAAAAATGAACCAAAGAGAAGGATAGGGATGATTTAGAAAATGATGAAACATAGCCCTCATACCTTCTAGTTTTGTTTTTTATAAAAATAATGTTTGTGTGCAGCTTGTCTCAATGCCACAACTCATGATGAATCAGATTGTCTAATCCTGGTTCAAATCATGTTTTAAATTTCATGCTAATAGCTTAGAAAATGAAGTTTGTCATACTACTTAATCTTGACAATCAAATATTCTAGGTAAAGAATAAAAGGAGTTCACTAGAATAATCCAAACTCTTGGAAGCAATAAGGGTACAAGTAGATATTTTTTTTTTTTTTTCAAAAGAAAAGGAATGTCAGGAGTTTTCCAGTTTAAGTGCACCCAAGGAAGAAAACATGCTAGGAAAAATAAGATGGGTAGGTAGAGATGAAGTTGGAGTAATCATGTTTTTTCAGATTATTAAGATCACAACTTCAAGCAATCATCAGCAAAAGAAAAGAAGAAAAATCTGCCCAATGGATGAGCTATTGGTATTCATGAAACCGAGAGATCTAAAATTCTGGACACCTCCTGAAAAGGATTTTCCCTCCCCAAGTGGAGCTACTGTTAGTCATCAATAATTTTTGCCTTTGTAGATGACTAAATGCTTATCCTAGATTTCTAGAAACAAAATTCATGAATCTTGTGAGTTCTAGAAATCTCACTGCCTTCATTATCCTTAGGATAAATTTTTCACTATTCTACTACTCTATCAAGGGATGGCCAGCCTATCACTCCCAGAAGACCAAATCATGGACTTATGTCACTCATTCTCACTATGTTTTCCATCTCTGACCTGACCACTCTGTTTCTTTTTTCCTAACCCTTCTATTTACACCTAGGATTGCCAAGTAGCCTAACCTTTTCCCCTATTCACCAAATGAGTTAGGCATTGGTGGTTTTAAGCTACCTTTCTGGGCTCTTTAGATAAATCAAAGTTATCAGTTTCGAGGTTTGCAATGCATAAAGGTTTTTCAATGCTCTGTTTTACACCTACAAACCTAAGTTAAGTTTTCAGCGAAAGGCCAAGTCCAAAAAGCTTCCCAATAGGTCATGTAGGGTCTCCTAGGTTATTCATTGTTTTTGGTTTCTAAACTCACTATTTTACATGCGCCCAAAGATGAAATCAAATGAAAAGAAGGGTGGGCTTATGATTTTCAAAAAGGTATCATAAACCTCCAAGAGGAACATCCTTTGATCAGAGCATAGATTCTGCAAAAGGACAGTTTCCTATCCTAAAAAATTTCTACAATAATGGTTTATGATGGTTATCAACAGAAGAAAGGCAAGGTGAGAAACCAAACTCCTCAAGGACATTCACAAAAAAGAGGATACAGCATGCCTAAGAAACAAAGAGTATCAGGGTTTTTATAACTAATTGGCAAAATAGGTGTTGCCTAGCAAGGAGTCAATGCAAAGGATCACAAGGACAGAGGTACATAGGCACCACTGAGCATAAATTGAAGATTCATTGAAACAAGAAATGAAGGTGAGAGACCTCCTTGATGACAAAAGGCAGAAGTTGAAAGATGATATCAGAAGGTCACCTTTAGGGTTTGTCAAAGCAAAACTTTCTTCACTACACCAAAGGGAGAAATCACAAAGAGTATCAGTATGAAGGAGCCTAAACTTTCAAAGTACAGTCAAAGGTCTTAAAAATGGTCAAAATAAGGAAAGCATGAGGTTAAATGTCAAATTAGAAATCAAATTGTGCATAAATTCTACTGTTGAGTGATTAAAGTGTCAAAATCCAAAGGAAGTTTGAGAAGATCAAAACACTGTGTTAAGGCACCTACAACAGGCAGAAGTGGCCAAAGGGAGGTAATGAAAAAATTGATCAAAGAGACTAAGGTCACTGTGTGGGACAAACTCATTATACCTCTGGAAAATCAGTAAGAAGGTTTGATTATGATAAAAGATAATTTTTATGCTTAAATCACCTCTTGCAAAAAAAAGGTGAAATAAATATCAGTAAAAGGATAAAAAGGATCAAAAGTAAACATTAGCAAAATGGGTTTTGGTTTTAATTATTTTTTCCAAGGGTATAAAAATCCTATGGTTGTCACTCAAACTCATTTTTCATATGCAAAAAGGAGAGAAAAGCTTTCAAGTAAAAAATAAGGGTTTCTGGCAAAGTTTTGGGTAGGAGAAGCCCTGCGCTACACGCCTGTGGGTTCTCTCTATGTAATTTCCAACTGAGCACTACACTCCTATAGCAATGCGCTAAGCGTTTACCATGTGCAAGACCACCTGACCGACTCGCCCGATACCGTTTAGCGCTACCCTTTGCGTGAACAAGAAGCCCGACGCTCAACCATCGTTCAGGCCTCGCCTCACCGCGTGCAAACCGTGCCTGCGCTACGCGCTGGGCCGTTCAGGCCTCGCCTGACACTGTGCAGGCCCTGTCGCACTGTGCGCCTACTCGTTTAGGTGTTGCACGAAGAAACTCGGCCTGAGCTATGCTCCTGCGATGTGTTAAGGGCCAACCCGACAGCCCATGCAGGGTCAACCCTACTCACCCGCGCTGCACTCCTGTGCTGCACTTTCAGCCAAAAAACCCTTCAAAGCTGTGCAAGCCTCCAATTTTCTCAAAACTCCTAATTTTCTCTTCTTGGCACCTCTGGGGTTTTTACAAGAGGTATTTAGATCTATTGTCCCCTCTAATGTTGTTTTAAAAGGGTAAATTTGTAAATAAAGTTAGAAAACCTAGAAGAAGAGATAATATTTATCTCCACGCTAAGAAGTGGCTCCTATACTAAATAAATCTCTCCATTTACACAAATAGCCTTCACACTGCCAAACCTTGACACTATTGTCTCCTCACCATCCCACTCACCTTCTTCATATCATTTCACAAAAAGCTTCAAGGTTTTGATCTCAAAAGCAAGTGTAAAGGATAAAATACCTATAGAAGGTAGTGTTGATAGTGGCGAGGGAGGCCAAAGGCCTAGGGGACCACAGAGAAAGGGTGGGAGAGAAAACAAGTTTGAGCCTTTAAGCACCAAGGAGTTGACAGCCTCCCCTACCACAGTTGCATATTTCCAAGAGGTAGAATGCTATGATTTCTGCAAAAAAGTACAAAGAGTCAAAAGTCACCCTAAGTTGACCAGAATTTTCATCCTAAACCTCCATAACCACCAAGTACACCTAGCTAGGATAAATTTTGAGTTTTCCACCATTACAATTGCTATGGCCACTATGATACCTTGCATGGGAGAAAAATGGTTCAAACAGGTAAATTTGGACTTAAGCCATTACCAACATTTTTTAAAACCAAGATACCAAGCAGATTGCAAGGCCATTTTTCCCTTCTTCCATCTGTTGGAAAGGTATGCCCCTTTAATGAAAACCATCATGAAATATTTTACCTGTGAGGTTAGGCTTTCCAGAATTTATTCCTATCATATAAGACTGCTTATGAACTACACTAGGGCCAAGCTACTACGTTTTCCTTATTACCTTTATAGAAGTATTGATAAGATGTCATACATTGTGCAAAAGAGGCCTCCTTCACAAAAAAGGCAGTATTTTTCACCATTTACTCATCAAAATGATTTTTTTGCATCAATTAGAGAAATAGGGTATCCCATGGGAATTATTCATCGCCCATGATGTTTTCACAAATCCACGGCCTCTTCCTCTACAAAGTTTTCCCTCATCATCTCATCCACCTTCCTCAATTCCTCCTTCAACCCCCATTGACCATGATTCCTCATCCACACACGAATCCTCTCCCCAAGAGAACTTCCCTCCTTCACCTTCTCCTAAAGCATAAGAACAAGAAGGAAGTGATGAAGAACAAGAGGAAAACTGTGACAAAGAAGAAAATGACAGCCAAGAATAAAATGACAATTAAAAGGATGAAACAAGTGATGAGGGAGAGGAGAATGAAAATGAAGAAAGTGGTAATGATGAAGAAGAAACAAAGGACAATGAGGAAGAAAATGATAGTGATAAAGAGGAAAGTTTAGAGGAAGAGGAATATCTTGAAGAGACATATTTTGAAGACAAAAGGCAATGAGCCCAATAATGAAGAAGAAACAGATGACAAGGCAGGAGATATAGAAGTGGATGATAGTGATGAAAATGAAAGCAATGAGGACATTACAGGGAACACCAAAGAGTTTGATGAAACTGAAGAAACTGACAAAGGTACCTCTAAGAGTGACCCCACAACAATAACAATGATGCAAGCAGTGATGACGTAATGAGCCAAATGAAGAGGAAGAGACAAATGGCAGTCAAGAGATAGAGGCAGATTTGGACGAGAATAACAGTGATTTTAAAGAAGAGAAAAACGAATAAGGGACAGATGATGAAAAGATGAATTAGAAGAAGAGACAGAGGCAGAAGATGAAGATAATGGCAGTGGGAAAAACAATGACTTTGATGAAGAGGATAGTTTAGAACAGAATGACACTGAAGAAGATATGGAAGAGGATGGAAATGATGAAGGTCATGATAGTGATGATAGCATGGGGGAAAATGAAAGTGCCTCTCAAGAAGGCAGTCAAGAAAAAAATGAAGAAGACATGAAAACATAGATCATTGATGAAAGGAAAGACAGTCTTCAGGTCAGCCATGAAGAGAGCATTCTAGTAGACAAAATTGATTTTCTCCCTCTCACTTATCAAATAGGATCAAGAAAAGTGTTTGCTACCTCCAAAATACAAGGGACCTTGCCATATAAATCAGTTCAAAGGCTTAAAAATGGAAAATAGAAGATGTAAAAGGATAAGAAAAGTAAGGGAGGAAGGCAAACTACTCAAAAGCCACAATTCATTGATCTAGATAGTGATAACGAAGATGAGGAGATGGCTACTAGACTACTACTCCAAAGAAAATATGCACAAATCAAGGAGTGGGAGAGGGATTTTGAGATGGCACAATGTAACATTCAGTACTACAAGAATGAGCACAAGTATTTCAAGAAGATAAAGAGGGGCTTGCTCTCCAGAAAAATATGACCAAACATTATGCCATGAAAAACGAACTTGTTAGTGCCAAACTAAAGGAAGCCCTCATGGAAATTCAAGCACTAAAAGAATAAAAATTCCAATCTAGGGTTGGAATCTTGGCACAAGCCTCTCTACAGGTCTCCCAAAACCCATGAGGCACTCATCTACCAAATTTGGGAGAATTTTGACAAGTTTTTGTTTTTTGCTAATTTTGAGGCCAAGGGGGTAGCACACATGGTGCTACGCTCTTTTTCAGAGATCTTCAAGATGAAAGGTTTACTTTTTTTGGATCTTCATCACTAATATAGCATGCTCACAAAGTTTCAGATCAATTGGAGTTGTTTTGGTCCTCCAAAAGGGTCAAAAACACATATTTTTTCACCATTCTGCCTGCTATTCAGGACATGTGTTGCGCCTTTACCAGCCCTAGAATTTTTGGTTTTTGAACAGATTATAGAGGTAATATTAGAGAAAAAAGGGTAGATATGGAAAGTATACTTCAGGGGATTTCCAACGAGCCATCACGAAGCCTTTTCCGACATCGGGAATGCCTCCAAAAAACTGCTACAAGATGACCCATTTTTCCTACTCCTGTGCTATGCCCTTGGCATGGAAATTCCTCCTAAACACAGTGTTGCACCCTTACTAGAGGGAAATTCAACAATGTATGCTTGTAAAGTTTTAGGAGGCTTTTCAGACCTCAAATATCATTTTCTTTGCTCAAATTGTCTGAAAATATATTTTGTTTTAGATATTTTGTGCCTTGGGCCTAGCAAGGTCTCAAGGACAATAGTGACATTTCTAATTAGCCAATAGGCTTCCAAATACTCTTTTAGGTTTTTCTCCTCCTTGCTGATAAATAGAGCATTTAGGACTCATTGTAAATGTTTGCTTTTGATGAGTTTTGAGAGAAATATATGGTTTTTTGAGGTTGAAGATAAATTTGGTGTTATGGAGCTTGTGAATGATATGCTTTGATTTATGATGATGAAAGCTTGCTTGCAGGATCCCTGAGCTTGGTGAATGGTGATATGTATCTAATTTTTTCATGTTTTCTTGTTATAATTATTTCCATATTTCTATGTTGTAGTAGATCAGAAAAGTATAGGCTAAGAAATGTTGTTTGAGGCACCTTAGGCCTCATGTTTGCTACTGTCTTTATGTTTTCCTCTGCAGGGTGTGTTTAAGGAATTCTTAGTTTCTCCTTAGGCCTATTTATGCTTGTTTATTTCAACAATGGATTAATATACTAGTTTCCAAATATGTTTCATGGCAAGCCCTGCTTATTTGATACTATCTAAACTCTATTTTTGAAATCTCTCTTTGAAGTATTACTTGTTAGGTTAAGTCAAGGAGGTCTTGTTTTTAACTTGCCCTTTTTCCATGCCTATCTGTTTGCCTCGAATTTCTTTATAGCTTGATTGATGATTTCTACGAGTTCCCTCTTCATTTATTAATCTTATTTTTCATCTTATATGTTTTCAAAATTTCTAAGTGAAATCACTGAAGTTAGATAGGATTTCTTGCTTTCTATGTTTCACTAAATTGTTCATCTTGGATGTCTATTTGTTTAAAGTATTTTCATTGAGTAAATGGTTATCCCTATCTCATGATTATTATCTTTTTCTTATCACTATTTGAGACCTTTCTTGTTTATGGGTTTATGACAAAGAATTCTTAACTTCCCTTTGCCCTACCTTGTTTCCCCAACTTAATGTCCATTTCACTTCACACATAACCTTAAAAGATTCATTAACTACACTAGATTTTCCCTGTGATGCACTCTGACTCATTTTTGAGATATCCATGACCTTCATAGACTCCATATCCCAATGATTTGATGACCTCTCATTTCACCTATTACACTTGATAATTTTACCCAAGCAAACAAATAAAACCCTAAACTTCACAACTAGCCTAAAATCAAACCATAGAAAGAAAATAAGTTCACATCCTTTGCATACAATAGAGAGATCCCTCTCTGAGTCTAGGAAGGCTAGGTCCTAGGGCTCCTAAGATTGGTTTCATGTTACCCTATGCATTTGGTCTACCAATCTTCTAAATCACGAGACACTAACACTTCCTCTTAACAGTGGAATTATGTTTTACACATCTACATTTTATCTTCCATTTTTCTAACCATCAAGCTACAAACCCAACCTTACTACCACATTATGCACCAGTTCCCTCATATTTGTGAGAGATTCTTATTTTCTCAAAACCCCTTTTAGTGTGTGTGATTTCCAACCACTTTCCAAAGAATCAATCAAGTTATCAGAAAATCCCTTAAGCTTAAGATGTGTCTGGTCAGGTGCTTGTCACAACCTAAGTGTTGATTCCAGCACTAACATGCCTTTCACTAGCCAATGAAAGAGCTCTTCACCACTGCATTCAAATCCATTTCCACCCAATGCTTCCATCTCGACACTTTCTTATGTGTCCCTTTGAAAAAATTCGTGCTCATATTAGCAGGCTTACTTGTATTGTGGGGTCCTCTCGCCATAATAAATCTTCCATTTTGACTTGGGAAATTAAGTTTTACTGGTAATAACTCCTAAATGAGGAGGCCATTTGAGGAATTCAATATATTGTTGGAAATATCTTTTCGAGTACAATCCAACTATGCCATATCCAAGAGAATCTAAGCTAAACACTTAGCATAATCTCCTCCAAAGCCAAGGAATACCTAACCATCATAACTATAAGAATTTATAGCTTATTTTCATATCCTTATACTATGATGATTCTCTACCTAAGATTGCAACAACTATAAGTCTCCCCCCTGAGCTTGACACACCATGGTCATTAATGCGAGCCTAGTTCCCATCAACGATTGGACAATGCCAACTATCCAACACATATCCTCCATTCTTTTTGACATAAATGCCAACACACTTGCTGCCACTATCCATCTAGTGAATGCCAACTGTCCAAAAATCTTCGCCTTTGACATTGGTGGAAATAGCTCATCACTTCCCCACATTGATGGCCAATCATCATGATGCGTCCATGCTTCTCCTTGCATGAGCCACCAATGGCTTTATCTCCTCTTCTTAGGCCATCACAAATTACTCTCACCCTTTGAAATCAATGACAAAGGGATATAAGCTGCTTCTTCTTCCCCTTTCAGTCATTGACTAAGGCTCTGAAAGTTGATGTGCATTCTACTTCCATAGACTTCTCTTCAAGGGCTGATATCTTCATGATGGGGCACTTGAAGTCTGTCATCCAAACTGTTAGGTCCCTATATTACTAGTGTAGTCCCTTATTGTTGTTAGTGTAGCCCCATTATTTTTATTGTTGTACCCCTATAATCCCAATATTTTTATTATTGTGCCCCATAAAATCTCACTATTGGTATTGTTGTGCCCTTACATTATTATTGTTAGGTTGGTTAGGATTATATTTTGACCCCATGGAATCATATATATAGAAAGGAGGTTTTTTCATTTGTATCATGCAAGAATTGATCATTTATATAATGTAAAGGGAGTCTCCCCCTTAAAGAGTCTGATTTCTAAGGCATTGATCTCTCTTTTCTTCTATTTTATGAGATGGTTTCATAACATTTGGTATTAGAGCTTTGAATTCTAGGGTTTCACTATTGCAAACAGGACATCAAGGAAGTTTCTCTATAAAACAATTTCTACAAAGGTTCAAAATCTTAAAAAAAACCATTTGAGAACAAATCCTGAAGAATGTTGTGTAAAAAATTTAGATCTTGGTTCACAATATTTTTAGGAGATATCATATGTGGAATTTAGGATTTTTGTAAGATATGGAATTTCATCTCAAATAGGTGACCGAGGGAAAATCATCATAAATTTTTTTTCAGGAATCATATTGGAATTATGTAAAAAGTGGCTGAAAGTGCAAAAAATGTAGTTTTTTGTGTATCGATTTCAGAGCCGAAGGCCGAATCTGTGACATGTGGCACACCGTACAAGCTCGCTCTACTGAACCAGCTCCTAATTAGGTCATTATGGGAGATTGAGCATAACTTTTCCATGAAGAATCCAAATTAGGTGTGACCTATGACATTAGAAAGAAGACTCATAGGGATACTGCAAGACCAAATTTCAACTATTGAAGATCCGAACTTGCAGAGATAATTCATGATCAATATCGACCTCGTAAAAAGCAAGAAAAAGGTGTGTATTTGTTTTTTAATAATTGCATAATGTTTGTTTGAAAAAGAAGTTTGAAGTGATTCCAAGGGAATATTGAAGCATATATATAAGTATTGGATTCTGTAATGCCTCCCAGAAATAATTCCACACCCATTAAGCCCTTAGAAAGTTCTACTATGACACATGAAGAGGAAGAAGTGCAGCATGATATATCAAAATTACAAGACCAAGTGAAACAAATGTCGCTCTCGCAAAAAGTAGCCAAAAACGAAATGGAAGCTAAAATGGATGGTTTGAAGAGAGGAATGGAAGCTAACATTAATCACATGGAAGCTAAGATTGATGGTATAGAATAAAAACTGAAAGGAAACATGGAATACATGAAAAATGATCTAAAATTAGACATGGAAGGTTTGAAGGAAGGTTCTACTAAGTTGCTATAAGAAATGATTCCTAATGGAGAAAAGATAGTAGAGGAAATTCATGATGAGAACAAAATAAACGTTAATCATGATTTCATAAAATCTAGCATTGGATTTAACACCCACCATATTCCAAATATTTATATGAGGAAGTTTGATGGAAAAGATCCCGTAGCATGGATACTACATATGGAGCAATATTTTGATCTCCATAATGTGAAAAACACACAAAAGGTACGTATTGCAAATTTATATTTAGAAAAAAATGCATTTGTATGGTATTGATGGCTTTTCTCTCATAAAAAATGTCACTTGATGAATTTTTACGAAAGAAATAATAACACATTATGAGGATACAAACAACAACACCTTCTTTAACCAACTAATAAATCTCAAGAAAAAGGGTTCAATGGTAGATCACATTGAGGACTTCAAAAAATTTAATATAAGGTTAAATAATATTCTAGAGGAACATAGGATTGATGTCTTCATAGGGACTTTAAAGGTTAAAATCCAACATGAGGTTCGCCTTTGGGAACTTGATTCATTGGAGAAGGCATTCAGGTTGGCAAGAAAAAATTAAAGTAAAATTATGGCAACAAGGAAGCCTACCACTCACATCTATAAATGTTGACCGGATAAATCAATCTTGCGAACAAGAATGATCTCCCTAGTACCAAAAGGTAATCTAGCAACAAACAGCCAAATATACCTATCTTTCTCTAAACATATGTGATTTACAAAAGAATACTATAAAGGTGTTAAGGTCTTACCGTAGATCCAATGCTTGTTCGAAGTAGTTGTCCCTCGGTCACTTGAAGGAGTTATCTTTAAAGACCTGCAGTCACAAACAAGAAAACATTAAATAGCACTTGTATAGTAAATATTATAAATCATGCCTATCATGGTGATCAAGGAATCCATGAAATAAACAGTTAATTAACAGCTTATTGAGAAAAATGAATTCATTTGTATTAAATTTGAATGAAGGAAAACCTTACAACCTTAGCCTTGATGTTGAACAGGCCTTCCCAGGGTCCAAAGCAGGAATCTCCTCTGCTCTGACAAGCCTTGCACTCTTCCAAATGAGGTAGAACTCAGTTAAATGATTCTGAATCCCAACAACACTTAACCTCAAATCATTCTAAAGCTTAAACTCCCCTTGAGGCTACCCAAAGCCTCTTTTTATAGTGCAAAAGAGGAGGTTTCAGTTCCAACTAAGAAGGGATAGAATTCTCCTTCAAAGGGATAATCTCCTCACATCAAGGTGTTAGCTCCTTAAGGCAAGGGATACATGAACCTCAAAAGAGCAGTTTTTCCACTGCAAGATTCTTTCCACAGGCTTCTAGAAATTACTGAAAGTGAGCTTTTTGAGTTTACTTTCACCTTTTTAATCTTTTACAGGGTTCCGCACCCTTAACATAGAGAAAGTGCGTTCAGGTACGTAGGAGTCATGAACATTAGGTGCGGGACCGCAGGCAGGACAAAGAGAAAGTGTGATACCATAGTTAAAGAGATTTTTGAGAACTTTTCTCTTATTTTTAAGGCTTGACATGAGGAATTGATGTGTTAGACTTGCAAAGGAGGAATTATGAGTGATAATGAGCTCATACAGATAGCAAAATGTCAAGATGACAATTTTCAGTGCAACAGATTGCCCCCTAAAGTGAAAAGTCTGGAATAGATGAAGATGAAGTCTATCATATATGAAGAGTGCAGTACCTTATCATTTCAAGGATCATCCTGTGGACACCCCAGTCGGAAACTATAAAAACATTCAATGCAAAATATATATATGTGAACATATCATCGCTGAGGTAGGCATTCCCATAATCAGATCAAAACTAACTAGAAAACTGATTTAAACTATTCTGATACAGGAATGATTTTCAATACATCAATAGTATAGACATGTGTAGACACATTATGGATGCATCCATCTGTTTATGAATAGTCCACTATATAAATGATAACAAAATTCCTCGTAGCCTGGATGGTAGAAACGAGATCCAGGGTCTTGATTTCTGTTTCTCGAACCAGTACGATCCTATCCATGTGAATAAATGTGTCGAAGTCGAACATGGTAGAAACCACTTGATTACCAGTCAATGATATAGACTGTTAACAAGTGTGAGAGTAACCACCAGTAATGTCAATGGCCCTAATATTACTCAGTACAATCCATGAAATGTGAATGAATGAGCTGAAGTCGAACATGTCACGGAATCATTCGATCGAAGGTAAATGATGCAACCTCTCGTCGAAGGCAAGAAACCTGCCATTGAGGCATGCAGATTTCAAGGTATTGACCATTTCTAAATAAAATTCCTAGATAATGAGTTTTCATCGATAGAAAGTGATCCGTCGTAGGCAAGCCCACAACACGAAATCATAGATCAAGTTTTGAAGAAATATATCAGCAAGGACTGACTCAGGGATGGTCAAAATGGAAGACAAATATTTTGCAGATGAAGGGTTTGTTTGAACTGTCCTCTTGAACACATAACGACATTGCAAATTGTTTGGTGACAATTGACCCAAAGCTAATACCCAGAAACCAGCTGAAGACTTTCAAAATGGTTTGATTAACTGTTAGGCAAAGGATTTCCCAACCCAAGTGAAAAAAAGTGTCGTGTTCAAGAGTGGTTAACGGCTTTTCGAATAATAAAAATACAACAAACAGGTTATTTTTCTCTCTTTTCCACCACCATTTCTAGCAAGTACCTCTTTATTTTTGACAAGCTTGAGGAGGATAAAATTTTCTTGTTTATAAGCTCATCCTTCAGATGATTCCAACTTAGTTTAAGATTTGAACCCTAAGAAGGAGTGGTTCGTTCTTGTTTAAAATTGAACATGTCCTTTACTGTTAAATTTTAACGAGTCCAGTATAGGAGAAACTCGGTGTTTTTTCAATTTTAGGGAGTCAGAAGAAAAAACTTAAGAAGACTCCATGGGTGTACTTTTTCGTCAATTTAGTCTCTCAAGCCCGAAAAAGGATAAAATAATGTGGGAGAGAACTCTATTGACCATAATTAGTCAACATATACCTTTTTCGTAAATAGTCCATTTCAGTGCGTAAAGGGGTAAACTTATACTAAAAAGATGGTCATTCATTTATTTTAATGAGTTCGAATAATCAAGTGCTCGACAATATTTTCAACTTTCGAGAGTCTGAAAAGAGCTTAAAAGAGGACTCAAATTTTCTTCTTTTTCATAAGTTTTTGAAAGAGTTCAAAAAAGTGATAAAAGTATGCTCTTTGTTGAAAAACGATCAATTTTCCCGAAAAATCCAATTTTCTGCACAAAAACTCGAAACATTACACATACCTATTTAAGATAAATAAAAATGCTTTCAAAAATTACCTTTTTAAAGTGAAAAATAAACAAATTAAAAATTCATTTATTCGAAAAAACTTATAAACATGACTTTTCTAACTTCATTTTTACCATTTAAGTTTAGAGTGAAAAGTGAGAGCTTTTGGGTAAAAAAGTTCCTGTGAAGATTATAGAAAATCCGTCCAGTGAAATCGAGAATTGTCAGCTCCAGGTAATCCATGACCTCCTTATCTTGCATTTCATCCATTTACATTTCGTTTTTAGGCTTTAGATTCCATTTTTTAAGGAAAATTATGTTGAAAAAATCGCCCAGGGGGTCTGCAAGTGCAACACGTGGGCCCTGCAGACCCCAACTTTTTTCTACATAGAAAAAAGTCTTGGTTCTGCACCTGTTTCTCAATGCCCATGTGTACCTACGCACTGTGTATGAAAATAGGGTGCGGACCCTGCGCAATGAAATTTCAAACACATTTTTCTAAATTTCCGCCCAAAAATTTTCAAAAAATCTTGTTCTAATATGTCTTTTTATGCATTGTAGGATATTCAAGATGCTTGTTTGGAGAGAACGCGAGCATGAAGACGTATATGACACCGCGATGAATCATTTTCCTACAATGAAAGCGTTGAGAGCATGCATTTTATACAAATTCTGGGCCATTCAGGGCATGAGGGCACAGGTAGATCTCCTGATGTGGCTGGTGAATATATGGAATGTACAGGACCAGTGTTTTGTTATTGGTGGCCACCGGCTCAAAATTGAGCTGGAGGATATCTATTTTTTGACTGGTTTTTCCAAGAGGGGTGAACAAATTTCTCTGTTTGGGACTAGACTAGGTGGCCAGTCTGTCGCTAGTCTTCGACTAGAGTTCTGTGATGATCGGGAACACCCTAGGGACAAACAGATTGACATAAAAACCATCATCCATCCTGAGCTTAAATTTATTGCATTTACTGTCACCATACTATGTGGGAGCGCAGCGTTGCATGTGGCTACTAGTTCCCAAATGCGCATTGTTGTAGACTGTTTTCGAGGCACCATTTTCAACTGGTACGAAGCTGTGTTGGCCAATGTAAAAGGCCAACTAACCAGAGCAAAGAATGGAAAGCTAAAAAACTTTGGATATGGATCCATTGTAGTCACCTTTGCTCTAGAGAGGATCCCCATGTTAGCTCCGCAGAACATTCCTGTTGATGTTGGTCGACCTTGAGAACCTAGAATGGTTCGTTGGGTTGCTTTGATGGCCCATCATGCTGAGGGCATCGAGGTTGTTTGATTTCCTTCTTCATATTTTCGTTGGCTGGAATGCCAACTTTTTTTTATAGAGGACTTTCCATATGCTGGGATAGATTTCTGCGGCGACCGAGAGATGGCTCTCCCAGCAGGGGAACAGTGGGATGATTCTAGTAAAAATCATTTTCAACAATTTCTAAGTTCTATTTTTTTTTTGTATTTTAATCGTACCAAAACTAATAATCAAAATTTTAAATGTAGATGTGGGCCCACGATGACCAGCCAATCTCCAGCCTTATGAGAGGAGTCATCCAGCTACCGCAGCACCAGCCCTAGAGGGCCAATCAGCAGAGATCCTGTTTGATCTGGAGCATCACCTAGAGTGCCTGACTCTAGACATTCCAGAGACCGACATAGATGATATTCCGCTCAGATTACAGAGATATGTGATTGGTGTCCCAGGACTTTTTAGGAGGTTCCTATGTAGGATGGCCCGGGTAGTGGTCTCTTATTGTGATCATCATCAGGGATAGTATGATCATTTTTTAGACTCATAAAATTTTGACCTTTTTTATTATCATTCTTGCTGATCATAAGGTGTTTTTCAACCTATGATCGAAGACGATGTATATTTTAAAACAAAATTTTATGCTATGATATATCATTATTACTGGCTATCTGCGTACATGTTATTGAATGTTGTTTAATTTACTGTTTTGATTATTGCAAATGTCTATTTATCATACTATAAGAAACTGCATCTGCTAATGTATTTAAATGTCTTGGAATATGCTGATATTCAATGTAATCAAATTCACGTTCCAAAAGAGGAACTCTCAAAAATAACCATAATAACACTGGATTTATAATGGCATAAACCCTGTTAAGCTGTAATACAGCAAGTTTAGAATCCAACCTAACAATCAAACTTCGAATTCCAAACAATATGGATTTAGATAATAACTCAATCACTGCACTATACTCTATAATTTTGTTCATTGTTTGACCGAGGCTTGCCCTATGCATGGATACTAACTCGTCAGAGGGTGAATAGATAACCTAAGCTGCTGAAGAAATGTTCCGTGTACTACGACAAGCACCATCAGCAAAACCAATGTATATTTGAAGAGACATCAACATCTGCAATATCAAGAGTAAAACTCAGATAAGTAGGAATAGTGATAAGAACACACTCTAAACTAGGCACGCTTTTCTAATCTAAGACACACCAACAGTAAAGAATCTAATCTAATTAAAAAATCTCCACACCAAGTTTAAGCATAATATCTCTTCAGATAAAGCCCATTTCTAGGTTTATCTAAAGGGACACCATCGAAATCTATCAACTCATAGGCCCATTTTGCCAGCTTTCACTTAAAAATGAAAGGACCATGCCACATAGGCACAAATTTTCTAGCCCCTAGCTTATCGTTGGCTTGTTCGTAAACTAAAACTAGTTCTCCTTCTGAAAAATTATGAGGTGTAACATTTCTATCGCACTGAGCCTTTATTCGTTTGACATGAGCTTCATTTGCTAATGCAACATTTCATCGATTCTCATCTAGCTGAGCCAAGTACAAAAAATTCTTCTCCTCTTCAGACGTAGCTGGGAGTAATTCTATGGCTAATTTCAATGGCGGAATTTCGCATTCAATAGGCAACATAACTTCCAAACCGTAAACCAGTTGATGTTTTTACTGAGGTCCGATATGCCCAAAGTGCTGAAAATAACATGGAATTCCAATTCGACTTATGAATACCAATGATTCGTTTAATCATAGTGACTAAAACTTTATTGATAGCTTCAACCAGACCATTAGCCTGCGGGTAATATGGAGTAGAACTATCGTGGCGCAAGCCAAGTTCATCTGTCAGTTTAGTCATCATGATATTTCAATAATGACTTCCATGATCCATAATTATGGCTTGAGGAACACCAAATCAAGTAATTATATGATTGAATACGAAAGTTGCAGCAGTCTTGCCGTCTGCCAAAAATGTAGGCATCGCCTCGGCCCACTTAGTAAAATAATCTACCGCTAGGATAATATATGCATGCCCCCCGGCCGAGTGAGGGTTACATGTAATAAAGTCAATACCCCAATTTACGAAAGGACCGACAACAATTATAGGGTGAAGAGGAGACAGTGGTGCACGCATTTTACGATCAAAGACCTGACAATTGTGGCATTTTTGGACTGCATAAATACAATCTTTGAATAAGGACGGCCAAAAATAACCAGCGCGCAATATCTTTTGGACTGTGGCATACCCAGAAATATGACCGCCACATGCTCCAGAATGGCAGTCATTTAGAACCTTCTCAGCTTCTTCATGAGTAAAACAACGTCGGAAAACAGAATCCGCTCTACGACGATAGAGTGTATCACCAATAATATTGTATTGTTGGGATTGGAAACGTATTTTCAGTCGGTGAAATCATGAGATTTCAAGCCGAAAATATTGGGTTTGGAGATAAACAATAATATCCCCATACCAAGGATCAAGAGTACTGATAAGAAACAAAGATTCGTCCGCAATGGGCTATTCCACCACAGTTTCAGTATCAGTAGACGGGAAATCACACATCAGTTCTGCAAAAACCAAAGATTTCTTTGCCTTGGATTTTTCAAATTCCAAGTCAAATTCCTACAGGATAACTATCCATTTGGAATACTTGCCCCCTAGCAATTGTTTGGTCTAGATGTACATCATAGGGTTATAGTCAGAAATTACTGTGGTTTTGCGTAATAAGATGTAGTGTCGAAATATTTGGACATATTGAACAGCTGCCAAGGCCAATTTCTCCACATACGTGTATTTGATCTCAGTCGGATGCAGATTTCGACTAAGATAGTAAATCACATGTTCATTATTGAATTCATATTCCTGGACTAAAACAATCCCAATGGTGGAATGAGAGGCGGTGAGGTGCAAGAAATAGTCCTGGTTGTAATTGGGAGGATGCAATAATGGTGCATGGGTCAACGCATGTTTGAGTGCATCAAAAGATCGATTAGCGATCTCATCCCAAAAGAATGGAACGTTCTATTTTAACAACCTAGTAAAACCTTTTTTTAACTCGGCGTAGTTAGGAATGAACCGACGTAAAAAAATTTCTTTCCCCTGCAAAATTTGGAGTTGGCGCAGAGTCGAAGGAGGAGGTAGATTGACAATAGCTTTGACCTTCAACGGATCAACGCGAATGCCTAATTTTGAAACAATAAATCCCAGTAAGCGACCCGATTCTACACAAAAAACACATTTGTGTGGATTCAGCCGAATTCGATAATGCCTACATCTCATAAAGATCGCTCACAAATGAGTGAGATGGTCGGCCCTACACGATGAATGAGTAGGTAAATCATCGAGATAAGGCTGCACAATGTGATTAATGTCATGAAATGCGTAAGACATAGCCCTTTGAAAATTTTCCCCAGCATTCTTCAATACAAAGGGTAGTTTGCAAAAAAGCAAATGTCCCCCATGGACAAATGAAAGTTGTTTTAGGTTGATCAATAGGGAGTATGTTTATTTGATTGTAACCGGAAAAACCATCCATAAAGGAGAACATTTCACTGCCGGCACAATCATCAATTATTTTATCGATATAGGGGGTTGGATAATTGTCTTTAGGACAAGCTCGATTAATATCCCTATAATCGATACATACTCTTATCGTTCCTTTGTTTTTGATGAGATATTCGACTACTAAATGATTTGAAGGGTGGATAAATGAAACACCACGAAGTAATTTCTCAACTTTGGCTTTGATAGTAGCATCTTTTCTCGGATGTATGCGACGTAAACGTTGACGGATAGGTTTGGCAATAGGGTAAGTCTTGATTTCATGTACAACAATTAACGGATCGATTCTTGGATTTCTGACTTTCATATGACTAAACATTAACGTCATAGATTGTGAATAGGAGCTTTATGATATTGGAGTTTATCATCTATTTTGCTCCTTTTCTGCTGAATATTTTTCAAATTGATAAAACTTCTTCAATGTCAATTGGAATCGTTCGAGAGATATTTTCCAAATTTAACTCAGAATCGGGATTTTGCAATGGATTCTGCAGTTCTTTGACATATTCAGCTGTAAAAATAGAAGAGAAATCATTTTGAAAATGATCCAGCTCAGGTAAAAATGAAGATTGGTGATGTAGATCTTCCCATGGTAAATCGTCAATAGACAAAAGTTCACGAATCTGTTCATTAGTATGAACAAGATCGGGAAATTTCGTTGTGGATGAGCTAGATATAGAAAGTGATTCCTCATGGATCACATTCATTGGATCAGTTTCGATTGAAGAAGGATCGGAAAGCGACTGTACTGCCTGATATGCAATTTCAAAGGGACTCAAAGGCATCGCGCCATCAAATGAATCCAACTCGGAATCGGAAGGTATGATCCAAGGATCATCAAAAGTAATAGTATTCGATGAAATCATATGAATATTTGCAATAGGAGGTGATATGTTAGGAGGAGGAAAGGAAAAATTTCCTAGTAAACCAGAATCTTTAATCAAACCTACACCAACATCCTTGTAAGGGATAGTCGTTTCACCGACGTGTTGGATTGTTTCTGTAGAGGCTGGATCATATGAGAAATAAGTCAACTTGTCTATTGTAACGATATTTCCTTAATGTGGAAATTTAATAAGCCAAAAGACCGATGAAACAACAACAGTCATAGCATAAGACCAAATATGACCCAGGAGAAGGTTGTAATCTAGAGGGGCATCAACCACTTCCACGTCTATATTTACGGTTTTACCTTCGACCCCTATAGGTAAATCCTACAAAATACCGAAAGAATGGAACCCTCAGCCATCAAAAGCCTTTAGAATTGTCAGAAACTGATTGAGTGTAGGAGAAACAAGTGTTTTCCAACACTGGATCGACATAATACACGTAGAATCCCCTTCATCAATCACAGTTCGGAAGACCGGTATGTTTTTGACTAATACTGGAATCTGGAAAGCCATTTGATGAGGCAGGTGGGGTGTAATATTCTCTAAATCGAAGATTATTAGGTTTGAATCCTAAATATCGACAGCTCCTATGGCAAACAAGAGTAATTTACACTGTGTCGGGCACAATTGCAGCACTTCCAAAGTCGACATTGCTGAAGGGAAATAGCTAAGTCCTCAACCATGTTGTAATTCTGAGCAGCTCTCGCATGTGGATTGAAAGCTGATTTACAAAGTACACCTTTAGTAAGCGGTTTGATTACTAAGTCCAGATTGGGTTTCTCGATCTGTAGCGGATCAGAAACAGGAGGAGGTGTAGCTGATGTGTTTGAATTAGAAGATTCTTCTTCTTTACTACCAACAGGACTTTTACTACCATAATCTTGTGATTGCGTCACAATCCTAACATGAGACATCATCATAACAGGTTCTTCTGAGGCGTTCGACGTGGAACCAATCATATTACTATCTTGAGTGGGAAAAGGATCCTTCAAGACAGCAGGTTGTTGAGAACCTTTAACGAATTTCGAAACCTCCACTCGATGTGGGCATTATTTAGTAAAATGATCCTCGTTGCAAACGAAACAAGGATAGCGAGGCTTACGTTTTTCGTCATTAGATTCAGTTTTATCTGTTTTATCTTTTGAATTATGTTTGTTTTTATTCTTACCCTTCTTTTTACCGCCAGATTTAGATTTGGCCGTAGATATCTCTACCACATGAATGTCAGCAAAAATTTCACTGGAAGACTCTCCTTTCGGGGAATCAGGTAAAGTTATTATAGCAGAAGAATTCTTTGAAGATTTATTCTTGCTTTTAGTATTCACTGAACCAATCATGCCATCAGCAGCATGAGACCCTGAAGGAGCTGCGGTTATTTGACCTTGTTTTGGAAGATCGAGGATTTTTTCATGTAAAGTACTTGACTGCGTATAGATGAGGTCAAGGTACTGAGCTTGGGCAATGACTTGCTCCTCAGTAACAACTCTTGCCTTAGCTACATCTTTAGTGATTTTGGGTCATAATGATTTAACAAACCATTCTGCCAAAATTTGATCCGGAATGAAAACTTTCATTAAACGCCTTCTACGTCGCCATTCGCGAATATGATCAGAAATATATGTGGACGTGGACTGTTTTAGCGAAGTCAATAGTTTTGTACCATTTCCGTATCTGACAGGCAACTGAAAATGAGTTAAGAAAGTAGTTGCTAACTGACTAAAATTACTAAAAGAGCCTCGTGGTAACTCAATGTACCATTTGGCAGCAAGACCAATAAGAGTTAGTTGAAAAAGACGTAACCGAATTGAATCGTCAATTATAGAATTAGACGCACACCAGAGGTGATAAGTCATAACGTGACTGACGGATCCTCTCCTGACTTACCCTCAAATTTTGGCATATCACTGGGCAACTTATGCGGCATTGGTGGCCAATACGGATGATAGAAAATTGGATCATTCGTAAGGCATGACAAATCAAGTAAATCCAAAGTTGCAATAAATGGTAACTAACGGTTAGGGTCATGAAAACCTTGCGTAACAAGAGCGGTTTCAGGAGGAGGATACCCAGGATAACTGGGAATCAGATTTGCATTAGGAATGGTATAACCTCCCGGGAAACTAGGATTAACCAGACCAAATTGTGGTTATTGAGGCTGTTGATAAGTATAGCCAAGGTACGGTTGATACTGATAAACTGGGTTTTTTGAAATGGGACCGAATTGATATTGTCCTTGGTATGGTTAATATGTGAATTTCGGTTGAATTTTGACAATCGTACCTGTACCAGCTTGTCCTGTAGGTATCTGGACCGAAGTCTGAACTATAGGTCCTGACTAGGGTATAGAGACTTGAGGGATTTGCACGGATGCAGGGATAGAAGAAACCAGAGCTACAGATACTCTAGAAACAGATGTTATAGGTTGAAAAAATGTTGCAGTAGTTGGAGAAATTTGAGGCAGAGTCTGAGGTGTACTAGGCCCAGACTGTTGAACAAAACTAGGTGCAGGGATTTGAACAGTAGGCTGGACAGGTTGCTGGGTTGGATCAGAAACCAAAGGTTGTCCAGGTTGAGTAGATAACTGCACATTATGTTGCATAGTCTATTGAATTTGGGACTGATGCCAAACCATGTTCATTCGGGGGTATTGTCCCATAGATGGTTGTACATATGAAGGACCATAGCCTAGTTGAACGTAGGGTTGATAATTAAGTGGTAAATTTCCAACTCCTTGTACAAATGATTGACCAGAAGGCAATTGAAAACCTTGAGTTGGGTACTGACCTTGAGGTTGATAACCCAGAGGCACATACTGAGTCTGGGGTTGATAAGGACCTTGAGGAATATACTGAGTCTGGGGTTGACCTTGGGGTATGTATTGTTGGAAATGTTGTCATTGATGGCAAAGGAGGTAGCAGATGCAGAGACAGGAACAGTTACAAGGAGACAAAGACAGACAATGGAGGTAGCAAAGAGGAAATGAATATAAAGGAGAAAGGTAGAGGCAGAGGAAGAAAATATGGAGACAGATCTGTTATCACAGCAGTAGAGGTAGAGGCAGAGTGATAGAAGCGGCAGAGGCAGAGCCACAGCTGTTATTCCAAGAATATGTATATATATATATATATATATATATATAAATTCCGAGAATATTTTATACAGCCGGGCGTTACACATAACATTCTGGGCTTTACATTCAAATATGCAGTGGAATGCAATGAGATTGGATATGCTTTGAGTTAGTTGGCATTCACTGTTTGAATTATGTTTGAAAGTATCCCCATTTTTGAACAGAGCACTTGTATTCGATTGACATGGAGGTTGTATATATGGTAGAACTTTGCGTTATATATATGGCAGGACCGTGTTGAAATGACAGAGACCAAGACCACTTATAATGGAGCGGAACCATAGTCATAAATTCATTCGAATAATCCCTGTGCATTTAACCCCACTCATAGAAGAACCCTGCGGGAAGCCGTGGTCACTTAACTCTGTTTTATGATAATAGAATTCCCACTTTATAGAAATAAATACATTTTTTTGTTCGTGTTAATTGAATTCCTCAACCGGAGATTAAACCCGGAGTTAATAAACGAGAATATACACAGGGGAGCGCAAACCAGATGTACAACCGCGGTCAATCACTGTAGCAAAACCGCGAGCAGGTTTACAAGGTGGGTTTCCCCTCTTCGCACCGCTTTAGGCGAGTAAGCGATAATCTTTGGTTGGGTAGCGATTCCACAGGATTGTTGACACGTGGCATAGGCGAGGTTGGAAAACCGCCCGTTAAATTTCGTCCATCGCTCATTATCATTCGCGCATGTTGGTCGAGTGAAATCCATCGGATTGCATGAGGTAAGGGATCGTGGTAATGACCTTCGGATGGGCGCGTGAATTAACAAAGGTGTGGTGCATGCAGTTGATTGGTTATTGATTGCATGTGTGGGGCCCAATCAAACATGTATTAAAGTTTATGGGTTTAATCCAAAGTTGGGATTATATGCGATGATATATATAAGCGACGGTTAACCTTTTATTAAATTCAATATATATGTATGAGCGAATGTGCATATATGGCAACATTTGAATGCTGTGTGAATATTCATATGGCATTGTTGAGTTATACACAAGCGCATAATAATCAAGGTATGGTCTGGCATAACGTTGGGTTGCGGCTCTACTGCTAACTATAGTGAGGAATATATGCATTGATATAGAGCGCATAACATAAGGGACTCAGGATTAATGTCTCAAATCTCAGAGATTTGAGATATTAACACTCTCAGATTTAAATTTAATTGAATTTGCCAGCGTGGAATTAAAGAGAAGTGTGAGATTGCCCAGATTGGGAAATGATTGGGCATGAAACTTGAATGCAATTATGGAAAAGGAAAAGAAGAGGAAAGCATGCAGAGATGAAAGTTCGGTGAACAGGAATATGTACAGGAATGAGTTGGACAGGTGAATAAGCACAAAAAATAGGGAATATGCAGATGACAGTGAACAAATTGTATGTAGAACAAGTTCTTAACAACAGCAGAAAAAGACAAATCCAGTAAAGCCAAAATCCAGAAAAGGAGCTGAGTGAAATTGAAATGTGTAATTAAAAATGTGAATGTAAATGTTGTAATTATTTTTATTGTGTGTGATGCAAAGGCAAGTATCACAAGGAAAAGACAAAACCCCACTGTAGCATGGAAATTTGTACATATTGTAGTAATTCTAAAAATGAGTTGGAAAAAGGAATAAGAAGACAGAAGCCAAAGAGTCATGACTGTTCACTCCAAATTCCTTGTGAAATACAAACAGTCATGTGAGAATTTCTATATATATAATATCAATTTGATAAACTCAAAGTGAGAGAGAGAGAAAATATAGAGAATGCAGAATATAGAAGAATAAAGTAGAGAAGATTAAGAGAAGAAGAGCAGAAAGAGAAGCTACAGAACAGAGCTGATATCTGAAGTAAATCAACAAACATTCAGTTTGATAAATTGAGGGAGTTGGTGCTTCCTTGCAAGTTGTAGCTTGCAGAATTGAGGTTGGAGCCTCCTGTAGGTTGATGCCTGTAGAAAAAACAGTGGTGAGAGGGAGTTGGAGCTTGCCTTTGCATCACAACAATAATAAGATGTGGTTTTTTCCCTTTATGGGTTTCCACTTATATCTTGTGTCTCTGTGCATGATATTTATGTATTGATCTGATATGTATCATCTGCTTAATACCTGCTACTCTCATATTAAGTCTACTGCTATATTATACTAATACTTGCTGCTTACATTCTAATATTACTCACACATTAAATTGGATATGGAATGAAGGTGTAAATAAGTTTAATGAAAAGTTTTTAAAAGATCAGGAATGTGTTAAACTGATTCACCCCCCCCCTCTCAGTTTAATTAAAGGTCCAACAATTGGTATGAGAGGCGGGTTCCTTTTGTATCAGTCTAACAACTGAAAGGAGATCCTAGGCCCTCAAGATGGCTAGTCAAGAAGGAAGCTCAACCAATAAAGCACCTTACTTCACTGGTGCTAATTATGCCTTCTGGAAAATCGGAATGAAAGCATATATAATTTCCTTAGGATTAGAAGTTTGGGATGCTGTGGAATTTGGATATGTCACAAAGTCAACTGATTCAGAGAAATAAGCTAAACAAAGCTTTGTAGCTAATGCAAAAGCAATGAATGCAATCTTAAATGGACTATGTGAAGTTGAGTTTATCAAAGTAATGCATAGTAAGACTGCCAAAGATATGTGGGACACTCTAGAGAATATCCATGAGGGAAATAAAAAGGTAAAGACTGCCAAACTTCAAGTATATAGAGCCCATTTTGAAAATTTAAAAATGAATGATGATGAATATATTGGCAGCTTCTTCTTAAAAGTTGCAGAAATTGTTAACAATATGAAAGCTCTTGGAGAAACCATGCCCGAAAGTATAATTGTACAAAATATTCTAAGATCACTTCCATCCAGATTTAATCCAAAGGTGTCTGCAATAGAAGAAACAGCTGATTGGGAGACCTTGACCATGAACCAGCTACTTGGAAATCTAACAGCATATGAAATGAGGCTCCCACAGAAGAAGCCAAGTACGAGGGAGGTAGCTTTTAAAACAAAAAAGAAGAAAGAAGAAAAGGAAGACATATGCTCTTGCTCTGATGAAGAAGAGGCTAAATTTGTCAAGAAACTAGATAGAGGCTCAGGTAGATACAAAGGTAAACTACCCTTCAAATGCTTTAACTGTGGAAGAGTTGGAAATTATGCTGCTAAGTGTCCTCACAAGAAAGTAAGGAATCAGGCTCAAGAATCAGAGAAAAATACATCAAAGAACTGGCAGAAAGGAAAGAGATTCAGCAGAAAATCCTTCTATGCTCAACAAGACAGCAGTACATCTGAAGAATCAGATGAATCATCAGGAGAAGAAGGAACCTCTGAATTTTTACTGATGGCCATAGAAGAACTTGAAGGACTCTTGCTAGAAGATGAAGAAGAAGGTGAAGTTGACCTTGAGGGGGAGCTAAGAAGTGCCCTGGAGGAGAATGACAGACTCAAAATAAAATGCAGAAAACAAAAAGAGATTCTCCTCAAATATGTGAAAGAAGAACAAAATTCAGAAGTCCTCTTGCAGCTGAAGGTAAAGCTTGAAGAAACCAAGAATATAGAAGAAATGTTACTTCAACAAATCAAGGATAAAACTCGAGAACAAGAGAAGCTGGAAGAAGAAGTTGTATGTCTAAGGAAGAAATTAGAAAATGATCAAAAGAAAGTGTATATAAACTCTTCTCAAACAACAAGCTCTGGTAAGTTGGATGAAATTTTGGATGCTCAAAGATCTCCCTTGATAAAAACTGGAATAGGCTATGAAGGAGAATCAAGTAAAAGCAAAGAAAAGGAAAACAGAAAAATTATTTTTGTAAAAGAAAAGAAGGATGAAGCACCTCAAATAATTCCTACAAAAGAAGAAGCCTGTAAGGAGGGAGACAGAACCCAAAAGAATCCTTGAATAACGAAGAATGAAAGAAATACTCAGTCAACAGAAAAAGGTTCATATACTCCTGAGTTTGTCAAATTTGCAAGCCATCAAAGGAGATTCTTCCCTCCTATGAAGAATGCCACCTGCTATGTCTGCCACAAACTGGGACACATTTTTGCATAGTGTCATGCAAGGAGGAGTAATTCAAACCAGCTAAAGATGCAAACAGTAAAGAGACTATCTAAAATAAACAACTGGAGAAGACAACCTCACATCAGGTATGCAAGTTGCTTCTATGGTTACTGTTTTTATTGTAAATAATTTGGCCATAAAATCATTGAGTGTAGAAAGTATGGACAAAGATTGATTTTCAACACTTCAAGGAGATTTATGAATCAAAGAAATTTTGTTCATACTCATAATTCTGCAAAAACTATGATCAAATGCTTTATGTGCAATCAAGCTGGACATATGCCTTCCAAATGTCCTCTAAAAGGATGCAATTCATCACCTCACAAAAGATATCAAATAGAAGGATGCCTCCAGTGGAAAAAGAAGGAGAATAAGTGTGACCTGGCTCTAACTGCTCAAGATCTGAAAAGCCAGTGGTATTTGGACAGTGGTTGCTCTAAACACATGACTGGAGACAGAAGCAAGTTTATAACTCTTGATGAAAAGAAATCTGGCAATGTTACTTTTGGCAATGATAAATCAGGAAAGATCAAGGGAAAAGACTCAGTCAGCATAGACAATGGCAGAGGAAAGGCCCAAGATGTACTATTTGTGGATGGACTGAAAGTAAATTTACTAAGTGTCAGTCAGATGTGTGACAAAGGCTGTGAGGTTATTTTTAGAGCACAATATTGTGTAGTCAGGGAAATCACAACAGGAAAGACTCTGCTCAAAGGTGTTCGAACAAAGAGTAATGTGTACATAGTAAAAGAGGAAGATGAAGCCTGCCATCTTAGCAAACTTGAGGAGTCATGGTTATGGCATAGGAGATTGGGACATCTCAGTTTCGACCATATCATTAGACTGAGCAAGAAGAAAGCTGTCAGAGATATGCCAGAAATAAAAAGACCGTCAAATACCATATCCAAATCTTGTCAATTGGGGAAACAAACTCGCACATCCTTTAAATCTAAAGATGAGCTATCAACAAGAAGACCACTTCAGCTTATGCACATGGACCTATGTGGACCTGCTAGAACTAAGACACCAAGTGGAGATTCCTACTTCATGCTGATAATAGATGATTTCTCCATAATGACATGGGTTGCTTTTCTCAAGAACAAATCAGAAGCACTGGAAAAATTTAAGATATTAAAAGCATTAGCCGAAAATCAAACTGGATGCAAACTTAAATGTATCAGATCAGACAGAGGAGGTGAATTCACAGATTATGACTTTGCGGACCTATGTAATGAACATGGGATAAAGCAACAATTTACTATTGCAGGGACACCTCAACAGAATGGAGTAGCAGAGAGACAAAACAAGTCTGTACAACAAATGGCCAGAGCTATGATGCAAGAGAGTAACATTACTCAAACCTTTTGGGTAGAAGTTGTACACACATCAGTACATATTCTAAACAAAGCTCATTTAAGACCTAACAGTGATAAGACACCTTATGAGCTATGGCATGGTAAACCTGCATCAATCAAGCACTTTAGAGTCTTTGGCAGCAAGTGCTACATAAAGAATAATGATGAAAATTTGGGGAAGTTTGATGCAAGAGAAGATGAAGGAATACTCTTAGGATATGCATCCAAGAGTAAAGGATACATATGCTACAACAAGACTCTTCGAAAAATTGTAGAAAGTATTGATGTAAGATTTGATGAAGAACTTCCAAACAAGACAAGAGATATAGATTACAGCAGCCATCCTGAAAATCATGAAGAAGAGGACCAAGATGATGAAGAAACAAGCAAAACATCAGAAAATGTTGAACTGAACTCAAAAACCCCCTCAAGATACACTCAAAAGAACCATCCAAAAGATCAAATCATAGGAGACAAGAGTGTAGGAGTGCAAACAAGAAGGCAGCTAGCTGAACAGACAGAAGAAGTATACATAGCAATGTTATCACAAATAGAACCAAAGAAGTTTGAAGAAGCCAGCAAGGACAAGTATTGGGTAAAAGAAATGAATGAAGAATTGGACCAAATTGAGAAGAACAATACCTGGGAACTAGTTCCTAGACCAATTGAGAAGAATATCATTGGTTCAAAATGGGTATTCAAAAACAAAATGAATGGGCAAGGACAAGTAATCAGGAATAAAGCCAGGCTGGTCTGCAAAGGATACTCACAAATTGAAGGACTTGATTATGAAGAAACATTTGCCCCTGTAGCCAGAATGGAAGCTATCAGAATGTTCCTGGCATTTGCATGCTACCAAGACTTCAAGGTATATCAAATGGATGTAAAGTCCGCTTTTCTTAATGGAGATCTAGAAGAAGAAGTGTACATGGAACAACCAGAAGGCTTCTCATTGACAGACAAAGAAGACTATGTATGCAGACTGAAGAAGGCCCTATATGGACTGAAACAGGCTCCTCGTGCTTGGTACTCAAGACTTGATAAATATTTGCAAAAAAAGGGTTTTAAGAGAGGCGGAGTAGACAACAATCTATACATAAAAGCCCATGAAAATGAACTCCTGATTGTTGTAGTGTATGTTGATGACATTATGTTTGGAAACAACAAAGATGAACTAGCAAAAGGGTTTGCTGATGAGATGAAAACAGAGTTTGAAATGTATATGATTGGAGAGCTCAGTTTCTACTTGGGACTGCAAATTCAACAAAATAACACAGGCACCTTCATCTCTCAGGAAAAATACTTAAAAGAAATGCTCAAAAAATTCAAAATGGAGGACTGCAAACCTGTGACAACACCCATGATCACGGGATGCAAGCTGTGTGCTGATGATGGGACTAAAGATGTAGATCAAAAACTCTACAGATCCATGATAGGAAGCTTGTTGTATTTGACAGCATCAAGACCAGACATCATGCTAGCAGTAGGACTAGTGGCAAGATATCAAGCAGCACCTAAACAAAACCATCTTCTGGCAGTAAAAAGAATACTCAGATATCTACAAGGAACAGCACAGTATGGACTTTGGTATCCTAAAGGAAAAAGCTTCACTTTAACAGCATACACAGATGCAGATTGGGCCAGTTGTGTTGATGACAGGAAAAGTACAAGTGGAGGTGCTTTCTATCTAGGAGAAAGTCTGGTGGCATGGTTAAGCAAGAAAAAAACATCCATCTCTCTGTCTACAGCTGAAGCAGAATATATAGCAGCAGCAGCATGTTGTACACAAGTCATGTGGATGAAGCAAACTCTTCAAGACATGAAGGTAAGCATTGATGAACCTATCTCAATCAAATGTGATAATACAAGTGCTATAAGTATATCTAAAAATCTTGCACTTCACTCAAAAACTAAACATATTCCAATCAAGTATCATTTCCTCCGAGAACAAGTGGCTCAGAAGATAGTAAAGCTGGAATATGTACCAACAAAAGAATAGACAACAGATATATTTACCAAACCTCTTGCTAGAGAACCATTTCAATATTTGAGAGATAAACTAGGGGTAGTATCTGCAGATGCTACTCTCTGATATAAAGAGAAAACACAATTTCAGGGGAGAACAAAAACGAAAATATCATTTCAGGGGGAGAACAAAAACGAAAATATCATTCCAGGAGGAGAACAGTCAGCAAGGAAAGCATGAATCAGGTCCTCAGGATCAAAGGATTAAGGCAAAAGAACACCAAGTTATTATCCTAGAGCTATCTACATTATTAAAGCATCAAAAGGTCAATTACAGAGCAAAAGGATCAGTATTGTGCTCTGAAACATTATATTAAGAATCTGAAATATAAAAGACGAGTAGTGATTATCATTTGAAGCCTCTCAGCATTTTAGTTGTTGAATCCAATCATACATCTCTGACTAGATAAAGCTGATACAATGTATTCTATGAAGTATCATTATTCTCACTTTTAGCTCTATACAAGTGAAAGAACTGTATCACAAATTCGATAATCCTCAAAGTGTTCTCTCAACAAGTCTTATACATCACTTTGGAGCAGCATGGTACAAAGTCAACAGAAGAGGGCCTAAACATAACTCAGAGAGAGGAAATGCAAAAAGCAACCCTTTGCCATTGATTTCAATGGGGGAGGAAGAGCAAACAACAGGAGAGAGAGCAGGCAAACAGAGAAAATGTATTGCCATCAATGCCAAAGGAGGAGACTATTGGAAATGTTGCCATTGATGGCAAAGGAGGTAGCAGATGCAGAGACAAGAACAGTTACAAGGAGACAAATACAGACAATGGAGGTATGAGAAATAGATATAAGGAGAGAAGGTAGGAGGTAGAGGCAAAGGAATCAGAAATATGGAAACGGAAGAGATATTTCTCATAACGATGAGCGAGACGAGAGTGACGAAACGAGAGCGAGCCACGGTGTTATAACAGAATATATATATATATATATATATATATATATATATATATATATATATATATATATATATATTCCGAGAATCTTTTATACAGTCGGGCATTACACATAACATTCTGGGCTTTACATTAAAATATGCAGTGGAATGCAATGAGATTGGATATGCTTTGAGTCAGTTGGCATTCATTGTGTTGTTCCTTGAGAAACAATTCCCTGCTGTGTAAAGGAATCCGTGCTCAAGACATTAAAGATTATGTCACAAACAAAAGTATATCTGTCTCTGTTTATAAACCTTTAAACATTAATGATATAATCTTCAAATATTAAACCCATACAATATTCTGCAATGCCATATTCTCCTTATGCTGAAATGAGTGGACGGAAGAAACAAGAAAGGAAGGATTTCAATTTGATATGCTGCTTGAAACATAATCTATCAGTGTAAAAATCCTGAAGAAATGAGTAATAACATCGTTAAAATAGAGGAGCGCCCATTAAGGTTTATTTAACTCTTAAATACACATGTATCTAGAGACCCGCAGCTCAAATTACTCTATTTTATTCACAGACGTGAAAAACATAATGAAAAATGAGAAACTATTCAGCATAGATAGAATGAAGGAAACTTGCAAAACTTTTTATTGATTCAGTATTCTTTAGTACAAAATTTAGCTTCAAGGTTCAAAACTCGGAACCTTCATCTTTCTTGAAATTGTCCTTTAATACAGTATCACAAGACAATTTCCAGTAATGAAACTAATTCTAACTGCTCCAACTAATTCTAACTGCTTAAACCACTAACTGTTATGGAGGCACATGCTTCGGAAAGTCCTATTACATTCACATAATTTTGAAAAATAAAATGAGAATTTTAAAACTCCTAATCTATGAGAACATCTGGTCCTGAAGCTATTGCTGAATCAACGGCTGCTTATGATTGAGCCATTGGGATCTCTTTTGCTATATCCATGGAAAAAGTTTTGCACTTTTTCCAAAGTTCACCTTGAGTTGTAGAAGCATTCTTGTAACTAAGATATTCCAATCTAAATGCAACCGCCTGACTGTGATTAAGTCTTTCTGTGAAGAGTGTTTTTACCATCCATAGCAAGTTGAAATGCCTCTGCAAAAAGTTAAACATTGTTTCTCCCCTTAAAACTTGACTTTTTTCGTGCCTGCTATCTGCCCTACTTTTTGCCAGTGTTAGTGCATCTTCATAAAACTTCCACGTCAAAATATTTCCCTTTTTTGTCCAGCATGATGGTAAACGTGTCTTGATCAATTTATCAAATGTTATTTCAAACTTCTTTACCACCTCCTTTATTCCCAGTAACCTTTTCTCTGCTACTTGTCGAAGATTATTCTTAATTATCATCTTATTGACTTCTTCAGCATAAAAATATCTGTCTTGTATTTCCATATCTTCTAACTCCTCATCTGATTTGGAATTGATAAAATCTATAAAAAATTTAGCCCAATTTGCTCTTTTCATGACCGTTTGCTTTTCAGACAATATCTCTTCTTCATGCTCTGAAATGAGGCGTTTTTCCTTAGCAATTATATTTAGGGAATCCCAATTGGATTTCATTTTAGAAATTATTTCGCCCCAGATGATATCTTTAGCTCTTAAAAGTGAGATATTACCTTTTAAATTTTCCTTGAGATCTTTAATTTCGTCCTCAGCCTTTTGTAACTTCTGCTTGTTCTCATTCGCTTTATCTTCCCATGCTCGCATGATCTTGGTAGCTATTTCCAACTCTGATTGAGCCTGCTTACGATCTCGTTCTGCTAACTTTAATTCGGTGCTGAGCTGAACAACCTGTGCTTGAGGATCAGAATCAGCATCACCTGTAGGCGAAATAAAAGTGCAAGTGTGTTTTTCAATATGGTTCTGTAATGAAATAGTAGTTTGTTTTACTTTAGTCAATTCTTCATCCTTCTGCAACAATTGTTGACGCAGTTCCTCTTTTTCTTTCTCTACTTCTGCTACTTCAGCAGCCATTGAATGCTCTATAACTGGTAATTTTAAATTTTTCCTCAATGAGGATATTTCCATTTCTGCACTTTTCATGAGCTTTTGAACTGTAGCTTTATCATTGGGATCTACACCTATTTTCATAATGATCTTCTTCAATTCTTCATTTTGAGTCAACAAAGCTCTGGAATTAGCTTTCTCCATCTTGATCTATTTAATAACTTTCGCAAGCATGTTCTCAGCCTTAATTTCTGTGGCATTAGTCTTGGTTAAATCATTAACAATTAACTGCCCAGTCTGCATATGAAGATTCATTTTATCCCACAATGGAATATTTTTAACATCCATAACTATGTTTACCTCATTAAAACTACTCGAAGATCCAAGGGACATTCCAGTTGGATGTGTCAGAGCCATCCTAAATTGATATTTTTCGAGGTCCATTACAGTCAATAACCTGGTCTGATCAGCAGCTACGTGATGCTCTTCCTGAGCTTCTACAGTAGCTTTTATCCTCTGATTCTTTTCCTCAATCTGTGTAAATATCTGCTTGACTGAAGGTGTGCTCTCTGGATAGAGTTCATGTCCTCTAGGAGAAGAAGGGACATTTTGTTCTTAATTGATATGAAAGGTAAAACCAGGCGAGTTGGAAGAACGATCCTCGGCCAATTTGGTCCTCTTTTCCTCCCTGGGCTCTTCATCATCTACTTCAACCACATCTTCCCTACCTCTTTTGTTTGCATTTTCAGTAATAAGAGGCGTTTGAATGCTCATTTTTGATATGTTCATTTCGCCTGGGTTGGCTAACTTCTCCTGATCAGGTCTGCTTACATGAGAAAACGCAGCATATCCATTTTCAATTCTTCTCTGAGAAATTACTCCATGCGGATCATAAGACCACTTCTCACCTAGTAGCAACTGCGTCTCTTCCAATATTTTAGACACATAATCAAAAGCTTGCCTCATATTGACCACAAAAGGTCCTACACTCATAGGTAATTTAAACATAAAGCCTTTCTTCTTGGGAAGAAAGTGTACCTGATCCACATTAAGGCTATGTCTTATGAATTCCAAGGCAAAGAGTCGTATGGGTACAAAATTTGGAAGCCTATAGGATTCGATGCTAGCTCCATACAACCTTATCTCTGAATATTCTTCGAACACAAACCAGTCTCCAAATCTGCAACTTGGTCCTAGCTGTAAGAACTCCCGGGCTTTTGGTAAAAAACATGGAGGAGGAACTCCATTCAAAATTTTATAGCCAATAGACATATAATGACTAGCAAACTCAAATAGCCTTGCTTCATTTCCTTCTTTTCTGGTCATATCAGTCCAAAATAACATAGATTTCTTTTTCCTATTGACATCAACTATATTCAATACCAAACTCATAAATTCTTCGACATTATGATATAAAAATAAATAGACAAGCAATGATGGGAATCTGAAGAAACCTGTAAGTGGAAAGGCCATCAATTGAGAATTCACAATCTCCTGCCAGAAAGACGGAATGTCCAGAATGGCCCCTGGCTTCAGCATGAGTACGTACATTCCCAAAACTGATTTATCTATTGTCTGGTCATTGTCTTTGCCCAAAATTTCCGCAATGCAACTTAAAACTAGTCTATAATCAGCATTGAATGCTTCCAAACTAAATTTTTCTCCTTCAAACTGAGCTTTTTCTCGATTTGGTTTCAAGTATGACATACACAGACTAAACTCTTCATCTGAAAGGTCTTCAAAAGAATGAGCCAATGAATCTTCGGAAAACTGCAATGGTGACTCACTTTCGGGACAGCACAATGTCTGTCGAATTAGTTGCGTCGACACCCTGAGAACGTTTTCTCCCAGCGAGTTCATGATGAAACACTTACCAGGGTACATCAAAGAGACCAGCCATGATATGAATTCGGGAAAAAAATGGGCTTTTGGGATACAGGCTGACAAAACACCGGAAGTTCTCATGGCGAAAAACACTGGGGATTTCTCGGCATTGAGGGTCACTTGGTGACACAATAAGGGATGATTGACAGAGGACAAGGTGTTGTGGACGTCTTTTTTGCTGTCCAGGAGGGAACTGAGGTTTGAAATACCAAATAGGGAGACTCGCTTTGCCATGGCTGACAGGGGATAGAAAAAATTCGTGGGATAGCAGACAATGCAAAGGTGGCAAGAACACGGTTCAAAGGTAAAAACAACCACAAATAGATGAAAACGGGATAAAAGAACCCTTTTAACAGCTAGGAAAATCCATAATAAATGCCAACATGACGTGAAAAAAAAACCGTTAGGACAGCTGTCGTCCACCTCACCAGATGACATCACCGCGGGGGGTCCTGGAGTACGGTGGCGAACTTCGACCGGCACCCCCTGCGGTGATTCACAGCCGTCGATCACGGCTCACCCGCGATCTGACCAGTCAACTGCGGGGGTGCCGAATTGTATAATGTACGAGCACTTCATACCCCCACAATTGATCACTCTACAAGGTTCCTCGGTGATTGCTACTTCCGCTCGGGAAGTTGCTCGAACTTTACGCTTGAAATCAAATCACACTTTCAACTTAGTTGCATCAAGCTTTTAAAATTGCATTGAACTTGCGAAAATACTTTTATTTCTTATCATATAGTATAACGACCTTATACTATAGCATATGCGTTTCTATTTTTTTATTTTTTTTTGATAAAAATAAAAATTGAAAAAGGATATGCAAATGATCTACAACATCTGGCTCCACCTGGGGATAGTGTTTTTGTCACGAAAAATTAAGAACCTGCAGATCAGTGCCTTCACTTCGGGCATGGAGTCACATATTGCTTGATGGAAAATATACAATGATCACACTGGATATATACAATGATGGTGAAACATTTCTTCAGTGCCAGAAATAATGCTTTAGATATTGCCCATTCACAGGCATATCTAGTGCTTCTCCTTCAAGATTTTGCAGCGTGAAAGTGTTATTCATCCTGACTTCATTGATTTTGAATGGACCATGTTTGGTCAATTTAGTGTGTCCTAAATTGCTAACATAAATTATCAACCAGGGATTCGTAAGCTGACGAAGTGTGGCGCACTATATGTGCAAGATAACCTATCTCTTACTTTTTTTCGTTTTTGGATTTTTATGAAATTCTAAAAGACAAGTATGGAGACAAATATTCAAGACAATAATGTCCTTCTAATGGTTTTCCAAACTTCAAAAGAATTTTAAAACACACAATGACAAAATTAATTCCTAAAAGGAAATGAAAATTGCATCACTATTCTAATCAAGCAAACAGTGAACTATTGATCATGAAACTCATTATCCTTGCTATTGTCCAAATACAAAAGAAACTATGCTTAAAGAAATCCAAGAATTGCAACAAAGTAAATCTAAATCAAATTACATCAACTTATATTCTGATCCCTCACCATTAGTCCAGCTATGGCTTTCGGAGGTAACCATAAACAACTTGAGCAACTTGATATCTAATTTGCAGAAAAAGAAACTAATATCAAACTACACACTCATACTTCAATCCCTCACCATTAGTCCAGCTATGGCTTTCGGAGGTAACTGAAAATGACATGAGCAATTTAATATATCTAACTTGCAGAAAAGTAAACTAATATCAAACTACACAGTCATACTTCAATCCCTCACCATTAGTCCATCTATGGCTTTCGGAGGTAACTGAAAATGACATGAGCAATTTAATATATCTAACTTGCAGAAAAGTAAACTAATATCAAACTACACACTCATACTTCAATCCCTCGCTATTAGTCCAGCTATGGCTTTCGGAGGTAACTGAAAATGAGATGAGCAATTTAATATATCTAACTTGCAGAAAAGTAAACTAATATCAAACTACACACTCATACTTCAATCCCTCGCCATTAGTCTAGCTATGGCTTTCGGAGGTAACTGAAAATGACATGAGAAGCTTAATATCTAAATCTAACTACTAAAGAAAATGTGCAAGACTGAAATAAACAAATAGTGCTGGAATTAAACAAAAACTAAGAAAAGTAAATTAGCAGAAGGACAATATTGATTCCATGTCATTAGTCATTATAAAAAGATGTGCAAATGCCCGAGCTTCCTACTGTAATCTAAAAGCTAAAAATTATGCTAAAAGCTATGATTTCATAAAGCAATCTAAGTAAGGAAATATGACAAAACAGAATTGAAAGAAACTTATCTAGAAAACATGTAAAAGCCTCCTTGGATAGCAGGGGCCCTCTGCTACCAATTTGGTGAAGTCCTTCAGCTCCTTAAAGTTGTAATCAAAACAGCATCAAAGAACTGAATTTCTCTATTAAAAATAACTCACAAATCTACAAATCTATAATCTTCTCCAATTTGGTGTAATCCTTCTTCAGCTCCTTAAAATTGTAATCAAAACACCATCAAGGAACTTCTTTATTGAAAAACTTCACAAATCTACATCCCATTCCATCTTAAACTTTGTTACAAAAGACTTCTCTATTCCTACTTTTTTATTACTTCCTCATTACCTATGATAGGAGAAAGCTTCTCCTATTTATACAAAATATGAGGAGACATCTCATTAATGGGAGTCCATGAATCTCTCCCTCCATCTCTAGAGTTACAATCAAAATAGGAAATGATAAGACACATGTCTTTCTAGAGTTTTAACACAACTGAGAAATGAGACACATATCCTCTTAGAGTTTCAATACAACAAGGAAGTGAGACACCTATCCTCTTGATCCCATAATCTTCTCCAACCAAATTCGAATTTGGCCTTAGAGTGCCACATAAGGGTCTTCTAGAAGTCTCCTTTTGACCTACACATGTCACAAAACTCATAACACATATATAGATATATGAAACTATGTTAATTTTCTAGTTTCTAATCATAAATTCACTTAAAATACATAAAATAAATAACTTTGGAAAATAAGGATCCTAACCCATATATTTATGAAAATGGTTACTTGATGTAGGGTTTTAGGTCAAATGGCTATGAAATAAGAGCTAAATGGTTATGACATAATGGAAATATGTATGAATATGGAAGACACTTTTGAGACTCAACAGACCATACCACAAAGGATCAAATTTGCCGTGTTTCCCTTTGTCTTCCCTTTGGGTATCCCACCTCAATACCAGGTCTCCCTTCTGAAAGATTATCTCTTTTGCTTTCCTGTCAAATATTGTCTTCATTTTCTGCTGATAAGTAAGAAAATTCTCCTGAACTTTATCTCTGCTTTCACTTAGCTCCATTACATTATTCATCCTTCTAATTATGGCATTGGGTTCTGCTTGAGCTTCTTGAAGGAAAGAAATCACAGGCTTCACTAGCTAGGTGGGAAATAATGCCTAAGTCCCATATACTAGTTCGTAAGGTGACTTACCAGTGGATCTTCTAGTGGTTATCCTCGTCGCCCATAGCGCAAACACTAGCTTTGAGTCCCAATTCTTTTGGTTTTCATTTATTGTCTTCTTCAGGATTATAACTAATGTTTTGTTAGAAGACTCTGCCAATCCATTCCCCTGTGGATGATAAGCTGTAGAGTGAGACAATATCACGTTGTAAGTCTGACAGAAATTAATAAACTTCAGTGAGCTAAAAACTTGGGCATTATCTGTGACAATCTTTACTGGACATCCAAACCTGCTAAAGATGTTTTCTTCTAGAAACTTCATAACAACCAAATAATTCACCTTCCTAGTGGGGATTTCCTCCACCCACTTGGTAAAATAATCTGTAGCAGTGAGGATCCACTTAAACTGCCCACTGGATGGTGGATTGATTTCTCCAATGAAATCTAATCCCCATTGTCTGAAAGGTTCTTCAACAAAAACATGGAGAAGAGGTAAAGGAGCTAATTTTTTCTTTTCTGCAAACACCTGACATTTTTGACAGCTTCTGACCACTTTATAAACATCGCCAAACACAGATGGCCAGTAGAAACCTGATTTGAAAATTTTATGAGTAGTTACCTTCCAACTATAGTGTCCTCCACACAAGAATTCATGATACTCTTTGATTACATCTGAAACTTCTTCCTCTGTCAAACATAGCAATAATACACCAGCAGGATCTTTCCAGTATAGCTTTGCTTCGATTATGACATAAGGTTGAGCCTTATGCTTTAAGGCTCTGTATTTAGTTCTATCTATGGAAGGAGGACAAGAAAGAAAGCATAAATAATGAACAATGTCCTTGTACCAACCTGAGCAGAGAAACTTATATTTAATTGCTGGATTTGGCTAATTTTTCTCTGTTTCTCCATTAACTTCCTCTACAGGAGCCAACAAATTAATTCCCAATGGTTGGAAATTTGACTTTGTTAATAATTTGGCCAATCCTAATCCTTTGACAAGTTTGGTTGGTTTTACATCCAGGTCATATTCTTGGATTTTAGCAATCCATTTGCCCCTTTTTCCCTCCACATCGCTCTGGACTAGGACATCCTTCACAGCTGAATTATGGACGTACGCCAAGACTTGAGAATGAAGAATATATGTTCCGAACGCTTTCAGTGCTTTCACCAGAGCGTATACTTGTTTCTCCAATATATTATATTTCAATTCTGCGTCTCGAAGTAATTTACTGAAATATGCTACAGGTTTTTCATACTTTTCTTCATTTCTCTGTAATAACACGGCAGCAATTGTTGAAGCAGACGCAAATGAGAAAATTTGAAATGGCTTCAAATAATCTGGACTAATTAAGATAGGCGCTTCCTTTAAAGCTTCTTTGATCCTTTGAAAAGATTCCCTTGCTTCTTTGTCCCATTTCACCTCAGCATTCTTTTTCAACATATCTGTTATCTACTTAACGATCTCAGCGTAATTGGGAACAAATCTTCTTAGAAAATTAATTTTTCCAAGAAATCTCTGAATATCCTTCTTACTCCAAGGCAGTGGAATTGACTGTATTGCTTCAACCCTTGTTGGATCAATATTTACTCCTTGTTTTGAAACAATATGGCCCAGCAATTTACCCTCCTCCAGAGCAAATAAAGACTTCTTAGGATTCAGCGATAACCCAAACTTTCTATATTTCAGAAAGGCTTTCTGCAAATGCTGTAAATGTTCTTCATCAGATTTTGAAAAAATTGTGACATCATCCAGATAAATAACCACAAACTCATCTTCTACGAATGCAATATCCATCGCTCTTTGGAATGTGGCTTCTGCATTCATTAGGCCAAATGGCATCCTGGCATACATGAATGTTCCCCAGGGCATAGTAAAAGCAGTTTTATTTTTGTCTCCTTTCTCCACAGAAACCTGGTTATACCCTGAAAAACCATCAACCATTGATAATCTACCAGCCCCAGTCACTTTCTGTAAGACAAAATCCATTTTCGACAGAGGGTAATTATCTTTTAATGAAGCCCGATTCAAGTTCCTGAAATCTACACACAGCCTTATCTCTCTGTTTTTCTTTCGGACTGGTAAAAGATTGGAAACCCAATCCGAATATCTGAGAGGAACAATTATTTTAGCCTGAAGTAATTTCTTTATCTCTTTTTCAATCGGAGCCAACAATAATGGATTGATTTGTCTAAGCTTCTGTTTATGCGGTTTGACTCCATCTTTCAGTGGGATTTTATGCTGTATTATACTCTGATCATAGGTCTTCAGATCATCATAAGACCAGGCGAATACATCTTTAAATTGTTTGAATAGATCAATGTACATTTCTTTATAATCCTGCAGGACTCCTTTGAACAACTTGATCATTTTAGGCTCCTGTTGAGTTCCTAAATTACAATCTTCCACATTCTCATCTTGGTTTGCTTTCTTCTGACTCACTACCACGTCATTTGCATCAAACAGTCTTTCAAGAGGCACCAAGCCTCTTGGCAAAAATTTGTCTTTCAACTGAATAATCTCCTATCCACCAATCTTCTTTTTCAGATTTTTACTAGCCAAATCATTTTCATCAGTTTCCAAATCAATCTGATGATCTTCAAAATCTTCAATCATCAACAAAAATTGCTTGATCTGTTCATCATCCTCAAAGACCTGCCAATGTTTAATGTTGTCAGGGATTGACGGTCTATGTCTCATCTCAATTTCATACCTTAGTCTCGGATTGATATGAGGCTTGAATGTACTGGCTGCAACTGCCAAAGAATCAGCCATTCTATTTTCTTCTCTTGGTACAAACTGTAAGTTGAAGGCTTCAAAGTAGTTTTCAATCAAATCCCAGACTTCATTCCTATATGCCCTTAACCTGCGATGTTTAGTTTGACACAAATTCTTTATTTGTCTTATAATTAATTCAGAATCATCGAACACAGTTATAGACTGAATTCCCATGTGCTTAGCTGTCTGCAAACTAATGATTAATGCTTCATACTCCGCAACATTATTAGTGGACTCAAACACCAATTTGAAAGAAAAAGGCACAAGGTTACCTTCTGGAGAAACAAAAATGAAACCATCTCTCGTGACTTCTTTTGAAAACGCACCATCGAAATAACACTTCCAGGGCTTGTTTGAATGTAGCTCCTTATGTACAACTGCTGAAGGGAGTTGCCCTTGCGATTCTTCAGCAAATTCTACATCTTCATGCAGCATAAAACAAGAGAGGTCATCTTTCTCTTGGCCATAAATTGGTGAATTACCTGCATCTTTCTTAGTGGCAGTTTTTTGAAACCTAGTTTCTCTATACAACCTTCTTTCTTCCCCATTGAAAATAGGAATGATAGTATATGTGAAATCTAGCTTCAAAACTCCTCCTAGCTTTGCTCCCCATGATCTAGATAATAGCATACCAAATCTGGCTGGAATATCAGCCACTACCACATCCATCATAATGCTCTTGGCTGGGATTTGAGCCAAAGACACAACCATATCCTTAATAAGACCCACATACTTTACTCTATTTGAATCAAAAGAATAAATATCCCGGTATGGCTTAGTGATTTGTAGATTCAATTATTTCATCACACACAGTGGCATCAGATTGTGGGATGCGCCAGAATCTAGCATACAATTATGCAAAACAAAGTCGTGTAACAGAAGTGAAATATAGAAAGGAGGGACAGATGAATCTACCTCTTCAACATGAGGCCCAAATGTAACCATTGGTTTCTCTTCTTGCAGATTAACTATATCACCCACTTCATCGGACTGAGATAGATTGATAAATTCAGCAATCTCCTTCCTATAACCAGGTGTTTTCATTAATTCAAGAAGAGGAACTTGAATTTTCACTTTTTCCAATTCTTTTGGCAAACTGAAAGTTTGATTTGATTTTGTCAACTTTTCAGGCTCTTCTTGATCTTTCTTGGAACTTGGATTTTGATTAGGAACAGTTACCACTTTCTCCAAAATATTAGAATCTCTAACCTTCGTTTGAGAAGCATTGGCTTGCAGCTTTTCCTTCTCTCTTTCTTCATTCATGGGATTTTTCCCCTTATCTAATTTTTGAGTCTGGTCTTTCTGTAATGGAGTCGCCACTGGAGCAGGCACTGATTCTGGTTCTTTTTCTTCATTCTCTTGAGTCCTTAGCCTCTTTTTTGACCTCAAATCATACTTTTTATGTAACTCGGATTGCATGAAGTCTGTAAACTATCTACAATAATCATCCATCTCTTCTTGATCAAATGAAATATCACTTTCCTCCGCTCCTTCTTCCTCAACTTCTTCTTCTGCTTCATCATCTTCCATGTACATAGTGGAAATTCGAGCATCATCCTCTCTTTCATCATAATAATATACTGAACGGGATGGAGCCGCCTCTATATACAAAGGTTCTTGTACCTGATCTAGATCTTTCTTCTCTCTTTGTAGAATCTGCAGAGGCTGTTTTTTAAATTGGGGATTAAAAACCCCTCTATTCTATCTTGCAGGCTTACTATCTATTTCCAATTTCACCAATTTATTAGATAGATTTTTTATGACCTTAGTCATATCATCAATTCTTTGTTCTTGAGCTGAGGTTTCTTCTTTAGCTTTTCCTTTATCTTGAACTTTACCAGCAGCGGAAATATTGGCCTCAATCTCCAGAGCATCAGTTTGAATCTGCTCCAATGTAGGTGACCTCCTTTCCCTCAATGTGAAACTGAATTCTGGTTCAAATGAACCAGTAAAAACAACCCTTGCTCCAATAGGAGGGGGTTTCATTTCAACAGGAAAACTATTATACAACTTATTAAATCTTTTCACAAAATCTTTCATGCTTTCATCAGATTTCTTCTTTATTGCATTGAACTCTGTCAAAGAATAGCCATGGTCCCTTTTTTCACCCCATCTCTCAATGAAACGTGTTTCTAGGGTATCCCAATCATTTATGGTACCATTAGGCAATCCTTTAAATGATTTCCTTGCCTCTCCACTTAGAGACTGAACAAAAAGTCTCATTACAACGTCCAAATGTTCAACATTTAAATTCTCGGCAAATGTGCAAAACAGGGGCAAGTGTTGTTCTGCAGTTATTTCGTCTTCACCAGTAAATCTAGGGAGTAACTTGAGATACTCCTGAGGCATATCATGCAGTGGTTGGGGTAGATTCAATGGTGCATATCTATTCATCAAGAAAGCAGGGGCTACAGGGACTGCCATGTTTACGCCCGAGTTAACTTCTCCTTGAGCGGGGGTAAAATGAATACCAGTTGTAGGAGAGGATGAATGAGGTGGAACAACTGATATAGGAGTTGGAGTATGAACGACTGCAAAAGAGCTAGCAACTATATGGGGCTGAGTTTCTGTAAAAGGAAAAGACACAAACTCCAAACATTGCTTTTCTAATGTGGGTTCTTGAAAACGAACGGGTGATGGTGACGACTCTCCTTCCGAGAAAGTGAGTTTCTTGGAAGATTTCTTGGATATGAAAGTGCATGAACTGCTTCCTGGTGTGAGCAGTGTAGTTTCTGGTGTATCAAATATTTTTAGTTTCTGGCCCTTCTTTGAAACCAGCTTCTCAGGATCAGACAAAACGGGAACGGTTTGCTGAGAGGAATCTGACCTCGTGTGAGGTTTCTTGGGAGCCAGAGCTATTTTCAACAAATATCCTCCTCTCTGAACAACCAAAGGAAATGTAAAACAAAACCCAGGGAAACTCTTCGAATCTTCGTTCCCCGGCAACGGCGCCAATTAATGTTGTTCCTTGAGAAACAATTCCCTGCTGTGTAAAGGAATCTGTGCTCAAGACATTAAAGATTATGTCACAAACAAAATTATATCTGTCTCTGTTTATAAACCTTTAAACATTAATGATATAATCTTCAAATATTAAACCCATACAATATTCTGCAATGCCATATTCTCCTTATGCTGAAATGAGTGGACGGAAGAGACAAGAAAGGAAGGATTTCAATTTGATATGCTTCTTGAAACAGAATCTATCAGTGTAAAAATCCTGAAGAAATGAGTAATAACATCGTTAAAATAGAGGAGCGCCCATTAAGGTTTATTTAACTCTTAAATACACATGTATCTAGAGACCCGCAGCTCAAATTACTCTATTTTATTCACAGACATGACAAACATAATGAAAACTGAGAAACTATTAAGCATAAATAGAATGAAGGAAACTTGCAAAACTTTTTATTGATTCAGTATTCTTCAGTACAAAATTTAGCTTCAAGGTTCAAAACTCGGAACCTTCATCTTTCTTGAAATTGTCCTTTAATACAGTATCACAAGACAGTTTCTAGTAATGAAACTAATTCTAACTGCTCTGACTAATTCTAACTGCTTAAACCACTAACTGTTATGGAGGCACATGCTTCGGAAAGTCCTATTACATTCACATAATTTTGAAAAATAAAATGAGAATTTTAAAACTCCTAATCTATGAGAACATCTGGTCCTGAAGCTATTGCTGAATCAACGGCTGCTTTTGATTGAGCCATTGGGATCTCTTTTGTTGTATCCACGGAAAAAGTTTTTCACTTTTTCCAAAGTTCACCTTGAGTTGTAGAAGCATTCTTGTAACTAAGATATTCCAATCTAAATGCAACCGCCTGACTGTGAGTAAGTCTTTCTGTGAAGAGTGTTTTTACCATCCATAGCAAGTTGAAATGCCTCTGCAAAAAGTTAAACATTGTTTCTCCCCTTAAAACTTGAGTTTTTTCGTGCCTGCTATCTGCCCTGCTTTTTGCCAGTGCTAGTGCATCTTCATAAAACTTCCACGTCAAAATATTTCCCTTTTCTGTCTAGCATGATGGTAAACCTATCCTGATCAATTTATCAAATGTTATGTCAAACTTCTTTACCACCTCCTTTATTCCCAGTAACCTTTTCTCTGCTACTTGTCGAAGATTATTCTTAATTATCATCTTATTGACTTCTTCAGCATAAAAATATCTGTCTTGTATTTCCATATCTTCTAACTCCTCATCTGATTTGGAATTGATAAAATCTATAAACTTTTTAGCCCAATTTTCTCTTTTCATGACCGTTTGCTTTTCAGACAATATCTCTTCTTCATGCTCTGAAATGAGGCGTTTTTCCTTAGCAATTATATTTAGAGAATCCCAATTGGATTTCATTTTAGAAATTATTTCACCCCAGATGATATCTTTAGCTCTTAAAAGTGAGATATTACCTTTTAACTTTTCCTTGAGATCTTTAATTTCGTCCTCAGCCTTTTGTAACTTCTGCTTATTCTCATTCGCTTTATCTTCCCATGCTCGCATGATCTTGGTAGCTATTTCCAACTCTGATTGAGCCTGCTTACAATCTCGTTTTGCTAACTTTAATTCAGTGCTGAGCTGAACAACCTGTGCTTGAGGATCAGAATCAGCATCACCTGTAGGCGAAATAAAAGTGCAAGTGTGATTTTCAATATGGTTCTGTAATGAAATAGTAGTTTGTTTTACTTTAGTCAATTCTTCATCCTTCTACAACAATTGTTGACGCAGTTCCTCTTTTTCTTTCTCTACTTCTGCTACTTCAGCAGCCATTGAATGCTCTGTAACTGGTAATTTTAACTTTTTCCTCAATGAGGATATTTCCATTTCTGCACTTTTCATGAGCTTTTGAACTGCAGCTTTATCATTGGGATCTACACCTATTTTCATAATGATCTTCTTCAATTCTTCATTTTGAGTCGACAAAGCTCTGGAATTAGCTTTCTCCATCTTGATCTGTTTAATAACTTTCGCAAGCATGTTCTCAGCCTTAATTTCTATGGCATTAGTCTTGGTTAAATCATTAACAATTAACTGCCCAGTTTGCATATGAAGATTCATTTTATCCCACAATGGAATCTTTTTAACATCCATAACTATGTTTACCTCATTAAAACTGCTCGAAGATCCAAGGGAAATTCCAATTGGATGTGTCAGAGCCATCCTAAATTGATCATTTTTGAGGTCCATTACAGTCAATAACCTGGTATGATCAGTACCTACGTGATGCTCTGCCTGAGCTTCTACAGTAGCTTTTATCCTCTTATTCTTTTCCTCAATCTGTGTAAATATCTGCTTGACTGAAGGTGTGCTCTCTGGATAGAGTTCATGTCCTCTAGGAGAAGAAGGGACATTTTGTTCTTCATTGATATGAAAGGTAAAACCAGGCGAGTTGGAAGAATGATCCTCGGCCAATTTGGTCCTCTTTTCTTCCCTGGGCTCTTCATCATCTACTTCAACCACATCTTCCCTACCTCTTTTGTTTGCCTTTTCAGTAATAAGAGGCGTTTGAATGCTCATTTTTGATATGTTCATTTCGCCTGGGTTGGCTAACTTATCCTGATCAGGTCTGCTTACATGAGAAAATGCAGCATATCCATTTTCAATTCTTCTCTAAGAAATTACTCCATGCGGATCATAAGACCACTTATCACCTAGTAGCAACTGCATCTCTTCCAATATTTTAGACACTTCATCAAAAGCTTGCCTCGTATTGCCCACGAAAGGTCCTACACTCATAGGTAATTTAAACATAAAGCCTTTCTTCTTGGGAAGAAAGTGTACCTGATCCACATTAAGGCTCTGTCTTATGAATTCCAAGGCGAAGAGTCGCATGGGTACAAAAGTTGGAAGCCTATAGGGTTCGATGCTAGCTCCATACAACCTTATCTCTGAATATTCTTCGAACACAAACCAGTCTCCAAATCTGCAACTTGGTCCTAGATGTAAGAACTCTCAGGATTTTGGTAAAAAACATGGAGGAGGAACTCCATTCAAAATTTTATAGGCAATAGACATATAATGACTAGCAAACTCAAATAGCCCTGCTTCATTTCCTTCTTTTCTGGTCATATCAGTCCAAAATAACACAGATTTCTTTTGCCTATTGACATCAACTATATTCAATCCCAAACTCATAAATTCTTCAACATTCTGATATAAAAATAAATAGACAAGAAATGATGTGAATCTGAAGAAACCTGTAAGTGGAAAGGCCATCAGTTGAGAATTCACAATCTCCTGCCAGAAAGACGGAATGTCCAGAACGACCCCTGGCTTCAGCATGAGTACGTACATTCCCAAAAATGATTTATCTACTGTCTGGTCATTGTCTTTGCCCAAAATTTCCGCAATGCAACTTAAAACTGGTCTATACTCAGCATTGAACGCTTCCAAACTAAATTTTTTTCCTTCAAACTGAGATTTTTCTGGATTTGGTTTCAAGTATGACATACACAGACTAAACTCTTCATCTGAAAGGTCTTCAAAAGAATGAGCCAATGAATCTTCGGAAAACTGCAATGGTGACTCACTTTCGGGACAGCACAATGCCTGTCGAATTAGTTGCGTCGCCACCCTGAGAACGTTTTCTCCCAGCGAGTTCATGATGAAACACTTACTAGGGTACATCGAAGAGACCAGCCATGATATGAATTCGGGAAAAAAGTGGGCTTTTGGGATACAGGCTGACAAAACATCGGAAGTTCTCATGGCAGAAAACACTGGGGATTTCTCGGCATTGAGGGTCACTTGGTGACACAATAAGGGATGATTGACAGAGGACAAGGTGTCGTGGACGTCTTTTTTGCTGTCCAGGAGGGAACTGAGGTTTGAAATACCGGATAGGGAGACTCGCTTTGCCATGGCTGACAGGGGATAGAAACAATTCGTAGGATAACAGACAATGCAAAGGTGGCAAGAACACAGTTCAAAGGTTAAAAAAACCACAAATAGATGAAAACGGGATAAAAGAACCCTTTTAACAGCTAGGAAAATCTGTAATAAATGCCAACATGACGTGAAAAAAAAACTGTTAGGACAGCTGTCGTCCACCTCACCAGATGACATCACCGCGGGGGGTCCTGGAGTATGGTGGCGAACTTCGACCGACACCCCCCGCAGTGATTCACAGCCGTCGATCACGGCTCACCCGCGATCTGACTAGTCAACTGCGGGCGTGTTGAATTGTATAATGTACGAGCACGTCATACCCCCGCAATTGATCCCTCTACAAGGTTCCTCGGCGATTTCTACTTCCGCTCAGGAAGTTGCTCAAACTTTACGCTTGAAATCAAATCACACTTTCAACTTCGTTGCATCAAGCTTTTAAAATTGCATTGAACTTGCGAAAATACTTTTATTTCTTATGATATAGTATAACGACCTTATACTATAGCATATGTGTTTCTATTTTTTTTTATATTTTTGATAAAAATAAAAAATTGAAAAAGGATATGCAAATGATCTACAACACACTGTTTGAATTATGTTTGAAAGTATCCCCATTTTTGAACAGAGCACTTGTATTCGATTGACATGGAGGTTGTATATATGGTAGAACTTTGCGTTATATATATGGCAGGACCGTGTTGAAATGACAGAGACCAAGACCACTTATAATGGAGCGGAACCATAGTCATAAATTCATTCGAATAATCCCTGTGCATTTAACCCCACTCATAGAAGAACCCTGCGGGAAGCCGTGGTCACTTAACTCTGTTTTATGATAATAGAATTCCCACTTTATAGAAATAAATACATTTTTTTGTTCGTGTTAATTGAATTCCTCAACCGGAGATTAAACCCGGAGTTAATAAACGAGAATATACACAGGGGAGCGCAAACCAGATGTACAACCGCGGTCAATCACTGTAGCAAAACCGCGAGCAGGTTTACAAGGTGGGTTTCCCCTCTTCGCACCGCTTTAGGCGAGTAAGCGATAATCTTTGGTTGGGTAGCGATTCCACAGGATTGTTGACACGTGGCATAGGCGAGGTTGGAAAACCGCCCGTTAAATTTCGTCCATCGCTCATTATCATTCGCGCATGTTGGTCGAGTGAAATCCATCGGATTGCATGAGGTAAGGGATCGTGGTAATGACCTTCGGATGGGCGCGTGAATTAACAAAGGTGTGGTGCATGCAGTTGATTGGTTATTGATTGCATGTGTGGGGCCCAATCAAACATGTATTAAAGTTTATGGGTTTAATCCAAAGTTGGGATTATATGCGATGATATATATAAGCGACGGTTAACCTTTTATTAAATTCAATATATATGTATGAGCGAATGTGCATATATGGCAACATTTGAATGCTGTGTGAATATTCATATGGCATTGTTGAGTTATACACAAGCGCATAATAATCAAGGTATGGTCTGGCATAACGTTGGGTTGCGGCTCTACTGCTAACTATAGTGAGGAATATATGCATTGATATAGAGCGCATAACATAAGGGACTCAGGATTAATATCTCAAATCTCAGAGATTTGAGATATTAACACTCTCAGATTTAAATTTAATTAAAACTACCAGCATAGAACAAAGCAGATATTGTGAGATTGTCCGGACTTGGGAAATGATTGGGCATGAAACTTGAATGCAATTATGGAAAAGGAAAAGAAGAGGAAAGCATGCAGAAATGAAAGTTCGGTGAACAGGAATATGTACAGGAATGATTTGGACAGGTGAATAAGCACAGAAAATAGGGAATATGCAGATGACAGTGAAGAAAGTGTATGCAGAACAAGTTCTTAACAGCAGCAGAAAAAGACAAATCCAGTAAAGCCAAAATTCAGAAAAGGAGCTGAGTGAAATTGAAATGTGTAATTAAAATGTGAATGCAAATGTTGTAATTATTTTTATTGTGTGTGATGCAAAGGCAAGTATCCTAAGGAAAAGACAAAATCCCACTATAGCATGGAAATTTGTACATATTGTAGTAATTTTAAAATTGAGTTGGAAAAAGAAATAGAAAGACAGAAGCCAAAGAGTCATGACTGTTCACTCCAAATTCCTTGTGAAATACAAACAGTCATGTGAGAATTTCTATATATAATATCAATTTGATAAGCTCAGTGAGAGAGAGCAAATATAGAGAATGCAGAATATAGAAGAATAAAGCAGAGAAGATTAAGAGAAGAAGAGCAGAAAGAGAAGGTATAGAACAGAGCTGATATCTGAAGTAAATCAGCAAATATTCAGTTTGATAAATTGAGGGAGTTGGTGCTTCCTTGCAAGTTGTAGCTTGCATAATTGAGGTTGGAGCCTCCTGTAGGTTGGTGCCTGTAGAAAAGCAGTGGTGAGAGGGAGTTGGAGCTTGCCTTTGCATCACAACAATAATAAGATGTGGTTTTCTCCCTTTATGGGTTTCCACTTATATCTGGTGTCTCTTTGCATGATATTTATGTATTGATCTGATATGTATCATCTTCTTAATACCTGCTACTCTCATATTAAGTCTACTGCTATATTATACTAATACTTGCTGCTTACATTCTAAGATTACTCACACATTAAATTGGATATGAAATGAAGGTGTAAATAAGTTTAAAAGATCAGGAATGTGTTAAACTGATTCACCCCCCCCTCTCAGTTTAATTAAAGGTTCAACATGTACTTTCCTGAAGGTTGATAACCTTGAAGTATGTACTATCCTTGAGGTTGTTCTCCAAAATAATATTGTCCTACAGTTTGTCTTGAGAAAAATTTCCCCTGAAATTTCCCCCCAGGCGGTAATTGACTTCCTTGAGGTTGCCCCCCAGGCGGTAACTGACTGCCTTGAGGTTGACCCCCAGGCGGTAACTGACCACCTTGAGGTTGCCCCCCAGGCGGTAACTGACCACCTTGAGGTTGAGGATTTGGAATATTACCAAACATCATAAATATTGTCTCTGCATTCGACGTTTCAGTTTTAATTCCATTAAGACCAGATGATAATACTTATTCAATCGGTCGAGAAGCTACTCCTGAGAAAGTACCAGAAAGAGCCTGATACTCCAAAGGAACAGAAGGACCACTGTGTAAAAATGCTTCCAGTGTTTGGGAAAACATAGATGACTCTCCTACCATGATAGATGAAGGATAGTAACCTGTAGGTGTAGGATGAAATGGAATTCGAGGTGGAGAAAAAGCAAGACCCGGGTTTTCTAAAAAAATTGTCAAAGATAGAGACCAAGCGTCACTCCTAATAGGGTTGTAGAAAATGGATTCATGCTCCCTAAGATTCAAAGACTGAGGGGATTTGGGAAGAGATACCTCTTCGTCTAGACTAGCAAGTTCTTCAATGGAAATGAGGCCAGATGGAAGATCTTCAGTAACAATATTTCTTACCCTAGGTGAACCAAGATCGCTAGAATTTGGAGTAATAAATCCAGAGGATGTTTCCAAAATAGAAGGTTCACTGTCAGGCTCGGAAATTTTAGGTTCTTCAGCTAGTTCACTAGAAGGAGAAATACTACCAGTAACTTCAGAAACTGAAATCGGTTCTTGAATATGTTCTGTTTTGGGTATTTGATGATCAGGATGAACAACTATAGATGAAATTCAGATTTATGTTGATCGAATTCTACCGCTACTAGATGATACTAGAGCACGCAGCCCTTCAAGCTGACTTGGTGTATACTCAGGGGGCTTCCCCTAAAGTCTTCGGGATTGTCTCGGTAATTCTGCGACAATTAAAAATTAATCAATCACACGCAAACAAAGAAAATTTCAATAAAAACATCTAAAGTCTCTAAAGAAACAAACAGCTGAATCACACGCCTAAAAATCTAAGAGTTCAAACTACATGCAAATAGTAACTTCCCGTACTAAAAACACTAGTTGGTGATGAAACAGCTGAATCACACGCCTAAAAATCTAAGAGTTCAAACTACATGCAAACAGTAACTTCCCGTACTAAAAACACTAGTTGGTGATGAAATCCAACTTAGTAGAAGTTTAATACAGAAAGGGTGGTTGGAACAGTTACCCCGACAACCTGCTTAATGAAATAGACTGACACAAGTTTCTTCACAAAACCATCTCGAGTGAAGAGAACCCCCCAGAGAGTCCAAGTGAGTCTAGTCAACATCTTCTCCAGGTACAGTGAGATCTTTCCTTCACCGTCACCTTAGGAAATAATCTTAAGCTTATGGACACTAAGGTTACCAACAGTAACAAATACAACTGGGGGAATAGTCTATGATCCGATTCCATGTGCAAGGGTAGAGTAACAAAGCTCAATCCCCTTGAAGGCTCCTCGACATGTTCAATCTGAGGTTTACTGACAAGTGACCCCAGGCTCCTTGACAATGGTTAATCCAAGGTTTATCATTTGTAATGCGCGTAGATCTTCTATCTTTCCCAATGAAACAGAATTGATTGTCTCAAAGGTTCGGACATGATCTCGTGATTAACTCCTTTAACAGGAGCTTCCCAGATTGTACCAATTACAATTGGATGTATTTCCTATTGAAAGATTTATCTACTTGTTTGTTTTTACTATCTTGGAGAGTTAATTACTCCCTACTCCAAGATACTATCCTAAGCTATATTAGTGATAAGAGCCCTGGAAATAAAAAAGATTACTAGATCAATTTTAATTAAGCGTTGTTTTTATGGGTTGTTCTTTAATTCAATAGGTATGGAAATGAAACTTTGATGGTGTGAAGACTCGAATTCCAAAAACACTAAAAAATGCACCTAAAAATGATAATCAATTCGTTTTTCCTTCAATGAAATTCTAGCTAAAGAAAGAGTTCGAGAATGCAATTCTTTTAAGAGACAATTCTTTCTTTGAACATGAAGAATAAATGGAAGAAAATCTTTTTGTCTTTTCAATAAGAACTCAAAATGAGACAAATAATCAATGCTCGCAATAAATCCCTTTCACTTTCAAGACTTGAAACTACAAAAAACAACTTTCCTTCAAAAGAGATCTACAAGTTCTAAAAAGCACTCAAAACTACAAAAAACTAATTTTGAGATCTACAAACTCTAAAAATCTAATTGAATAAAAGCTTTAGTTTTTTTTTTTTTTGAATTTTTTACTTAGTTGTTCACTAAACTAAGGATTCATTTGTCCAGAATAACAAACAAATCAAAAAACATCCAAATATGTTTCCTTTTGTAAAAATGAAATTCAGAACTTATAACAAAGTTTGTTCAAAGATTTGCAAAGAGACAACTAGATCTATTTCTCAAAAAAGGATGGATTTCACAACCAAGTTAGACTCATCAAGAAGACAAAAAGACCAGTGTGATCTAAGGTATTTCAAGCTTCCAATATTTGAGTCACTACAAATACCAAGTGAAAACCAATCCAAGTATGCAAAACTTCTAGAAAATCAATCAAAACACAAATACTGTTGGAACTCACTCACAAGAGGCTTTTGACAGAAACAATACAGATCTAGGTAGATACTAGAAATCCTAAATCAAATTAAACATAAACTAGAAGAATAAACCTAGATTTTTTCAAAAATTTTAACACGGTCCGTAAGCCCCAGAAGTAACAGGTGCGGTCTTGCATTGGTTACTTAAGGAAAGTGCGAAACTGCCCACACTGTGCAAGAAAAAAAAGTGCGGTCCCCAGAAAAGTTCAAGAAAAACACAAAATATTTCAAAAATTTTTAAAACAAAGAAAACTTAAGCTACCCAGGCAAGTATCCATCAATCAAAAACCAGAAAAAACATTTTCTCAAGTCAAAATAAAGGAAAACCAAAATACAAGAATCCTTCCCCAGCGGAGTCGCCAATTTGTTGACCAGATAAATCAATCTTGCAGACAAGATCGATCTCCCTAGTACCAAAAGGTAATCTAGCAACAAACAACCAAATAAACCTATCTTTCTCTAGACATATGTGATTTACAAAAGAATACTATAAAGGTGTTAAGGTCTTACTGTAGATCCAATGCTTGTTTGAAGTAGTTGTCCCTTGGTCACTTGAAGGAGTTATCTTTAAAGACCTGCAGTCATAAACAAGCAAACATTAAATAGCACCTGTATAGTAAATATTATAAATCATGCCTATCATGGTGATCAAGGAATCCATGAAATAAACAGTTAATTAACAGCTTATTGATAAAAATGAATTCATTTGTATTAACTTTGAATGAAGGAGAACATTACAAACTTAGCCTTGATGTTGAACAGGCCTTCTCGGGGTCCAAAGCAGGAATCTCCTCTACTCTGACAAGCCTTGCACTCTTCTAACCGATACAGATAGAGGTATGTGATCTTTCCTCACAAAATATCAGTTAAATTAGTCTGAATCGCAACAGCACTTAACCTCAAATAATTCTAAAGCTTGAACTCCCCTTGAGGCTACCCAAGGCCTCTTTTTATAGTGAAAAAGAGGAGGTTTCAGTTCCAAGTAAGAAGGGATAGAATCCTCCTTCAAAGGGATAAGCTCCTCACTTCAAGGGGTTATCTCTTTAAGGCAAGAGATACATGAACCTCAAAAGAGCGATTCTGCCACTGCAAGATTCTTTCCAGAGGCTTCTAGAAATTACTGAAAGTGATATTTTTGAGTTTACTTGTGCCTTTTTAATCTTTTATAGGGTTCTGCACCCTTAACATAGAGAAAGTGTGTTCAGGTATGCAGGAGTCATGAACATTAGGTGCAGGACCGCAGGCAAGACAAAGAGAAAGTGTGATACCAGAGTTAAAGATATTTTTTAGAACGTTTCTCTTATTTTTAAGGATTGACATGAGGAACTGATGTGTTTGAATTGCAAAGGAGGAAGTATGAGTGATGATGAGCTCATACAGATAGCAGAATGTCAATATGAAAATTTTCAGTGCAACAATAAATATGGAAGTGTTGCTACTCCTAGACTTCCACAACCTACAACGTTGACACCACAACAATTGGAAGAAAAATGGGCATAATGGATTTGCTACAGTTGTGATAAAAAATACACTAAAGGTCATAAGTGTGCTGAGAAGAAATTATTTTACATAGATTATGAAGAGGAGGAAAAAAATGAACAAGAAACCTCAAAAGAAGAGATATACACCAAGAAAAACCCTAGAGAAAGAAGAAATGAATCCGACCATATCCTATAATGCATTGGCAGGAATTACCACTCCTCAAACCCTCAAGATAGAAGAACATATCAAGAAGAAAAATGTAATAATTTTGATTGATTCAGGTAGTACCCGTAATTTTATTCATTGTAACGTAGCCAAGGAATTGAATTGCTTCTTATACCGAACACAGGAGTGTCAGCTGATGTTTGCAAATGGAGGAACTATAAATTGCTCTCAAAAGTGCCATAATATCAAGCTAGCCATGGGGGAATATGTATTGAATATTCCAATGCTTCCACTTCCAATGGGTGGTGTTGATGTTGTACTGGGAGTACAATGGTTACAATATTTAGGGACGGTAGATTTTAATTTTCAAGAATTATTCTTGATTTTTTTTCAGAAGGAAAGGAAGTTGAATTACAGGGTATCATGGGGGAGCTAGGAAATATAATAGCCATAATGTCATGAAAAATCTTTTTAAGAAAGAACAATGATGCATAATTGCACAATTATGCTCACTAGAAGTTCCAACATCAAAATAATCTATTTCTCCATATCTCCAAAAAGTCTTGGAAAATCATTCGAAGGTGTTTGAAACTCCCAAAGGACTCCCACCTATTTGTGATCATGATCATGCTATTCATTTGATTCGAGGAAGTGTTCCTCCAAACATCAGGCTTTATCTCTAAAAGAGAGAAATTGAACGTATGATTGCATAAATGCTAGAGGCTGGTATAATTAAACCTATTCAAAGTTCTTTCTCTGCTCCAGTGGTATTGGTGCACAAGAAGGATGGATCATGGCGCATGTGCCCAAATTATAGGGAGCTCAATAAGCTCAATATTAGAGATAAATTTCCTATTCTTGTGGTTTATGAATTATCAGATGAATTACATGGAGCAATTTATTTCACCAAGTTGGATCTTTGTTCAAGATATCATCAAATTAGAATGAAGACTGAAGATATTTCAAAAAAAATATTTCAAACTCATGAGGGTCATTATGAATTTTTGGTCATGTGTTTTGGCCTTACCAATGCACCTTCTACATTTCAAGGGTTGATGAATTCCATTTTCAAACCCACCCTTAGAAAATTTGTGCTAGTATTTTTTGATGATATACTAATCTACAACAGGTCTTGGAAGGATCATGTTCAACATGTTGATAGGGTGCTCAAACTATTGGAGGAGAAATAATTAGATGCAAAACCCTCCAAATTTTTCGTTGGAGTATAAGAGGTGGAATATTCGGGTCATATTGTATCTCAGGAGGGTGTTAAGGTAGACCCTAACAAAATTAAATCCATTAAGGAATTGAAATTCCCCACAACCATAAAGCAGTTTCAAGGATTTCTCAGGTTAACAGGGTATTATCACATGTTTGTTAAGAATTATGGGAAAATAGCAGCAACCCTAACAACATTATTGAAGAAATATGCATTTTCATGGACTCCTAAAGCAACTAAGGCCTTTTAACATCTTAAAGAGGCAATGTTCCAAGTACCATTCTTAGCTACACCAGACTTCACAAAAATATTTATTGTGGAATGTGATGCCTCAGGAAATGGAATTGGTGTTGTTTTAGTGCAAGAAGGAACACCAATTTCTTTTGAAAGCTGCCCAATCAAAAGAAAGTATTTACAGAAAGCTATTTATGAGAAGGAAATGTTGGCAATACTACATGCACTAAGGAAATGGTGACCTCACCTAATGGGAAGAGTCTTCAAGGTAAAAACTGATCATGATAGTCTTAAATAATTTTTGGAACAAAGACTATCTTCAGAAGAGCAGAAAAAATGGGTTACAAAGATGTTTGGTTATGACTTTGAAATCATCTACAAAAAGGGAAGCTAAATGTTTTTGCAAATGCACTCTCAAGATATGATGAGGATGTGGAAGCATTGCTTTGTGCCATTTCTATTATCCAACCAGATTGGATAACCGAAGCAAGGAAGGAATGGAAGTATGTCGAATAAGTGTGGACAATCATTCAAAAGTTGCAGCAAGATCCCAGTACATCTGCTACATTTAGTTGGAAAAATGACTCATTATGGTACAAATATCGCTTATATTTTTGTAAGAATTCCCAACTAAAACAAAAGATTCTTTTGCAATTTTACACCTTTCCCTTAGGAGAACTCTCATTATATTTAAAAACTTACCAGAGGGTGAAGAAAGATTTTTTTTTGGGATGGCCTTAAATCTGATATTCAAACATTTGTGGTAGAATGTTTGGTTTTCCAGTAAAATAAAGTTGAGACAATTAATACCCTAGGTCTTCTACAACCTTTATCCATTCCAAGTCAACATTGGGAGGAGGTTTCAATGGATTTTATCACAGGTTTACCTAAGTTCGAAGGAAAGAGTGTCATCATTGTGGTAGTTGATAGAATTACCAAGTATGCACACTTTTGTACATTATCTCATTCATTTAAAGCGAGTACAACTACTACTACATTTATGGAAACAATTCAAAAGCTACATGGAAACCCAAAGATTATTGTAAGTGACAAAGGTCCCATTTTCACTAGAAATTTTTGGATGGAATTATTTTCTAGTTTAGGTACTGAAGTAGATCATAGCTCATCTTATCATCCTCAATCTGATGGGAAGACTAAGATAGTGAAGAAATATTTGGAAGGATATATTTGTTGTTTTTTATCTGATAAACAAACACAATGGGTCAAGTGGTTACCTCTAGCTAAATGGTGGTATAACACTTCTTTCCACACTACAGCAAAAATGAACTCATTTAAGGCACTTTATGGATATCATCCATCGTCCATCACATCATTTTTAAGAGAAAATTCTAAGGTTCAAGCAGTGGATAATTTTCCTCAAGAAAGCTAAGAAGGATACTAAATTATGGCCAAGGTACTATGGTCCTTACAAGGTGTTGTAAAATATTGGTACTATGGCATAGAAATTGGAGCTTCCTACGTCTTCCTGAGTGCACCCAGTTTTCCATGTTTCATGCTTAAAGAAGGTTATAGGTGACAAAATTCTAGTTCAAACAATATTGCCATAACTTGATGAGGAAGGAAAAATCATCTTGGAACTTGAAGCAGTGACAAAAAAAAGAACTCGATGGTTTTGGAAATGTTGTCATTGATGGCAAAGGAGATGACAAAGGAGGAGCACCTGAAACATCATTCAAGGGGAAGAAAGGCAACAGAGACATCAGAGGAAACAGAGACAAAGAGAGATAGCAAAAGAAAGGCAAAGGAGATATCAAAGAGAGAAGCAAAGTGGCAGAGAGGTGGCAGAGGTAGAAGAGGTAGGCAGCAGTGAACTGAAGCAGAGAGTTATTCAAGGTGCAAAGTAATGAGGATAGAAAGGCCACTGTTTAATACAGAGGTTAGTTTCTGAGTTATGGAGTACTAGTGGAAGATCTGGAGAGATAGAGTAATGAGGATAGAAAGGCCACTGTTTAATACAGAGGTTAGTTTCTGAGTTATGGAGTACTAGTGGACGTGTTAAAATCAGTTGAAGCTTGTCAATTGTACTTTGGATCCATAGGGAAGAGCTGTTCTGAAAATCCTTGGACAAAATTGTTAGAAAGGCCATCTATTGAAGACCAGGCCAGAGATGAACGTAAGTGATTCCATATATATATATAAGAATTCATTCCTGAACTAGATGTGCAATGTCGGAACTAGTCATGTGTGAATATGCCTGAATTCAATAGATATTTGGTAACCTCTGAAATAGGCTCTGAGATGAAACCCTGCAATTAAAGGAAGAATCGATGTCAATTAAGGTTGATTTTATGTTTTTAATTAAATGTGATTAAGGCTTGTATATGCTGTGGAGAATTTCATTGAAGTATTTTCTATATCAAAATTCCACGAGAGGCCGAAGAAAATCACTCTGCAATAGGAACCTTTGTTTATATCTGAACCTCTGTTTATATTAATGCTGCATAAAATTTCATGACAACCGAATCCAGAATATTTGAGTTTTAATTGAAGAGCCGAGAAAGTGTGTGTCCCACAAAGTCATGGAGGAAGCCTCATTGAAGAGAAACGAAGGAAAGGACCTTCGGTTATACAATGGTGATGTCCATATCAGGTCAAAATGTCATTACATTATATAGAGCGTTCGAAGAAGGAGATTGCACATTCTGTTGTGAAATGTCATTTGACGTTCTGAAATCTTCGAAGAAGGTCTCTCATTAAGGGCACAGTGAGTTATTTAACCTCGGTGTAAGCTGTAGATGAAGTAATGTGAATGCGAAGACAAAGAGAGGGTGGATTTTATATCAAAAAATACATTGAAACGTATAGAAGAATGAAGTTAAGAAATGAAGCGGAACCTCGAGTGCAACTAAACGGAACCATGAGGTGTGAACAGTGACGATGGAACCTAGATTAGAGGGGCGGAACCACGAAGGAGGAACAATGGACACGGTTTAGAGCGAACCGATGGTTTTCATTGCACCACCTTTGTGGGACAAGCGGTATTTATGAAATCAGAGCGATTCCATAGAACGGGCGACACGCGTCCCTGAATGAATCTGTAAAACCACTCTCATTGCACACCATCGCGCGTTATCGTCCATGCATCTTCGCCGAGCGATATCCGTCAGATCAGTGTTAGCTACGCGATATGTTATTAACCGTCGATTGAGGAAATGCATTAACAAGTGGGCTCCACGGAACGTGTATATATTATAATATGCATCGGGGTTGATATATATTGCAATATCTGTATATTAAAGTGGAATGCGCACATAAGAATGGCCTGTAGCTAATTATATCTTTAATACATATGGATACATTTTGAAATGCCTAAGGTTTAAAAACAAATTCGAAGGTTTAGATACTCATTGACGCCCTCATAAACAGAGTTCAATATAACTTATTGACCAGTGGAGTCAAATTATAAAAACCAAGTATATGCAAAGACTTTTATGTAATGGCTTGGCCAGAATATTCGAATATTAATTCGAAATATTATAATTTGGGTTTTTTATTATGGTTTAACCACAGTTTTGAAGATGCCAAGAGTTGATTAAACCAAAGGTTCTGTAGTCAAAACTATTCAAAAGGCGTTTTCACTCTGAAAACTTTGGAATATGTGGGTCCCGTATGAAAAATTGTAAAGATTGAAATATGAATGAATTTATATGTATGGTTTTATAACCATGGAAAAATGAATTTTCCGCATTAATTCAAGTTTGCCCAGATTTAAAATTAGATGTTATATTAAAAGACAATTATATGTGCTGCAGTTACACAACTGCAACGAAAGAGAGAGAGACAGTTGCAGAAAAATGTACAATGATCCAAAAACTCTGAAGGGGGTTGATTTGAAAGTATATTATATGGACAGAGAGGGTGTAAGCAGGGAGCCCGAGCACATAGATTAATAATGAACATACATTTCCTATATTTATATTTATTTGAGGATAAACTTGGAAAAGCAGTTATATATGCAGCAGGTGCACAAAAGTACAGTGAACAGGTGAATAAACATAGGGATGAAAATGTGGGCCTAACAGAGGTAAACAAAGAATGTAGGAACTGAAAAATTCACAGGGAATTTTGCGGGCATGATGAACAGAAGTATGCAAATCAGTTACTTAACAGCAGCAGAAAAGATGAATCTAGTAAAGCCAAAATCCAGAAAAGGAGCTGAATGAAATTGAAATGTGTAATTGAAAATGTGAATGTAAATGTTGTAATTAATTTTTTATTGTTTGTGATGCATTGGCAAGTCTCTGGTAGGAAAAAAAAACTCCCACTGTAATATTGAAATTAATGCATATTGTTATATTTTTCTGAATGAGCGGGTAAAAGAAATGAGAAGGAAGAAGGCAAAAATTCAGGACTATTCACTTCAAATTCCCTAAGGAATGTAAAGAGTCATGTGATGAACTCTATATATAATATCACATTGATATGCACAAGGGTAAGAGAGTGAGTGAAGAGAATGCAGAAATAAAGCAGTGAGGCAGAGAAGAAAGAGGAACTGAGCAGAGAAGAAGGAGGAGCTGAGCAGAGAAGAAGGAGAAGCTGATAGAGAATCAGAGAAGATGTAGAGATGATACAGAGCAGATATGAGAATAGATGAACAACAGAGTAGATGGAACAGAACAGAGCTGATATCCAAGGTAAATTAGCAAGTGTTTCTCTTTTGAAAGAGTTAGGAAGTTGGAGCTTCCCTATCAAGTTGTAGCTTGATAGATGTCAGTTGTAGCTGACTGAGGTTGGAGCCTCCTGTAGGTTGGTGCCTGTAGAAAATTGATGGGAGTTGGAGCTTCCTTGCAAGTTGTATCTTGCAGAATTGAGGTTGGAGCCTCCTGTAGGTTGGTGCCTACAGAAAATCAGTGGTGAGAGGGAGTTGGAGCTTGCCTTTGCATCACAACAATAATAAGATGTGGTTTTCTCCCTTTATGGGTTTCCACTTATATATGGTGTCTCTGTGCATGATGTTTATGTGTTGATCTAGTTTAGATCATCTGCTTAATACTTACTGCTCTCATATTAAGTCTATTGTTACATTATATTAATGCTTTCTGCTCACATTCTAAGATTACTCACATGTTAAGTTGAACATGAAATGAAGGTGTAAACAAGTGTTAATGAAAAAGTTTTAAAAGTCCATGAATGTGTTAAACTGATTCACCCCCCCCTCTCAGTTTAACTAAGGGTTCAACAATTGGTATCAGAGCAGGTTCCTTTGGTGTAAGCTTAATAGCTTGAAGGAGATCTGGTTGAGTCATGGACTATCAAAATGTACCTGTGCTAAATACAACAAACTTTCCTGAATGGAGAGATAACGTTAAAACAGGTTTAATGGCTGATGAACCTGAGGTATGGAAGCTTGTTTGTGATGGTTACTACACAGACTCCCCCATGGTGAAAGAACAACAGAGGAATGCCAAGTCAAAATGTGTGATATATAACAATCTTCATAACAAGGATCTTGAGTTAATAATGGATTTAACTTCAGCAAAAGAAATCTGGGAAAGATTTCATTTCATGCATGGAGTAGACACAGAGGATTGCATTGTCAAGAAGGAGAAGAAAATTAAGAAGAAGAAAAATTCATGTCAACAGGAAAATATTCAATCAAATGAGGTACCTGCCAGTGTGAATGGCAGTAAGAACCATGAAGAAATTGCAGCTGAAGAACAAGCCAAACTTGACACAGCCTTGACTGAAATAGGAAGATTGAAGCATGAAAACAAAGACCTGAAGACATTGGTGCAAATTTGTAATGAGAAAGAGTATGAAGATAAGAAAGATATTGTTAGCCTGAAGACTCAACTTGAAGAAGAACGAAAAGTAGAAGATATTCTGCTGCAACAAATGAGAGAGAAAAATCTGGAATGTGAAAAATTGGAAGAAGAAGTATTGAACCTGAGAAAGAAATTAGAAAAGGCCCAAAGAGACTTATTAATTAATACTCCTCAAATGAAAAGCTCTGAAAAACTGGACCAAATTCGAAATGCTCAAATGTCTCCTCTCATAAAGGCTGGGATAGGATATGAAGGAGAAACCAGTAAGTCCAAGGCAGAAGATAACAAGAAAATCATTTTTGTAAAATCTATAAAGAACAGTGAAACAGCTCAACAAATTCCTACAGAGGCAGAAGCCAGCAAGAACATGAGTTGCAGATAAACAAATAGAATCAAGAAGCAACATGAAAGAACAGAGAATGAGAATATGAAACAATCAATTGCTAAAGGTTCATATGCTCCTAAGGATGAATTGAACAAATTCGGAAGATGTCAAAGGAGGTTCCTCCCTCCTATGAAAAATAGCACATGTTTCTCTTGTCATAAACCAGGACATAATGCAACACAATGTAAGAGAATGCCTATCAACTCCAACCAGCAAAAGATGCAGCAAAAGAGAACAACCCCTCAAGCAAGAAAATGGAAAGGACAATCTTCCACCAGGTACACAAATCATTTCCATGGCCATTGTTATGCATGAAATAATTTTGGACATAAATATGTTGAATGTAAAATGTATTCAAGAAGGGGAACAAAGTATTATACATCAACTCAAATGTACTATGATAAAATAAGATGTTATGTATGCCTCAAACTTGGTCACAAAGAAAAAGATTGTAATCTGCCATATACATTAAAGAACTCTAGACAGATGATGGGATCAAAGCAAATCAAATATGAATTTAAAAGAAGTGAAGAAATTATGAAAAACCCCAATAAAGTATGGAAGGAAAATAGAAAGGAGGAGCCTATTATCTCAATAACATAACGAATCCTCCATAGTCTCAAGGGGAGCTACTCTAGGAAGCGAAGCAAAAATCCATCTAGTGACAAATATGAAGCAACATCCTAGGGGAAAAGCAGTTCATATATAGACCCCATGAAAGTAGTCTAAGAATATCTCCATATAATGAGAACAGCTATGAGATCAGGAAGAAAAAGTAAATTCCTCTAAAAGAGAACTATAGAGAAAGAAGATCATCTGAAGTATTAAGTAGCTGACAGATTTATGGAAGAAGAGAAGAGAGCAAGAAGCCATGATGATAGATGAAACCTTAGCAATGAACATATAAGCTAAGAAGACTTTAGCACATTAAAGTGATGATCACACTATGCCTCCTACTGCTAGAATTAACAATGTATCACATTAAGAAGGATGAGTAAGAAGTGTCTATCATCAATTCATTACATCTTTCAAAAGGTCCACTTGGAGAAATGTAGTTAAGTGAGTAATAAATCTTTGAGTAATCAGCCCATGAAGATTCATAGAAAAGAAATTGAAGATGTCTTCCTGAAGATCATTATGTTAGACAGTTGAATTGTACTTAAAGCAGTAATGATTCTGGAGCAGTCCTAGAAAGGAAATGCAGTGACATTCTTTTAAATCAGAATGACAGACTAAGAAAAAGGTTAATTATGACAAGATCAGATTTAGTATATTTATGAATGTGGATGTGAAAAATGGTAAGCTCAATATTAGAAGTTATGAAGGATGTCTTATATATGGGTTAATGTGCAAGTTAAAGTGAAATCTCTGCATAACTTACCAAGGGAGTATCAACTGGTACTTGGTAATTTACCAAGCAGCATGCCTATCAATAGAATATCAAGTTTTGTCATGGAGCAGAAGTATGACACAGGTCCTCAGGATCAAAGGATTAAGGCAAAAGAACACAAAGTTAGTATCCCAGAGTTATTTGCATTCAGCATGAAAAGGTCAGTAGCAGAGCAAAAACAACATTATCTTTCTTACACTTGAAGTAGTATACTGAGCACTGAAGCAATATTTTTTTCTATATATAATTGCATGCCTTCCTGAAGTTGGTACATGTATATCTTGAAGGCCTCTTTCTTAAGATCAGTTACAAAACTGTGTGAAGTTTTTTTGTTGAGTTTTCAATTAAACATCTTGAATATGCTTCTGTGGAAGATCATCCTGATAGAACAGTCAAAGTATCTGAAGCATAAAGGACTAGTTGTGATTACCATTTGAAGCTCAATTTTTTTTTTTTCATCTAAATCCTTCTTCAACACAAGGGATTTGTTGGTGATTCACCTTTAAAGAGAGATTGATCATTGACATACATACCTCCTCATGTCATAAATAAAACTGCATGATTGATAAGTGAGACTGACCAATACATTGAAGGGTTTGTTTTGAAAGTACATTGAACAAGCAGAAAAGTTATTTTGTATTTCATATTGAAAGATATTGCCTATTCTCACAATAAACTGTAGGCTCTGGTTTGATTCATTGATTCACTTCAACAACAAGGATTAGTCAGTCATTAAGTGTAATATCATCACCAACAGGCAAGAAAGGTGTACCACAACAATAAAAGATATATTGGCTTCATCACAACTGAAAAGATGTGTACTGTAGATGTACTTTTCAGAAAAAGACTTACTTCATCTTCAACCTTCCTCAATAGATATGCATCATAGATGAAGATTATAATATAGACAGTAGTATAGCTGAAGCAAGCTTGATATGTCACATGCAACATTCACAATCTTTAAGCTTGGATACAACTATACATCTCTGATTATACAAGTATGATTATATATGGCTGTCATCACCTACACTTTATACAAGTGAAAGGAGTCAGTTCTTTGGGATTTTATCAACGTGCAGTGTACATTCAAGATCAATAATCCTCAAAAGTGTCCTCTCAACAAATCTTTTACACCATTTTGGAGCAGCAGGGTACAAAGTCAGAAGAAGAAGGCCTAATCACATCTCAGAGAGAGGAAATGAAGAGATATAATCTACACTGAGAGATGTGCAACCCTTTGCCATTGATTTCAAAGGGGGAGGAAAAGCAGATAGGCAGAGGAAGCATTGGATTATTGGTGGATGTGTTGCCATCAATGCCAAATGGGGAGACTGTTGTAAATGTTGTCATTGATGGAAAAGGAGATGACAAAGGAGGAGCACCTGAAACATCATTCAAGGGGCAGAAAGGTAGCAGAGACATCAGAGTAAATAGAGACAAAGAGAGATAGCAAAAGAAATGCAAAGGAGATAGAAAAGAGAGAAGCAAAGTGGCAGAGAGGTGGCAGAGGTAGAAGAGGCAGGCAACAGTGAACTGAAGCAGAGAGCTATTCAAGGTGCAAAGTAATGAGGATAGAAATGCCATTGTTTAATACAGAGGTTAGTTTCTGAGTTATGGAGTACTAGTGGAAGTGTTAAAATCAGTTGAAGCTTGTCAATTGTACTCTGGAGCCATAGGGAAGAGCTGTTCTGAAAAGCCTTGGACAAAATTGTTAGAAAGGCCATCTACTGAAGACCAGGCCAGAGATGAATGTAAGTGATTCCATATATATATATATAAGAATTCATTCCTGAACCAGATGTGCATTGTCAGAACTAGTCATGTGTGAATATGCCTGAATTCAATAGATATATGGTAACCTCTGAAATAGGCTTTGAGATGAAACCTTGCAATTAAAGGAAGAATTGATGTCAATTAAGGTCGATTTTATGTTTCGAATTAAATGCGATTAAGGCTTGTATATGTTGTGGAGAAGTTAATTGAAGTATTTTCTATATCGAAATTCCATGGGAGGCCAAAGAAAATCACTTTGCAATAGGAACCCTTTTTTATATGTGAACCTCTGTTTATATTAATGCTGCATAAAATTTCATGAAAACCGAATCCAAAATATTTGAGTTTTAATTGAAGAGCCGAGAAAGTTTGTGTCTCACGAAGTCATGGAGGAAGCCTCATTAAAGAGAAACGAAGGAAAGGACCTTCAATTATACAATGGTGATGTCCATATTAGGTCAGAATGTGATTACATTATATAGAGCGTTCGAAGAAGGAGATTACACATTCTATTGTGAAATGTCATATGACGTTCTGAAATATTTGAAGAAGGTCTCTCATTAAGGGCATAGTGAGTTATTTAACCTCGATGTAAGCTGTAGATGAAGTAATGTGAATGCGAAGACAAAGAGAGGGTGGAGTTTATATCGACAAAGACATTGAAACGTATAGAAGAACGAAGTTAAGAAATGAAGTGGAACCTCAAGCGCAACTAAACGGAACCACGAGGTGTGAACAGTGATGATGGAACCTGGAGTAGAGGGGCGGAACCACGAAGGAGGAACAGTGGACGCGGTTTAGAGAGAACCAGTGGTTTTCATCGCACCACCTTTGTGGGACAAGCGGTATTTATGAAATCAAAGCAATTCCATAGAACGGGTGACACGCATCCCTGAATAAATCTGCAAAACCACTCTCATTGCGCGCCATCGCGCGTTATCGTCCGTGCATCTTTGCCGAGTGATATCCGTCAGATTAGTGTTTGTTGTGCGATATGTTATTAACTGTCGATTGAGGAAATGCATTAACAAGTGGGCTCCACAGAATGTGTATATATTATAATATGCATCGGGGTTGATATATATTGCAATATCTGATATATTAAAGTGGAATGCGCACATAAGAATGGCCTATAGCTGATTATATGTTTAATACATATGGATACATTTTGAAATGCATAAGGTTTAAAAACAAAGTCGAAGGTTGAGATACTCATTTACGCCCTCATAAACAAAGTTCAATATAACTTATTGACCAGTGGAGTCAAATTATAAAAACCAAGTATATGAAGATACTTCTATGTAAGGGCTTGGCCAGAATATTTGAATATTAATTTGAAATATTATAAGTTGGGTTTTTTATTATGGTTTAACCACAATTTTGAAGATGTCGAGAGTTGACTAAACCAAAGGTTCTGTAGTCAAAACTATTCAAAAGGCGTTTTCACTCTAAAGACTTTGGAATATGTGGGTCCCGATATATATGGTCCCATATGAAAAATTGTAAAGATTGAAATATGAATGAATTTATATGTATGGTTTTATAACCATGGAAAAATGAAGTTTCCACATTAATTCAAGTTTGCCCAGATTTAAAATCAGCTGTTATATTAAAAGACAGTTATATGTGCAGCAGTTACACAACTGCAACGAAAGAGAGAGAGACAGTTGCAGAAAAATGTACAGTGATCCAAAAAGTCTAAAGGGAGTTGATTTTAAAGTATATTATATGGACAGAGAGGGTGTAAGCAGGGAGCCCGAGCACATAGATTAATAATGAATAGACATTGCCTAGATTTAAATTTATTTGAGGATAAACCTGGAAAAGCAGTTATATATGCAATAGGTGCACAAAAGTACAGTGAACAGGTGAATAAACATAGGGATGAAAATGTGGGCCTAACAGAGGTAAAAAAAGAATGTAGGAACTGAAAAAGTCATAGGGAATTTTGCAGGCATGATGAACAGAAGTATGCAGATCAGTTACTTAACAACAGCAGAAAAGATGAATCCAGTAAAGCCAAAATCTAGAAAAGGAGCTGAGTGAAATTGAAATGTGTAATTGAAAATGTGAATGTAAATGTTGTAATTAATTTTTTATTGTTTGTGATGCATTGACAAGTCTCTGGTAGGAAAACAAAACTCCCACTGTAATATTGAAATTAATGCATATTGTTATATTTTTCTGAATGAGCGGGTAAAAGAAATGAGAAGGCAAAAGGCAAAAAGTCAGGAATATTCACTTCAAATTCCCTGAGGAATGTAAAGAGTCATGTGATGAACTCTATATATAATATCACATTGATATGCACAAGAAGGTTAGAGAGAGTGAGTGAAGAGAATGCAGAAATGAAGCAGTGAGGCAGAGAAGAAAGAGGAGCTGAGCAGAGAAGAAGGAGAAGCTGATAGAGAATCTGAGAAGATGCAGAGATGATACAGGGCAGATATGAGAATAGATGAACAGCAGAGCAGATGGAACAGAACAGAGCTGATATCCAAGGTAAATCAACAAGTGTTTTTCTTTTGAAAGAGTAAGGAAGTTGGAGCTTCCCTATCAAGTTGTAGCTTGCTAAATGTCAGTTGTAGCTGACTGAGGTTGGAGCCTCCTGTAGGTTGGTGCCTGCAGAAAATTGATGGGAGTTGGAGCTTCCTTGCAAGTTGTAGCTTTCAGAATTGGTGGGCATCAAATTGTGGGTACTACGAAAATCGATCATGAGAGGTTGGAGCTTGCCTTTGCATCACAACAATAATAAGATGTGGTTTTCTCCCTTTATGGGTTTCCACTTATATCTGGTGTCTCTATGCATGATGTTTATGTGTTGATCTGGTTTATATCATCTGCTTAATACTTGCTACTCTCATATTAAGTCTACTGTTACTTTATATTAATGCTTGTTTCTCACATTCTAAGATTACTCACATGTTAAGTTGAACATGAAATGAAGGTGTAAACAAGTGTTAATGAAAAAGTTTTAAAAAGTCCATTAATGTGTTAAACTGATCCCCCCCCTCTCAGTTTAACTAAGGGTTCAACAAATAGCTACAAAATTGTTCAATTTCAGAGTATCTCATCTAGTGGAAGAACTTACCCACTGAATAGTCCACATGGGAGGATGATAATTTTATACAGAAGCATATAGAACTACTCAAGAATTGAGGAAAACACTTTTTTGAAGGAGAGTGGCATGTTAGGTCCCTATATTACTAGTGTAGTCCCTTATTGTTGTTAGTGTAGCCCCCTTATTTTTATTTTTGTACCCCTATAGTCCCCATATTGTTATTATTGTGCCCCATAAAAGCCCATTATTGTTATTGTTGTGCCCTTACATTATTTTTGTTAGGTCGGTTAGGATTATATTGTGACCCCATGGACTCCTATACATAAAAATGAGGTTTTATAATTTTTATCATCCAATAATTTGTCATTTATGTAATTTAAAGGAGGTTTCCCCGTCGAAGAGATTGACCGCTATTTTGTGAGCTAGTTTCATAACACGAACTTAGCTACAAACACCATAAACAAGGACAGATTCAAGAATTGAGTATTAGTAAAACATGTCCTTATGTCTTTTTGTAGCTATTGCTGCTCTAGGAGCTAGACATATGTGATATGCTCCCCTTGAACATATACTGCCTCTTCTTTGAATGCCTCTAGTTGTAGACACCTTATGGCTACAAACTAAATACTCTCTCTGCCATTGTATATTATGTACCAATTAAATAAAATTTGATACCAATTAAAATTTCTCATGGTATTATTGCTGCATGCAAATACCAACCATTATTGATACATTGAGCTTTGTCTTTACTAATGCTGCTTTAGAGACTATGCTGAATTATCCTGAGCATCTTAATCGTCACAACTTCTCCCCCTGAGATCATACTATTATACATATGGACTGCTACTTAAGTAATACCAATTGCACCAAAAAAATTGATATAAATTAGATATTGTACCAGGCTAACACTTTGTTGTGTAGTTAAATCCCCTATACGGACATAGGCGATCCCTCTAGCCCTAGGGTGGGTATGAAATCAAGAGGACATGCTAATGTGTCGATTCCTAGTTAATGAATGAGACTAAGTCAGGATAGATGTCCTACCTTTGCTCCAATGCAGTTTTTGTAGCTGTGGCAGCAGTATCCTGATCTTCGTCCCAACACATTGCGGTCCTTCAGCAGTGGTACTCAGGTGCCTGCACAAGGATTAGAGAATGATAGCAGCATACAGAAAAATACTCACATTCATAACTATCTAATTGGTCAAGGATAATTAAACATATTTCACAAGACTAATCATATCAGAGAAATATGGGAACCAAAACATCAGTCATGTATTAAATAAGAAGAGAGAAAGAGTTTACAACCAAAATAGCCTTGATGTTGCAGCCTCCTTCAACAAGTCGAGTCAAAACGTGTCTTGAGCATTCGTCGGGGAATTGGATTTGGTGAGGAAATAACCCTAGACTCTCTCTCTACAATAGGTATCTCTCTGCTCTATCTCACACCAGCTATATCATACTACTCAGTTATTCAACCATTTCAGCTAGATCCATCTATGTGAGAGAGATTTATTTATAGGAGAAGAGGAGGAGGTTTGGATCCCTCAAATGGTGGAAGGGGAGCCTTATCCTTTGGGAGGTTTCTCAAAAGTAGGAAACAAGAAGCCAAAGTAATATTTCCAATGTTATTCAGTCAAACAACTCATGCTGACTCTGCTCAAGAAGTGGTTGGAAATGGAAACTTCGATTCTATATTTTAAAAAAATTCTAAAAAGAAGCTCGGCATGGGAAGTCCACTGAGACAGACATCCAATGTGCGTGGGGCCCATTGTTAATTTCTATATGGGCACGAGGCCATATCTTCCTGCCAACGCTAACCCAAAATCATGTGTTTTTTATGTTCTATTCCAGGAATAGTCAACAGAGGAAATGAACCTCTCATGGCAAGGGATGCAATGACACTTTTGCAAGGCATGACACTTCATGTAAGTCACAGAAATGGTCCTCCAGTGTGTGGGATGGGGATTGCACGGATGGTGACAAAATGTTGTCTAACAGATGCCCCCTAAAGCATGAGGTCTGAGAGAGAGGGAGGAGTGAAATGATTTATGAGAATGCGTTCAAACTAAACACTATTGTCGGAAGACCTGCAAGTACAAATACAACTGATATCTCTGATACATGAACATGTGGCATGGACCCAGCCATCCATAATAGAGTACATATATAAACAAGATCTGAGGTATTGACACAACCATCCATCAGTAAGGATCAAATAAATAGACTCAAGTATGGTCTCATCCATCCAATAAAAAGAGTCATGCAGATAGTTATGATAAACAAAAATATCCCACAACCTGGATTTTATCAGAAAAAATCTAGGGTCTTGCTCTCCATCTCGACCCAAAAAGGTACAAATTCAAGTATGCGAATATGTGAGCTGAAGTCGAACATGTAAGAAAGTCACCTGATTACCAGGTAATGATGTAGATTATTAACAAGCACGAGAGAAACTGCCAATAATGACAATGGCTCTCAAGTTACAACAAGTACAATCCACGGAATGTGAACAATGATCTAATGTCAAACACCCGCAGAATCACTCGATTGAAGGCCAATGATGAGGACCTGTCGTCGAATGCCAAGAACTTTCCATTGAGGCATGCAAGCTCGAATGTACCGGAAGGGATTATCTAGATCAATTTCAGGAAGTGATCTCATAAACGTAAATAATCTATCCCAGCCCGAAAAAGGGGTAAACGTATACAGGGTAGATATCGCTTCGAAGCCATTTAACAAGTTCAAAACAACAAGAGTCTCGACAATATTTTCAATTTTTGAGAGTCAGAAAAGAGTTGAAATATTACTCTAGAAGTAACTTTTTGTGTTTTTACCGAGTCTAAAAAAGTATAAAATACAACTCGTCACTTCATCGTCGCCACGTAAGGACTTGTCGTTGCAGAAGAAATGCGCGTAAAACCCATTTTCCTAAAATAAAATAGAAAAATAATCGAAAAAATATGCTTTAAAACCTAATTAGGGTTCTAAAAAGTTTATAAAATGCCAAAAATGGTAAAAAATAAACTACTTTTCACTTTTACCTGTTGTGAGAAATTTTTTACCCTTTTTCACTATGATTTTGTGGAGCTGAAAACGGGCAATCCGAAAGGCCAATCACAAATCCATATGTTCCAGGTAAGAAATCATATTTTCCCCTGCATTTTGATAGCATTTTTTTTACCTGCAACCCATTTTTGTAGATCTATGGGGGGATTTCTAAAATTTAGGGTGTGGTGGTCAGCGTGGGTATTAAGCATGGACTCGCACCAACTGACCTAAAAATAAAATGGGGGCGCGCCAACCATGTCGACCATTTTAGCTTGAAAATTTAAACAAGTAAGAACAATTTAACCATTTCAAAATAGTTTTTTTTGGGTAATGACAAACATATGGATGTTTTTGCAGGTGTGAAAGGACAAAATGGTGATTGAATGGAAAGAATGAGAGTGTAGTGAAGAAGATGAGGAAGCCATGGGCAATGAGAGATGCATGGAAGCTCTCAGAGATTGCGGTCTCAAGAAATTATTTATGGCACCATTTCTCAGATCTCAACCAGATCTATTTCAGTACTTGATCAGTGTCTGGGACATTGATGAGGAAATATTCATTATTCGCGATCAGGAAATTGAAATTGAGGTCTCAGATATTTACTTCTTAAATTGATTATCGCGGAGGGGGGAAGTACCAATCCTAACCGGTACTCGGCCCACAATGGAAAACATGAGTATGGTTATTGATCGAGTGTGCCAAGGAGCACATAAAGGATCCAAAAGTGGGAAGGTAGATATCCAAACTATTCTCAATATGGCACTCAGAGTAGTGCTACACACCATCACACGAGATGTAGGAGTTTAGGCTCCACATGAGGCCACAAAAACACAATTAATTCTTGCAGTGGATTGCATGGCACCGACACTCTACAACTGGACAGAGGCAGTAACAATCAACATAAAACGCCAATTGAAAAAATGAAATAATGGTAAGCTGAAGCAGTTCAGCTATGGATTCATCTTGGTACCTTTCATCCTGGAATGGTTACCAATTTTCCAACGTAAGGAGGTAATAGTTTCGACACCACCAGCCTAGGATCCACGGATGGTCCATTGGGAAGATTTGATGTCGAGGTCAGGGGGTGGTCAACAGATGTCTTGGAGACCAAATTTCTTTGAGTGGCTCCACTAACAGCTGATTTTCATGGAGGAATAGCCATACTTTGGCATGGATTTCACCGATGATGCAGATCTCCCACTCCCAGAAGGAGGGGATTGGGATGAAGCATTGGGTAAGACTCATTTTTTATTTTGATGAGTATTATGGTTTTTTTTTATGCATGTTCTAACATTAATCCATGTAATCAAAGATGTTGGCCCAGAAATACCTACAGGAATTTCTCCAATAGCGCAGAGGATTCCTTGTGACTTTGATGTGGCCCCATGGTGGGGGAGGCGAGGAGGAGGAAATCATACACAACTTGGATGGAATCTCCCGTGGGATCCCAGACTATGCGCGATTTGATGATGTTCCTCATGCGTACCAGAGACACACTGCAGGGGTGTCAAACCATGTTCACTGCTTGTTGAGGTGGCTTGTACGAGTAGTGACGTGATATCATGAGTGTCACACCGACTAGACACCTAGGCTTTCATTTCCATATATCAATTTTTTTCATCCATGTGCATCATAAGTTCAAAAAATATGTATGTTTCGGTTACATCCTGAGACATCATGTCTCTCAAAAAATTACGCAAATGGATCTTGTCATGTGATGATGAGTTTTTAAAAATTACGCAAATGTCTATCTAATACAATATTAGCTACTGTATTAGTTAACGCATTCATTTGTCTAGGAATATGTTGATATGTAATGTAATCAAAATTTATTTCTAGTAAACGAACATGAAAATAAAACCTTAAGATGTGAGGGTTTCTAACATAATAATGCCCATTAAGTTGAAGAATAACAAGCTATGAGTCTAGGTTAACAATCAATGCACGAATGTCGAGATAAATGACCTCAGTTAATAGTTCAATAACAACACTATATTCAGTGACATTATTTTTGGTTCGTCCTAGACAGATATATTGAAGGTCTATCAACTCACCGTCAGGATCATAAATCACCCAAGTTGCTGAAGACAGGTTCCAGATACTGTGAGAAGAAACATCCTCGAAATTGACATAAGGGGTAATAGACATCTGCATAATAAGCAACAATCCAAAAATCAAGAAAACGCTCGCAAAGCACACCAAGCCAAAAATGTACAAAAATTAAAACACAACTATGTACAAAGAAACATGCATGAATGACTCATGCATAATAATTTTTAAGATACAACCCATTTCTGGGTTGATCCAGAGGATGACGTTCATAATCAATAAGCTCATAAGCCCCATTCTATAAAACACGCTTAACAATGTAGGGCCCATGCCACATGGGTTGAAATTTTCCTGCCCCCAGCTTATCGTGAGCTTGGTCGTATAGGAGGATAATGTCTCCTTCTATAAAATAATGAGTGGAAACTAATTAGTCAAAATTAGTTTTGGCTCACTTTTTCTATGCTTCTATGACTAGAGCAACAAAGAAGCGAGTTTCATCAAGCCTCTCTAAATATAGAAGATGCTATTATTTTGGCGAAGTATTCGGCAACAATTCAACAACTAGCTTGAGAGAAGGAATTTCACATTCAATCAGAAGGGTAGTTTCTAGACCATAGAAAATCCAAAATGGAGTGAATCTAGTCACATCCTTCACTAAGGTTCAGTAAGCCCAAAGAGTTGAAAACAACATGAGATGTTAGTTTGATTTGTGCATCCCAGTCGTACGCTAAGGCATAGTGACGAGAACTTTGTTCACGACTTCAACCTAGCCATTGGCCTAAGGGTAGTACAGTGTTGAGCTATCGTGACGCAAACCCAGCTTGGAAGTCAACTCAGCCACCATGTCATGCCAAAAATGGGAACCATAATCGGTAAGAATGGCTTGAGGGACACAAAACCTAGAAATGACATGATTGAATAGAAATTGTGTTGTTGTCTTAACATCAACCGTAAGTGTAGCCATTGATTCAGTCCATTTGGTGAAGTGAGGGTTAAAATTCATAAAATCGATGCCCCACATCGCAAAGGGACCAATGGTAATGATAGGGTGGAGATGGGAAGGTGGCGTGCGCATCTTGCACTGATAGATCTGGAAATCATGCCACTTATGGACGACAACAATACAGTCTTTAAAGATGGTGGCCTAGAAATACCTAGCACAAAGAATTTTTTGTGCAGTAGCATACCCAGACATTTGACCACCATAGTTTCCACTGTGACAATCATTCAGTACCTTTTCAGCCTCCTTGAGAGTCAAACACCGGCGGAGATTGGAATCAACTCTGATGTAGTAGAGTGTATCTTCGACTATGCGATAGGGTTGTGATTGATGACAGATGCGTTAGCGAGCATCCTTTGTCAACTCAGATTGGGAGGTGGAAGTCTGAATATATACGATGATATCACCGTAACAAGGATCAAGGGTGAAAATAAGAAAAAGTGTGTCATCTGGAATGCGTTCCTCAGAACCAGACAGAGCATAATCAGAAGGGGGAGAGCAGATCAAATCGACAAATACTAATGAATTCTTCAACTTGGTGGTAGTGAAATCCAAATCAAACTATTGGGGGATGAAAATCCACTTCGAGTACTTTCCCCCCAGCAATTGACGAGTCAATATGTAAGTCATAGGATTGCAATCATAAATCACAGTCATTGTGCACAACAGAATATAATGACGAAAATGTTGAACAACTTGAAAAACAGCCGATGCCAACTTCTCGACATGTGCATATCACGTCTCAATATCAAGAAGATTGCAACTTAGATAAAAAATTACATGCTCGTCACCATCATCATTGTCTTGTACCAAAACCATGGCATTTAGGCTAAACGTGGTGGCCAAATAGAGGGAGTAATCGCGATGATAATTTGGAGGATGAAAAAGAGGAGCATTGACCAACAACATCTTTAGTGCATCGAAGGAATTTTGGGAAATCTCATCCGAGAGGAACATGACACCTTGCTTCAGTAATCGCGTAAATCCTTTGGCCACTTCAACATAGTTAGGGATAAAACGGTGCAAGAAGTTAGCTTTCCCCTGCAAACTTTGTAGCTGATGTAAGGAGGAAGGAGAGGGAAGATTAACAATAGCTTCAAATTTGAGTGAATCGAGACGAATCCCATATTTGAAACGATAAACCCTAAGAGTCTACTGGAGTCAACGTAGAAGACACACTTATGCGGATTGAGCCGGATATTATAGCATCGAAATCGAAGAAAAATATGATGGAGATGATCTGGATGGTCTTTATGGTTAATCGAATGAGTCGGAAGGTCATCCAGATAAGGTTGAACAATTCGCTTGATATCATGGAAAGCATATGACATTGCTCATTGAAATGTAGCCCAAAGTTTTTAAGACCGAAAGGGAGATTTTTATAAGAGAAATTACCCCAAGGACAGATAAAGGTGGTCTTATGTTGATCACCCAAAAGAATATTAATATGGTTGTAGTCAGAAAACCCGTCCATAATGGAAAAAATTTCACTCCCAGCACAGTCATAAATGATTTGATCAATAAAAGGAGTGGGATAATTATCCTTAGGGAAGGCACGGTTAATTTCACAGTAATCAACACAGACACGAATGGTACCCTGTTTCTTATCTATAGGAACAATATTGGAAACCCATTCTGTCAAGGGAATTAGATAGATAAAACTAGCTTTATGAAATTTTTCAACTTCTCCCTTAATAGCGGCTGCCTTTCTAGGGTGCACAGGATGAAGACGCTGGCAAACAGGCTTCGCACCATGATAGGTAGGAATCTCATTCACCACTATACTTGGATCGATGTTGGGCATCTCTTCGTAAGACCATGCGAAAACATTGTGAAACTCACGAAAGAGACTAGTATAGAACTGGATCTCATCGAGAGAATAGGTTACCCTAATATGGATTTTCTCGACAACCCGAATTTTAACGAAGATGTCGATAGGCATCGTCTGTGTAATGTTTCTAAAGTTACCTTTCTCAAAGACTTCATGTGTCAGGATAGGCATTTGAAGCGGAGGAGAAGGAACCTGAGAATCAAACCTCTTGAGACAAGTAGACATGGCCCCAAGGCCGGGCATGAACGAGGAACGATGATTACTATTGTCCTAAGGAGGATCCTCAAGAGACATAGTTTCCATGATGACTTCATCGGAAGGAAATATCTCTCTTAAGGGATCGGGTGAATCTGAGTCGCCGAGCCAAGAGGATTGAGAATAAGTGTCGAGAGACATTCCTAAAGGAGCATGATCATGAGGCGGAGGATCTGAAGCCAAAATAAGTTCACAATAATCAATCTCGATCAGACTTAATGACATCAAATCTCAAAATGAATCAATCTTCTTAGGTGAAGAGATGATCCATAGATCAGAAGACCTGGAAATCATATTAACCTGAACAGTGTTGGGTGGAGGAAGAGGAAAAATACCCATGAGGGTAGGATTTTTCAAGAGACCCAGACCTACACTCTCGTAAGGTGTAGGAATTTTATCAACGTACGAAATTTTTCTCTCGAAATATGAAGAAGTGAAAAAATACAACTGATCGACAGTAATGACCTTTCCTTCATGTGTAAATTGAAAAACATGAAAGAGAGTGAAAGGAACGCATATCATGGCGTGTATCCAACTGTGACTGAGGAGAATATTGTAACGTCAACTACTTCAACCTCGACATTAACTATTTTCCCTTATAAAGTGATCGGTAGACTAGCAAGAACACCAATTAAGAGATGGAGAACCAATGGCTTTCCAGCAGGCAGATGACATGACACACGTAGACACACCCTCATCCATGACCGCTCAATGGATATTCAGTCAATTAATCCCAACTTGGATGATTATTGCAAGCTGGTGAGGGAGACGTGGGACCAAATTATCCAAGTCGAAAGTGATAAGGCTCTAATCAGCAGGATCAACCCCACCGATGGCAGATAGCAAAGCCTTTTGTTGAGATGGAAAAATCTGAAGTACTTCTAATGTAGTCATAGCAGGTGGTTGTTGAGCCCCAAAGATGTCCTTTCCCTTCACCAAATTTCACTTCATTTCCTTTGTCCCTTATCAATTACAGGCTTAAATGGTCAATAGGATTGGTTAAAAACACTTTAAGAATGTATACAATGACTAACTTGCTATATTTTCATGGTTTTGTTGTTGTAGTAATTTTTGACTAGACTCAGCTACAGAATGCAGCCATTCTGTAGTTAGTTGCCTATTCCAAAGCTATCTTCATGTTCTCATAGGTTACAGGTGTCACTTCAGAGAAAAACGCATATGGTTGAATTCCACAACGCTCCCACATCATTTATTGCTCTCTATGAAGTCTGAGCTAAAATCTACAGGTGGTTATGCACGTGGAAGAGATCAAAGCTAAGAAGCAGATTCCTACCAGGACAGGGACTCTACAGATGTCTCCAACAAAGTACGAGGCTTCCATAAGAGTTATAATTTGATTTTGATTGAAAAGACACTTGTTCCTGTTTATTCTCAAGGGTAGTTATGTATTTATTTTATAAGAATGACTCGGGAGACTGAGGGATAGTTAGCTAGATTGATGTTTTGTTGCTAGATCTCAAAAGATCGTAATACTCTGTTTTTGAAATAATTTTCCTTTAATGAAAGAAACACCACTTTATTGCAATATCTGAGGCAATCTTGAGGATATTTTTATGCTAATCCGGTGGTAGAGGGCCCCTACTGCCCGAGAAGCTTTGTGCACATTGTTTAGATAAGTAACTTTAGCCTTGTTGCATTCCTAGTTTAAGCAATTTTCTGAACTTTGTGTTTTATACTCACTTGCATTGGATGATACAGTCTAGTCTTGTTCTTACGAATTATTCCAAAATATTACTAATATTGAATGAGATATAACTGTAGTATTTTAGGAATTAGTTGCCTTTTTTTTCTGAACTTTACGTTTTTGTGCTCAATTACATCAATTGTTACAGCTAGACTTGTTCTTCCGAATTGTTCCAAAATATCACTAATATTGAACGAGATAGGGCTGTAATATTTTAGAGATTAGTTGCATTATAGTGTAGTTGTAATACTCCGGAGATTAATGGCGCGCTAGTTCAGTTTCTGTTCACTGTATTTTAAGTTATATTAATGGCACTCTAGTTCAGTTTCTGTTCACTGTATTTCAAGTTAGGATAATGGCATTCTAGTACAGTTGTGATCACTATATTTCAAGTTTGAATGATTGCATTCTTGTTCAGCTTTATCCATTGTATTTTTAGTTTTATTAGTCAGTTGTATAGCTAGTTTTGTTCCATTAGACTTCAAGGCCTTCATTATTTACAAACTACTCTTGTTATTAATCTCTTCCAACACATCATCATATGGACAGGAATTAGTGATATCATTTCAAGGCCTTGAATGTTCTGTAATCTCTTATAATTTTACAAATAGCCTTTTCCAAAACTATTCCAAAAGATTTCTAACTTTCGAATGAGGCTTAGTAGTGACAATTTAAGTTGCAGAATGGATTAATTTCAGTGTCATAGATTAATTTAGAGTAGAGTTCCTTACTATGCTACAAATAATCTTTTCCAATTGTGTTCCAATAAATTTCTAACCATGGATGAGATTTTTGTGATTTTGTAAGTCATTGTTTACTTAGAAGAACCTCATTGCATTAAACTTATCCTTTTTTTCAAGATATTCCAACATATTTATAATGAATGAATGGGACTGAGTTCATGTTATGAGTTACTAAGTTCATGTTATGAGTTATTTAGTTCTTGCTATGAGTTATTTTTCTTGTTAAAGTATTGCATTTTCTGTTCTCAAGTGCCATACATAATTTAGAATAGGTTTTTCTCTGTTTTAGTGTGACCAACAACTTCTCTTTGCCAAAACTTAGTTCTTTTCCTCTTAGAATAAAAACGCAAAACCAAAAACATTGGAAAAACACTAAACCCAACGTAGTGAGAAACAAATACCTAGGCACATATAGTGCACTTCACTTCAACAGTTTACTAGCCCTCGTTGACAATTTATGACCTCAATTTAGGAACACTAAGTTGAGCAGACAGCGGTGCCTGAGCCAAATCCTCAACAATGTTGTAATGTTGGGTAGCACAAGCGTTAGGATTGTAAGAAGACTTACGGAGTACACCTTTGGAAGGTGGTCGTACAACGGGCTCAGTATTAGGCCTTTCTGTTGAAAATATTGTCATTAATGGCAAAGGAGAAGACAGGAGTAGCACCTGAAATATCACTAAGGCAAAAGAGAAAAAAAGAAACAGCAACAAGGCAAAGGAGAAGACATGAGTAGCACCTAAATTATCATCAAGACAAAGGAGCACAAAGAAACAATAGCAACCAAGGTAGAGAGGCAGCAGAGACATCAGAGGAAACAAATTAATCAGAGTTGTGAACATAGGGCAGCGTTGAATAATGATGAAACACATTCATGTTAAAGATCAGCATTGAAGAATTGGGATAGAAATCACAAGCTAGTGAATGGCGGAAATCCTGTGTTAAAGGATTAAGGCAGACTTGTGAGCAACCAGTGAAATTGTGAACAGAGTAAGGGTGAAATCTGAATTAAAGTATAGAACCTGAGAAATTGAAAAAGGAGTTGAATATGAAATAAATTGGAACCCATAATGATCTGTGCAAAGGAACAGTTCGAAATTGAAAGTAGAATTGAGGAGAGTTAAATTGTGCAGACTGTTGAATGAAATGAAGAACCAGTAAACGGGATCAAAGGTGGAGGCTAGAAACCTGGTCTGATTGGAGTCATATATTTAACAAAGGTGGAATCTACAAATTAATGGCACAAATAAACCCGTGAATTGGAGGCACATATATTTGAAGACCGATTGATAGCTTAACCCAGAAAGTAGTAGTCACGGTGCTGTGGAATACTCGATAAATTAAGGGTGGAGAATTCGTGTTGAAAGACTGAAATGAAATTGTGAACAAAGCATTAATATTAGCGATGGAATGAAATGTTGATGGTGCGTTAATGGAAAGCAGAACCTTGAGGCGTTAAGTGGAACTAGAGAAAGTGAACAGTAGAAGCGGTTTTAGAAACCACAAATGGGTTTCGCAAAAGAAATAAATGGTAAGTTGTTTTCCTAGAAAAAATGCGATAGCGCCCTTTGAACGACACGTGGCCCATGTGGTATTCCAAATCCACCCATTTCACATAATTTTTTCGAGTTAAAGTTCTGTTCAATAAAAAATGTGATTTCCATTCGATGGTGAAGGCGGAGGATCCAAGGACTTTCGCACGGGAAAGTTGTTGGTTTTTTAACGCAACTTTTATCACATGAGTTGGAGGATTTAACACTTGTGCACCTTTGTAATGCGATAGGCATTAGATTATATACAATTCAGATGGAGTGTACGAACACCGTTGGATGGGCAGACATGCTGGTGCGTTAATTGCTGTGGGTCCAGAACATAATTTATGTCGAATGATAAGCTTTACAGGTTTAAAGTTGATTTCTATTATAAACTCATTATGATAGACACAAGTGACGAAGGGGATTTAATCCAAGCCGAAGTATACAATGAAACGTTCCATGAAGCCTAGTAAGTAAAACTATATAGATGATAATTGGGTTGCGAAAACAAATTTTATACTTTGTGATTAGACTAAAGTTGAATGGTCACTTTGAATATTTATAAAATGGTGATTGAGGACCATTGTTATATGTGTTGAGTCAATGTTATAATGGGGTTTTCCATTCTATGGTTTTAACCATTAAATTTATAAAATGAATACAAGATTTCACATATTATCAAAGTTGCCAACGTTTAAAGGTATGAAACCGAAATTCAATAAAATGATATTTTATCAAAGGTTGAGCCCGAATTAATTTCGAATGTTTAAATAGAATGGAAAGATGAGTTTATTAACCTTGTGGGCCATCTCATTTGGGATTTAATATAAACCAAGCCTTTGTATGAGTGATTTCTATGAAGCGTGAAGCGAAGTAAATAAATATTGGGGAATCATTATTTAAATGAATATGAATCATATTGAGTTTTCCCAAAGCCGATTTCAGAAATGATAACCATAATGTGGACTTGGAAGAAACTTTGAAGTGTTGAATTCCCTTTAATAAAAGGGAAGTCAAGTGAAAGATCATCATAAATATGATGTTTGGAACCTTGGTTATTTAATCAAGATTAAAGAGATTGATCCAACGCGGTTATAAGAGGATTAAAATATGGTTCTTAGCCATAGGTTTGAAGATGAAAAGAGAGAAAGCTTCCGCTTATATAATTGGCTATATGGTTGTATAACTCATAGTGAAATTATTTAAAAAAGAGCTTCCGGAATGAACAGATATTGCCCAGATTGGAGAGATTGAGGACCCTTTTGGATGATTAATTAGAAATGCATTTTTATATGCATGAGACCTTTAGAGTTATTTGGGGGCTAAAATTTCAAAGAAGTTATATATGCAGCAGATACACAATTGCAATAAACAGGAGAGTATGCGGAAACTGAAAAAGACAGTGACAACAGTAGAAAAGACAAACACACAGCGAGCCAAGAACTGAATGGGTTGAATTGAAATTCTTATTGTAACTGAAAATGTAAAGTTTTATTTATTTTATATTGTGTGTGATGCATTGGAAAGTCTCCGTAGGCAAAAAAAAATCCACTGTAAAAATAAAATTTGTACATTTTTCTATATTCCTCTGAATGAGCTGGGCAAAGAAATGAGAAGGCAGAAGTCAAAGAGTCATGGTTGTTCATTTCGAATTCCCTGTGGAATACAAACAGTCATGAGTTGAACTCTATAAATTATATCACATAGATATGCATAGAGAGGTTAGAGAATGGAGAAATGAGGAAGAGAGAGTAAGAAGAAGGAGTAAAAAATAGAGAAGCTGTGAAGATCCAGAGATGATATAAGGTAGATATGAAAGCTGGAGGAAAACAGTGAAGAAGGAGGAAAACAAAGCTGATATCCAGGTAAATCAGCATATGACTTTATTTTAATGTGAGGAATTTGGTGCTTCCATATCAAGATGTAGCTTGATAGATGTCAGTTGTAGCTGGTTGAGGTAGGAGCCTCCTATAGGTTGTAGCCTGCAGAAAATAGATGGGAGTTGGTGCTTCCATATCAAGTTGTAGCTTGATAAATGTCAGTTGTAGCTGGCTGAGGTAGGAGCCTCCTGTAGGTTTTAGCCTGCAGAAAATAGATGGGAGTTGGAGCTTCCTTGCAAGTTGTAGCTTGCAGAATTGAGGTGGGAGCCTCATGTAAGTTGGAGCCTACAGAAAATCAGTGGTGACAGGGAGTTGGAGCTTGCCTTTGCATCACAACAATAATAAGATGTGGTTTTATCCCTTATGGGTTTCCACTTATATCTACTGTCTATGTGCATGATGTCTATGTGTCGATATGGTATATCTAATCTCCTTAATACTTGTTGCTCACATATTAAGACTGCTATTACATTATCTAATCTGCTTAATACTTGCTGCTCACATATTAAGTTGATCAGGAAATTAAGGTGTAAATAAGTTTAAAGGAAAGTTTTAAAAGTCCATGAACTTGTTAAACTGATTCACCCCCCCTCTCAATTTAACTAAGGGTTCAACAATTGGTATCAGAGTGTAGGTCACGAGTGCGATACACACCCGGCTCGCGTTGGGGGGGATATTGTTGGACATTGGATAAACCAACACTCCCTGTGTGTTTCGCGACATGGAATAACCACCTTTCATGGATCCTTATCTCTGGTGATGCGATCGTTGACTAACACCTGTGGGTTTTTCTCTAACGAAAATTTTTATTCCCAACACTTTTAATATAAAGTCAGCCAGAAGCAGGTGGAGGAGGAGGACCATCAGCGATCTCTTTCCCTGTTGCTTGACGCGGTTCAATATGTAGCAATAGAAACAGATGTAGGACCATTCATTGTGAAAACCTGAGAACAAAATAGGGCAGAGGACTGAGGTTTCTCTACCAACTGAGTCTGCTGTGACGGAAATGGTTCTTTGAGAATATCCAAAGTTCCTTGGGTGACTTTGAGCAATCAACTCACTTTTTCCCATCAAGGACAGTCCTTGGTATAGTGCTCTTCGTCACAAATCAAGAAAGGATACTTCGTTTTACGTTGTGAACTATCATCAGCATCAGATTTCTGAGAATCCTTCTTCTAGGTTTCAGCTTTGGTCTTACCTTTAACCTTATTTTTACCCTTGGAAGTTTTATCTGCCGGATTGGCCTGAATGACATTCACTTATACGGTTTTACCAGAATTCGGGATCGGCTGAGAAGCAGTATCATTCAAAGGATTTGATTTTTGCTTCCCAGGATTCTGAGGAGGAGACTTCCGAGAAGTCTGAGACACAGAACCCAATGATACCATTGAAAAATGGCATCGTCGGTGCTTTGGAAGTTCTAGGTCTAGGAGCATCAGGCAAGAGCTCGTACAATGTGTCGGACTGAGAGTACACAAGATCAAGGTACTGGGCACGAGCAATGGCTTATTCCTCAGTGACGCATGCTCCCATAGTGATGTCCTTAGCAATCAGAGCAATGAAGGAGGTAGTAAACCAATCAGTTAGAAGATGATTATGGATCTCAAACTTGATCAAGTGACGATGATGTCTCCATTCAGGAATATGATCAGAGATATGGGTAGCTTGATCTTGCTTCAAGGATGTGAGGAGGTGTGTCCTGGTTTCATACCGAACCAGTGACTAAAAGTGCGTGAGAAACACCATGGCCAAAGAGCTGAAATCTTAGAAGACACCATGAGATAATTCAATGTACCACTTAGTAGGGGCACTAGTAAGAGTCCATTGGAAAATACGAAGTCAGATAGAATCGTCAACCCAAGAGTTAGAGGAACACCAAAGGTGGTATGTCATAACATGTGCTTGGGGGTCTTCTCTAGACTTACCCTCAAACTTGGGACAATTTCTAGGAATCTTGGTTGGAACTAGAGGCCAATATGGATTATGAAGGATTGGATCATTTGTCAACTTCGACACATCAGGAAATTCCAACGTAGCCAGAAAAGGTAATTAAGTATTGAAAGGCATTACAGGTTGTTGATAAATACCAGCATTTGGATTCCACCCACATTGAGAGATATTTTGCCCCCATATGTTTTGTCCCGGATGATTCTATCCATAGGGGTTATAAGCCTAAACGTTCTATCGATACGTGGGTTGAGGACCAGGATATTTTTTCTAGGCATACCACTCAGGTCCTTGTTAAGCAACATATGGATTTTGCTATGGAATGAAAACAGTGCCTTGAGGTGCATTATACAACACTTGAGTTTGAAATGGTGGAGGATATGCAGGGCCTTGAGGGGCATTGTATACCATCTGAGATTGACCTTGAGGGATATAAGCAACACCTTGGGGCGCACTATATATGACCTGAGATTGACCTAGAGGAAGATAAGTGGCGCCTTGCAGTTGAACAGGTTGTCCCTGCGGTGCAGGTTGACCTGGAAACTGAGGTTGTACAAGCTTTCCTTGTGGATCAGGTTGGTCTGGGTACTGAGGGCCACTAGGTCTCCCTTGTTGAAAAGGTTGGCATGATGGTCGGGATGGGCTAGGTTTCCCCTGAAGAACTAGGTTGACCGGGAGCAGGACCATAGGGTTTTCCTTATTGTAAAAAATTTTGGCCTTGTTGAACGTATGGGTTGATGCTGTTGCATAAAAGGTTTTCCCTATTGTGGATATATTGTCCCCCCCAGGGGTATAAGATGCACCCTGTTGAACATGAGACTAACCAGCAGGACCGAATGGTTGTCCTTGTTGGGTCGAAGGTTGTCCCTGGAAGGGTTGTCCTTGCAGACCATAAGGTTGTCCCTATGAACCGAAGGGTTGTCCTTGATGGATCAAACGTTGTCCCTAAAATGGTTTTCCTTGTGAACCATAGGGTTGTCCTTGTTTGTAAGTGATCTAACTGGGATCAATCGGAGAAAAATAAATGGGGTTACTGTATGCGTCATAATGATGTGGAGGATTACGAGAAGTTTCTAACTATTGAGAACCCTGAGGGGTATAATTCTACTACTGAGGACCCTAAGAGGTATAATACTGTTGTTGAATGGCCAAAAAATATTCATCGAATGTATAACTGCTAGGAATGGAAGTAGAAACCATAGGTGTAGTGCACGTAGGCTTGATTTCCACAAAACTAGGCTGTGATCCATTCACGATGGGCCTAACAGGTATCGTGGGATTGATAAAAATAGACTTACAACCAGCAAAAGGCCCTGATGATGACGGGGTCATACTAACAACTGGTGTAGATGAAGCCACGCAAATATTGGGTCGAAAAATAATATAAGTTACAATCATCGATGGCATAGGAGTCGAGGGTGATGCCCCTGATACCGAGACAACTAAACTCATAGAAGGAGTTGAGTATCGAACCATATCGGATTCTGATACAACGACTGAACGTCGGAAATAATCTGACCCAAATTTCAATAACCACGTGGGAGAGACACTGGTTGTGAGGAAGGTTGATCGGATACATAAGGAAAGTTCTCCTAAGGGAGCTGATATTATCCTATAGAAACATAGAGCTCTTCACTACACACGAGACTCGAAGTATCCATGTCAGACGAAGACATTTGATCATGAAAAAGACGATGAACAGTGCCGAGTAAGGCAGTAGCTAATGGGGGTGATCCCGAAGTAAGAGGAGAGAATTCGGCCTCGACCCCTGTTGTACCTTAAGAGACAATCCCTTAGTTGTGATAAGGAATCAGTGCTTAAGACATTTTATGATTATGTCACAAATTTTTATTTCTTTGTTTTATTAACCCTCAAGTATTTATAATCAAACTCTTAAATGTCAAATATTATGAATGCTTCACAATGTTGCCATATGTTAATGTTGATTGAAGTGACTAGAGGAAAATGTAAGAAGAAGTCCGAAATGATATGCTGATTTATACAGAAAATACCATTCCAAACCCCAGAAGAAATATGTGAAGGAAATAGTTAAAACAAAGGAGCTCCAATTAAGGTTGTTTAACTCTTATACATAGAAATGAAAAGAAACCTGCTGCTCATAACCTTGAAAACATCTTATTACAATTAAATTTTCTTGAGAATATAACATAAAATAAAATAAATATCCTAATCTATAGGAATTGCTGATGAAGTGGCATCTTTTCCTTGATCAACTGATTTGTCTTTCTTTGTTGTTGACCCTTTTGGCAGGTCAATTGTCCAAGCTCTGCACTTTTTCCATATTTCTACCTTTGTCCTGGATGAATGTGTCAAATTGTAATATTCCAATCTGAATGCAGTAATTCGGTCATAAGAATTCCTTTCAGAGAAAAGATTTTTTACCATCCACAAAAGTTGGAAATGTCTCTGCAAGAAGTTGACATTGTCTCTCCTTTAAGCACCTGAGTCTTTTCATGCCTATTATCAATCTTGTTTTTTGTAATCACCAGTAAATTTTCATAAGAGCTGCATGGCAAAAGATTTCCATCAGCTCCCCAACATGATGGCAGGCCTACCCTTGTCATTTTATCAAAATATTTGTCAAATTAACTTACTGCTTCTTTGATTTCCATTAGTTTCTTTTCTGCAGCCTTTCTGAGATCATTCTTGATAATCATTTTATTAAATTCCACTGCATATAACATTATGTCATGCATATCATTCTCTTCTAATTCCTAATCTGATTTGGAATTGATAAAATCAATAAATCTTCTGGCCCAAATGGCTCTGTTAATCCCTTTTTTCTTATCAGACATAATTGGTTCTTCACACTCCACAATAAGACTTTTTTCTTTTGCAATTATCATCAGGAAGCACCAATTGGACTTCATTTCTGAAATGATATCAGTCCAAATGATATCTTTATCTTGTATTAATGACATATTACCTTTCATTCTTTCTTTGAGATTCTTAATCTCAGCTTCAACATTTCGGAAATCCATTTTGTATTTATCTACTTCATTTTCCATGACCTTCATCAATTTGTTGCAGTCTCAAGATCTGTTTGAGCCTTCTTTCTATCTCTTTCAGCCATCTGCAACTCAGTATTTAATTGAATAATTTGTGTTTGAGGATCTTCATCACCTGTCGGAAAAACAAAAGTGCAGTTATGATTATCAATGTGATTTTGTAATGAAATTTCAGTCTGCTTTACTTTGGAAAGTTCTTCATCCTTCTACATTAGTTGCTACAACAAATTTTCCTTTTCCTTTTCTACCTCTGCAACTTCTATAGACATTGAGTGTTCACCAGTTGGTAACTTCAATTTCTTCCTTAGGGTAGATATCTCTACCTCAACACTTTGCATGAATTTCTGCACAGCAGTCTTGTCACTAGGGTCTACTCCAATCTTTATAATAACCTTCTTCAATTCTTCGTTTTGAACTGTTAAGGCTCTTGAGTTAGCCTTTTCTAACTTCAACTGTTTAATAACTTTGCCCAACATATTCTCTACCTTTATTTCCATGGAATTAGTCTTGGTGAGGTCATTTACAATCAATTGACCTATTTGTATATGCAATTTCATATTATCAATTAGAGGAATCTTCTTTACATGCACAGTCACATTAAAAGTGTTGATATTGCTGGAAGGACCAATTGACATATCTATAGGATGTGAGAGGGAAATTATAAACTTATCTTTTTCAATATCCATCATAGTTAACAACCTTGTTTGTTCATTAGTAATTTGATGTTCAGCTTGGGCCTCCGTGCTGGCCTTCATCCTCTGATTTCTTTCTTCAATTTGAGAAAACACCTGTTTAATCAAGGGTACCTGTTCATGAGAAGCTTCATGATTCCTGGGTGAGGCAGCAGCATTTTTTTATTCTCCCAAATGAAAAGAAAAACTGGGAGCAGTAGATGCAAGCTCTTCAGTAATTTATGTTCTCTTCATGGCCCCTTGCTCCTCATCATCTATATCAATAACCATTTCCTTGTTTCTTTTAGCTATTTTCTCAGCTATAATAGGAGTTTGGATATTAGTATCTATTGATTTATTCACATCTTTACATGTTAACTTCTCTTGTTCTAGCCTTTTTTCATGAATATAAGCAGAATATCCATTTTCAATCCTTCTATTTGAAATAACATTATATGGGTCATAAGCCCAACTTTCTCCTAATGACATCTGCATGTCATCTAACATTTTTGTCACTTCATCAAATGCCTGTCTCATATTTACTATGAAGGGGCCTACAACCATGGGTAACTTGTACATGTGACCTTTCTTCATAGGCACAAAATGAACCTGGTCAACATTTAGACTCTGTCTAATGAATTCTAAAGCAAAAATCCTAATGGGCACAAAATTTGGGAGTCTGTAAGGCTCAACACTAGCTCCATATAGCCTTATCTCAGAATATTCCTCAAAAATAAACCAATCTCCATATTTACAATTGTTTCCTAAATGAAAAAATTCCTGAGCTTCAGGTAGGAAATAGGGAGGAGGACTTCCATTCAATATTTTGTATGCAGTTGTCATATAATAACTAGCAAAATCAAATAACCCAGCCTCATTTTGTTCCCTTCTAACCACATCTATCCAGAAAATCACTAATTGTCTTCTTTTATTTACAATTATAATATTTAGCCCTAAATGCATGAACTCTTCCACATTTTGGTATAAGAACAAGTATACAATTAATGAGGGAAATTTAAAATAACCTGTTAATGAGAGGCTCATCAGCTGTGATTTGACTGCTTCTTACCAATAATATGGAATGTCCAGCACCATTCCTGGCTTCATCATCATGGAAAAAATTCCTAGAACTGATTTGTCCACTTCCTTATCATCGTCCTTACCCATATTTTTTGCAATATGACTCAAAACTGGACAAGTCTGAGCATCAAAAACTCCCATATAAAATTTCTTTCAATCTGGCTAAAATTGCTTCATGTTAGGCTTCAAATGAAACATCAACTGATTGAATTCTTCCCCTGCAAGATTTTCATAATACTGATCTAGTGAATCGTCAGAAAATTGAATGCAGGACTCTGAATCAGGATAGCATAGGACTTGGAGGATTAATAGAGTAGACACCTGCAAAACATTTTCTCCTTGGGAATTCATGACAAAGCATTTCCCTATATACATAAACGATACTAGCCAATAAATGAACTCAGCGAAAAGGTGAGTTTTAGGGATGCATGCAGACAAGACTCTGGACTTGATCATGGCAGAATATACAAGAGAGGCATTAACATTCAAAACGACTTGTCGGTAAAAGGGAAGATGCATTACTGAACAGAGGGTATCTTGGATATCCCTTTCAGTATCCATGAGAGGGATATGACTGGTAGAACCTGATAGGGATGACCTTTTAGCCATGGTTAAATGCTTACGTGGAAAACTGATTATAGGGTAGTGAGATTTTGAGGGTGGCGGAGAGCTCAAACGAGGTGCAGTGCAGCAATTCACTAGTAAATTTGAAAAATAGACCAAAAATCCTTTAAATAGGTGGCACGGGTTTTGAATTGAATGCTAACAAGACGCGCCAGCAACCGTTAATTCTGCTCGATGTGGAAGACAGTTGGGACCAACTCAGCATCCTACGTCACTGTGAGGGCTCTCGGAGTATGGAGGAAAAATATGGCTGGTCCCCCGGAATTAGATCTCCGCCGTTGATCTCGATTGTCCCCGCAATCAACCCAGTCAAATGCGGAGACACTCCATGTGATATTTATCGTGCTAGTTGTGCTCGCGGGTTGGGATTTTTGATAGATATTTCAATGATCGGCGCTTTCCACCCAACAAACCAATCGTTACTTAATCTTTAATACGGACCCACAGTTATAAAGTTTAAATATTTAAACTTAAATTTTAATGAACATCAATATTTTTTTTATGCTAAGTATGAGAATTCAATACTTTTACATATTTTCCCACATTTTATATTTTTATTTTTTCAAATATTTGTAAAATAAAAGGATACGATTGTAATCCACAACATCCCCAAAACTAGACCAAGTGTCCCAAGGTTACCAATTAATATCAAATGGCTTTTCGAGAGGGGACTGGGTAGCGACAGGTAAGATACTCAAGAGGAGAGACTACCAAAAATCAGCAGACCTGATGGGTTGAGATGTGTTACACAGCAATTTGTCACCGTCCCTGCAATTCCCCGTCCCGCACATTGGAGAGCTTTTTCCATGACCTGTGAGCAGTGACATAACTTGAAAACCCTTTCATGGCATTTCCCTAGACATGGAATTTCATTCCCCTGAAGACATCTCCTTGTGAAAAACCCTAAAAATAGCCTTTTCTTCATTGACGTGACTAGCCAGTGTTATATCCGCGCCAATGGGGGAAATCTTCCAAAGAGGGCGTGCCAATTGGTGCTCTGTATCAGAGTCGCACTCGCGCCAGGCTTAATAAAGGGTGTTTTTTTTAAATAAATGGCGGAATATTGACTCCAACCAACTCCTGAACTGGTCTCTAAATTGAGTTGGGACGTTTGGCTCCGGATTTCCATGTAGAGAAAGTAGTTTTCCACCTCTCATGGAAGCTTCCTTGAGGATAGGGCCAATCCCATGATTGTAGGGATCCCAACTCCTCTTCCACCATCTATATAAGCTTGCCATTTCTCTTTGTAAGCTAATCTCCAAGAATCTCCAAGAGCCTTCAGAATGCTGCAAAAGCTTTGATAGTCTTCATAGTGCCAAAACCATAGCGAGGAGATTGACGATCGAAGAGAGAGGCTTGTCCCCATTCCTGACAAGCTTTACCGAGACGTATTCCACTAACGACCCGCCGAAGGAAGATTCAGCGTCAGAGCCAGGTTGTATTTTCCTTTGTATGAATTAATGATAAGCGACTTTGGTTATGGTTCCACTCGAATTGTTCATTATGATCATGATTTGTGTCTTCTCTGACTGATACATAATTGCATATATCGGGTTTTACGCTTGTGTTTGTCGTGTTTCTTGCGTGTGCAGGTATTCGATCGCGACGAGCGAGAGGATTGTGATCTGCTGAAGCAAGGAAACGGGAGCGCCATCTTCTCTACAAACAATAGCATTGGACTTGAGGTAGGCCTTCATCGCAAGTTGGTTCATTGCAATTAGAAACTTGCACCTTAGCATGCTACGATTGTTGCTAGACCTGATCTGGCTAGTAGGGATCGCCTCTGTCCGCAGAGGGGATTTACCTCCACAAAAATTTGGTGACTCCACTGGGGAGTTAGCTTGTTGCTTGCTTTGTAAACTACAGACGGATCCTGAAGTTAGTCAGATAGCCTTCGAAACACTCTTGCTCTGCATTAGCGAAAGTAGATGAATGTTGCTTCAGTCAATCTCCGGTTTAGTTTTTGAACTGAACACTTGGAGTATTGTCTTGTCTTTCAGTCGATTCTTGACTTTTCCTGCTTGATCAGCTCTTTTCGTGAGTTTTGTTTTTGGTTTGAGCTCCAACATCACTGGTCTGCTTCTTGGATTGCTTATTTTTATTTTTTCATAGCAAACTTGACTGGCGCGCTTAATAGCCTGACAGTCACGCCAATTGGCGCTAGTTGCCAGTTTATTACCCACGCCAATCCTGTCATGGCACTAGTTTCAGCCTGACAGTCATGCCAATGCTGAAAGGTGCTAGGGTTTGCTTGGTTTTGAGCTTTCTGAGCTTGATCTGTGTGTTTGGTTTCATTTTTTCGACTGCTTGAGTGTTCTAGAGCCTTGTTTGAATGATTGTGACCTTCTTCCTTTGGTTGTTTGCCTACTTCTATCGATTTTACATTTTAGCCCTATGGCATCTAGGTGCTAATGTGCGTCGAGCCTCCCTTGGGATTTTTCAGTTTCTTTCTGTTCAGTCAACTTTGTGATTGCTCCTCTACATTCATTTAGTGGTTTTTTTATTGTTTCATTGTGTTATTTGAGTGATTGGCTTCTTCTTCATTCAAATTCCGCCTTGTCTCGCTTTGAGCCTAGATTACATGGTTCATTTGAGTCTTGGAGATTCTGCTTGAAGTGGTGAGTCTAGTCTTGGTTGGGAGAAATTCTTTGTTTTTTCATTTTCAGGCGTTGGCGCTTGTTGTCAGTTAGCAACCCATGCAAATTTTCCATTGGCGCTATTTTTCAGTGAGCAAGTCACGCCAGTTGATGCTAGTTGTCAATGATAAAGTCGTGCCAATTTCAGGGTGTGTGAAAATTGAGACTTTTTCCCTAAATCCTTCACCAGTGTGTGTTTCCCTTCCGGTATTTTCACTGTATGAGCATAGATTACATTGCTCATTCTTTGAAATGTCTTATCTCCATGATTGCTTGATGTAAAAGGGAATGAATGCCTTGTCTTGAACTCATACTTTGAAAGTCCTCTTTGTGTTTTGTCACCTTTTGAGGAATTTCGTTACAAAGTGTTTTGAAACAATGATTGCATTCTTAGTGTTTGTTTGCATCCCTTTTGCCTTCATCCTTCATTAAGGATATTTTCATTCTTTTAGTTTTCGTCTCATATTTTTCTTTTTGTTAAAATGCACTAGATCACATTCCATTGAAAAGTATTTTTTGAGATCCATCATTGAACTTATATTACATTGTTTAATGATTGAAAACTAGAAATCGCTCTGATTGCATTCTCTTTTATTAAAAGCATGCATTAAGTAGATTCTCATTTCATGGAAAAATGCATTGAGTGCATTCTTATCATTTGAAAAGAAAAAGGAAATTGTGCATAGTTTACAATTGCATAGTTTCGAAAAAGAGGATTTTGCATAGATTACATTGCATTATTCGCATCGTTGAATGTTTGAAATTACTTTTGGATAGTGAAAGTCATCTAGTTTGGAAAAGATTTCGTTTGCAGTGTTGTTTTATGTCGCATCATTGTTTAAAGCTCTTCCCTTAACTAGATAACATTCATCGAATTGAAAATTTTTATTTTCTCATATAGCTACATACAGGAGATTGTCAGATGACATACGGTAGGGCCTTGAAACTGAGACATAATTGAAGATCAACCTTAAAATTTATTCAATTTACACTAAGGCAGCATTGAAACATTAACGAAATATTTAGAGGTCTAGGCTAGAGACGTGTTCTGGCGTCTTTAAACCTAGTAGCTGTCATTCGCCTCTTGGCTTTAGACAGCACTAGTACGAACTTGTGCTCCCTGTACCGTCGCATATATAAAGGGAGACCCCACTAGGTTTCTATCCTTTATCCATAGGAAGCTGAGTCTTCCGCCCTATACCCGTGATACACTGGACACAGCATTCGGGGAGATTTCCTGCACGTACGTTAAGTCCTTGGTTGATTTCTCCTTCATTTTGAAACCAAGGTGTATATTGCAGTTCACGGTTATTTGGTACACCCTTTGCCTAGCATTCCTGAGTAGTCATTTTGATCTTATCTGAATCCTTAAAATTGAAAAGATCATCAAGCGCTTATCCTTTCACGCTTGCTTCAAAACTGAAAGAGATAGAGTCATATTTCATCCATTTCTCGACTCTTAAAACATGAAATGGTGAAGTTTCTAAGTCTCAATGTGGTAAAATAAATCACCTGCGATCACATGCCCTTTTAGAGTTTCTTTGTTGGCTGTTTGATTGTGTGCCTTGGTTTTTAGCCCATGTGCGGTTTTGAGTTGTTGATGGCAACTTTTCCAGAGTTCACCAACCAAGGAATCCCCTCCGATGGGAATCCAGGTCTTTTTCCTCATTTTGGGAATGTTGGTGCTCCTTATATGGCAATGTTGTCCCTTCCTGGGTTAACTATTGGGTTGCCTGTTTGGTTGTTTTCAACCTCTATGGTCCCGAATGTCTCGACTACTGTTCAATCAGTTCCTCCGCCTGAACAACATCATATTGATTCGAAGGTGGTCCTCTCCCCTTCTTCACCTGTTTCTGCGTCCTCCTCTTCTACTTTGCCTGGTGAAAGTTTGGATTCGAGTAACCAAGTGGCTAAGAAGAAGAAGAAGAAGACAAAGAAGAAGAAGTCTGATAAAAGAGAGGCTAAGGCTCCAGCTACTGCTTCTAAAACGTCTCCTCTTGATAAACCTCTCAACTCTCCACGGAAAGTCAAGTTCCCTTGCATGTTGTGCACGGGAAATCATCTTCTTCGAGACTGCCCTGGCATTCCCAAGGTGCTCGAAGTATGGTCCAATGGTCACTCGTCGTTGCCTTTGGCTTCCGGGAGTCAGGTTGGGGGCATGTCTTCAGATGGTGCTGGTAAGGCTACTAAGAAGTAGGGTAAGATTACCAATCCCTGTAAGTTGTGTGAAGGGTACCATGCCATTCACCTTTGTCCGTATATGGATGAAGCCAATTGAGTTTTGGACAACTCAGCTGTTTCTGCGCCGTGCCTTCTGGATGGTTACAAACAGATTTATTTGAGTCCTACGATTGGTCAAGAGTCATCATTGGTCGATCCCGCTCTCTCGGAAATTCAAATTCAGGAATCCATCCCCGACCAACCATTGGTTGTAGGATCGGTTGAACTGGCCCTGTCTATGGTGCACCAGGCATTTTTTGTTGAGAGTGGACCTCACACCCCCTATGTCCTTCAGGTTTCTTCAGATTCTTCAAACTTGGAGAAATATTCTCCTGTCCCTGTACCTCAAGAAGCTACTCCTCCGCTTCTTGTGATGGAGGTCCCGGAGGATACTCCTCCCGCCTTCGAGATGGAGGTTGTGGAGGATGCTCCTTCTTCTTCCGTAACACCAGGGGAAGACCACCTCAGTTTGATGGTAGCCCCTCTGAGTAGTTTGGTCACTTCCTTTGATTGAAATCGATTTACAGGATACCGCCTTCCGTCTTATGTGCCTTTCGAGATCACAGTACAGGCTTTTGGTCTGGTCGTACCCAACACCATTATAGATGAAGGCATGTCTGTTAGTGTTCTATCCTCAACTACTTGGCAATATTTTGGCTCGCTGCTACTTGCGCCTGTTACGCAGAATCTGTTGGCATTTAACAGAAGAATGAGTCAACCGTTAGGGATCCTTCCAAGGTTACCTGTTACTTTGGGAGGTAAAACCGTCCATATGGACGTGATGGTTGTTCCAGGCCCCTTGGATTTCAATCTGCTCTTGGGGCACGATTACACCTATGCCATGGGAGCACTTATCTCTTCCCTTTTTCGTGTGGTCTGTTTTCCACATGAAGGACGGATCGTGACCATTGATCAGCTTTCATTCTTTGGTCCTGATGTGGCAGCTGGCCTGCCATCATCCCTTCCTGGTTTTTATCCACCCATTGTATCTTCCCCACCGCAGGTCAACTATGTCGCTACCTACCCCGTGCCTGTACCCAGTGATAGTGCCATTGTGCATCAGGTGCTGGGGGCATTGGGTCCTGACTTCCAGGATGTTTTCCTTCCATCAGGAGTGGAACTCTTGGAAGCGATGACTTCTTGTTCATTATGATGAAGCTGGTCGGAGCATGGTTCTTTTCCTGTGTCAAGCTCCTTAAAAAATGAAAACAGGTGTTCGAAGCACAGTTCATTTTCTTGTGTCAAGCTCCTTAAAAAATGAAACAAGCTCATTGGAGCAGAGTTCCTTGTCTTGTGTCAAGCTCCTTAAAAAATGAAACAAGGTTGTCGGAGCAGAGTTCCTTGTCTTGTGCCAAGCTCCTTAAAAAATGAAACAAGGTGTCCGGAGGATATTTCTTTTAATTTGTCAACCTCGTTAAAACAATGAAACACTTTCCTGTTCAATTCGAGTCTTTGATAAGATCTCGTAACATCCTAGTCGAGTCTTTCTTAGATCTCGTAACTTGAACCTTCACTCCCTCCATCTGTTTACTCAGGTGCATGGACTGAAGCTTTGGGGGCATGTACCTCGAATTGAGTCACCATGTTGGGGGCATGCTTACCGGTTTCAAGCATAGTTTGTCTCCATTTCAAGCTTGTGTAAAAATGAAATCGGTTTCAAGCATAGTTTATCTTTGTTTCAAGCTTGTGTAAAAATGAAACCAACTTCAAGCAGAGTTTCCTGATTTAAAGCTTGTGTAAAAATGAAACCATTCCCATTTTACCTCTCATGATTTCCATTTTATCAGCCTGTTTTTGCCAAATGAGCCTTGGTTTTCTCATTCCATCGTCACTGTTTTCTTGGCCGATCATATGCCTTCACTTGGTTGTCTTACCCATTCCTGAGGAACCGCTATGATGAGTGGTCTTTGTTAGCCAGCCTCTTAACTTTTATCATGTTCTGAGAAGTTCCACCGTTACCGGAACCAATTGCTACCCTTTATACCACTCGTTCCTCCAGGAAGAGTCATCTTTCAGCTCTTTTCTGACTCTCTAAACATGAAAATATTTCCGAGTCACTTGTCGTTTTGATCTCGTTAAAAGTGCCTACGAAAAGACATCTACCCAGTATACGTTTACCCTTTTTTCGGGCTGGGATAGATTACTTACGAAAAAGGAATACCCTAGCCTATCGCGACTAGGAGGTTTTCTCAAACATAGTTTTATACCTTTTTAGATCTGAGGAACTATCTACGAAAAGGGAATTTTGGAGTTTACTTTTCCGCTGTCTTTTCAAACTCTCTAAACATGAAAAGATGCCGAGTTCTTCCTTTTTCAGACTCATTAAACCCTGATGACATTGGATTCAGTCGTAATGACGATATTCGAGTTCCTCCTTCCTAGGGCTCGTTAAATGTACTAGGATGGATTTATATTACAAGCATATGGTATCCTCTTCAAGCTTGTGTAAAAATAAAGAGGTACTCGCCAGAAATGGTGGAGGAAAAATGGAACCAGAATCGTTGTCGTGTCGGCAGTATGTCGCTCCTGAACATGGCACTTGTCTTCATTCGTGTCGGGTTGGGGATTCATCATCTCATTTTTCACTTGCCTCCGTGGGTTTGGGTGATCCCTTTTGACCTCTCATCTGCCCTTTGTCTCGTCATCATGACCTCTGATCTTTTGATGTCAAATACTGCCAAATCCATTATCGTGCCATTGATATGTTCAAGAGAAGTTGACCTCTGCATGTTTCAACCTTCCTATGATTCTCATCTAATCCTGATTCACAAAGACATTTATGTTCCTCTGTCTCGTGTTGATGATGTGGGAAACACTATGGCCCACCTTCGATCAAGGTCACTTCTTGTCGACTTCAACTCCTTATCCAAGAAGCTGATCTAGAGACTCCCTTCGGATACCTTGGAGCCTGCATGCCTCAATGGCAGGTTCTTCGCGTTCGACGCAAGGTTTTCATTATTGGCCTCCGATCGAGTGATTCTATGGGTGTTCGACGCCAGCTCATTTATTCACATACCGTAGATTGTACCTATAGTACCTTGAGGACCATTTTCATTATTGGTGGTACCTCTCACGTCTGTTAACAGCTTCCATCATTGGCTGGTAATCATACGATGTTCTTGCATGTTCAACTTCAGCTCACATATTCGCATGCTTGAACTTGTACTTTGTTCGAGTCGAGATGGAGCGCAAGAAACTGGTTTTACACTTTTTTTTGTCATGTTTCTTGCGTGTGCAAGTGTTCAATCGTAGCAAGCGAGAGGATTGTGATCTGCTGAAGCAACGAAACGGGAGCGCCATCTTCTCTACAAACAACAGCATTGGACTTGAGGTAGGCCTTCATCGCAAGTTGGTTCATTGCAATTAGGAACTTGCACCTTAGCATGATACGATTGTTGCTAGACCTAATCTGGGCTAGTAGGGATCGCCTCTGTACGTAGAGGGGATTTACCTCCACAACAAGATGCTTCCGAAGAAACTTCAGGAGAAGGATCACCACTAGGAGGTAGTGAAGAGGATGCTTAAACTGGTGGTTCTGCCACTGTGACTGTGTTTCAAAACAAAAAAGAAATGAGATAGCCTATTTGAGGCTTGAAGACCAAACACTAAGGAACTACTAATAACAAGACAAGCGAATATCTTTAACAGGAATGTGATCGTAGGCAGTTAATTTTATGACATTGAAACAAAACGTTGTTGTTTTATGTTTTAAGAGTCAAGAAACAGGAAAAGTATGACTCTATTTTTTAAGGAGCTTTCCGGATTATCCACATTGCTAGAATAGATATCAAGTTGAATTGATTCCAAGGGAATATTGTAGAATAGATATCAGTATTGGATTCTAAAATTTCCCCTAAAAAGAATTCAACTCCCATTAAGCCTTTAGAAGGCTCTACTGTGACTCATGAAGACGAAGAATGGCAACATGACATATCAAAATTACAAGAGCAAGTGCAACAACAAATTTCGCTCTCGCAAAGAACAACAAAAAATGAAATGGAAGTTTTGAAGAAAGGCATGGAAACTAATATGGATGGTTTGAAGAAAGGCGTGGAAGCTAAGATGAATGGTTTGGAAGCTATGATGGATGGCATGGAAGTGGGCATGGAAGCTAAGATTGATGACACGGAAGCTAAGATCAATGAAAACATGAAAGACAACATGGAAAACATGAAGAATGATCTAAAAGCATACATGGAAGGCTTGATGACAAGCTTAAAATAAGAAACGATTCCTAATGGCGGAAATATAGTAGAAGAACCTCATGATGAGAACAAAATAAATGTTAATCGTGATTTCATAACCTCTAATGTTGGCGGGAAGAACCACCATATTCCAAAAATGGATATGAGGAAGTTTGATGGAAAGGATCCTGTAACATGGATACTACGGATGGAGCAATATTTTGATCTCCATAATGTGCAAAACACACAAAAGGTACGCATTGCAACTTTACATTTAGAACAAAATACATTTGTATGGTATCGATGGCTTTGCTCCCGTAAAAAAATTGTCACTTGGTCAATTTTTACGGAGGAAATGATAGCACATTATGAGGATACAAAAAGAAACACCTTCTTTAGCCAATTGATAAATCTCAAACAAAAGGGTTTAGTGGGGCAGCACATTGAGGACTTCCAAAAATTGAATATAAGGGTAACTGATATTCCAGAGGAACACAAGATAGATCTCTTCATAGGCACTTTAAAGGATAACATCCAACATGAAGTTCGTGTTTTGGAACCAGATTCATTGGAGAAGGCATTCAGGTTGGCAAGAAAAGTTGAATGTAAAATAATGGCGACAAGGAAGCTTACCACTCAATTCTATAAAGAAGGAAGTGTTGCTATGTCTAGATTTCCACAACCTACAAGTTTGACACCACAACAATTGGAAATGGAACCAGAATCGTTGTCGTGTCGGCAGTATGTCACTCCTGAACATGGCACTTTTCTTCATTCGTGTCGGGTTGGGGATATCTCATCTCATTTTTCACTTGCCTCCATGGGTTTGGGTGATCCCTTTTGACCTCTCATCTACCCTTTGTCTCGTCATCATGACCTCTGATCTTTTGATGTCAAATACTACCAAATCCACTATCGTGTCGTTGATATGTTCAAGAGAAGTTGACCTCTGCATGTTTCAACCTTCCTATGATTCTCATCTAATCCTGATTCACAAAGACATTTATGTTCCTCTGTCTCGTGTCGATGATGTGGGAAACACTATGCCCACCTTCGATCAAGGTCACTTCCTGTCGACTTCAACTCATTATCCAAGAAGCTGATCTAGAGACTCCCTTCGGGTACCTTAGAGCCTGCATGCCTCAATGGCAGGTTCTTCGCGTTCGACGTGAGGTTTTCATTATTGGCCTCCGATCGAGTGATTCTACGGGTGTTCGACGCCAGCTCATTTATTCACATACCGTAGATTGTACCTATAGTACCTTGAGGACCATTTTCATTATTGGTGGTACCTCTCACGTCTGTTAACAACTTCCATCATTGGCTGGTAATCAGACGATGTTCTTGCATGTTCGACTTCAGCTCACATATTCGCATGCTTGAACTTGTACTTTGTTCGAGTCGAGATGGAGCGCAAGACCCTGGATTCCTGTCTGTTATAATCTAGGCTGCGATTTTGTGGATTATTGTGATTAGCTACATGACTCACTGATTGGATGGCTACGACCATACCTGAGTCTATTTATCGATCCTTACTGGATGGCTGCATCCATGCCTTGGATCTGGATTATTATATACTCTGTTATGGATGGTTGCGCCCATACCACATATATATCATGTATCTGAGATATCAGTTGTATTTCTCTATGCAGGTTTTCCGACGATGGTGTTTTCAGTTGGACACGTTCTCGTAAAGCATTTCACCACTCTCTCTCTTTCGGGCCTCATGCTTTAGGGGGCTTCTGTTACACAGCAATTTGTCACCGTCCCTTCAATTCCCCGTCCCACACATTGGAGGGATTTTTCTGTGACCTGTGAGCAGTGACATAACTTGAAAACCCTTTCATGGCATTTCCCTAGACATGGACTTTCATTCCCCTAAAGACATCTCCTTGTGAAAAACCCTAAAAATAGCCTTTTCATCATTGGCGCGACTAGCCAGTGTTATACCCACGAAAATGGGGGAAATCTTCCAAGGAGGGCACGCCAATTGGCGCTCTGTCTCAGATTCGCACTCGCGCTAGGCTTAATAAAGGGTGTTTTTAAAAAATAAATGGCGGAAGATTGACTCGAACGAACTCCTGAACTAGTCTCTAAATTGAGTTGGGACGTTTGGCTCCGGATTCCCATGTAGAGGAAGTAGTTTTCCACCTCTCATGGAAGCTTCCTTGAGGATAGGGCCAATCCCATGATTGTAGGGATCCCAACTCCTCTTCCACCATCTATATAAGTTTTCCATTTCTCTTTGCAAGCTAATCTCCAAGAATCTCCAAGAGCCTTCAGAATGCTGCAAGAGCTTTGATAGTCTTCATAGTGCCAAAACCATAGCGAGGAGATTGACGATTGAAGAGAGAGGCTTGTCCCCATTCCTAACAAGATTTACCGAGACGTATTCCGCTGACGACCCGCCGAAGGAAGATTCAACGTCAGAGCCAGGTTGTATTTTCCTTTGTATGAATTAATGATAAGCGACTTTGGTTATGGTTCCACTCGCATTGTTCATTATGATCATGAGTTGTTTCTTCTCTGACTGATACATAATTTCATGTATCGGGTTTTACACTTTTGTTTGTCATGTTTCTTGCGTGTGCAAGTGTTCAATCGTGGCGAGCGAGAGGATTGTGATCTGCTGAAGCAACGAAATGGGAGCGCCATCTTCTCTACAAACAACAGCATTGGACTTGAGGTAGGCCTTCATCGCAAGTTGGTTCATTGCAATTAGAAACTTGCACCTTAGCATGATAGGATTGTTGCTAGACCTAATCTGGGCTAGTATGGATCGCCTCTGTACGTAGAGGGGATTTACCTCCACAACAAGATGCTTCCGAAGAAACTTCAGGAGAAGGATCACCACTAGGAGGTAGTGAAGAGGACGCTTAAACTGGTGGTTCTGCCACTGTGACTGTGTTTCAAAACAAAAAAGAAATGAGATAGCCTATTTGAGGCTTGAAGACCAAACACTAAGGAACTACTAATAACAAGACAAGTGAATATCTTTAACAGGAATGTGATCGTAGGCAGTTAATTTTATGACATTGAAATAAAACGTTGTTGTTTTATGTTTTAAGAGTCAAGAAACAAGAAAAGTATGACTCTATTTTTTAAGGAGCTTTCCGGATTATCCACATTTCTAGAATAGATATCAAGTTGAATTGATTCCAAGGGAATATTGTAGAATAGATATCAGTATTGGATTCTAAAATTGCCCCTAAAAAGAATTCAACTCCCATTAAGCATTTAGAAGGCTCTACTGTGACTCATGAAGATGAAGAATGGCAACATGACATATCAAAATTACAAGAGCAAGTGCAACAACAAATTTCGCTCTCGCAAAGAACAACAAAAAATGAAATGGAAGTTTTGAAGAAAGGCATGGAAACTAAGATGGATGGTTTGAAGAAAGGCGTGGAAGCTAAGATGAATGACATGGAAGCTAAGATCGATGAAAACATGAAAGACAACATGGAAAACATGAAGAATGATCTAAAAGCATACATGGAAGGCTTGATGACAAGCTTAAAACAAGAAACGATTCCTAATGGCGGAAATATAGTAGAAGAACCTCATGATGAGAATAAAATAAATGTTAATCGTGATTTCATAACCTCTAATGTTAGCGGGAAGAACCACCATATTCCAAAAATGGATATGAGGAAGTTTGATGGAAAGGATCCTGTAACATGGATACTACAGATGGAGCAATATTTTGATCTCCATAATGTGCAAAACACACAAAAGGTACGGATTGCAACTTTACATTTAGAACAAAATACATTTGTATGGTATCGATGGCTTTGCTCCCGTAAAAAAATTGTCACTTGGTCAATTTTTACGGAGGAAATGATAGTACATTATGAGGATACAAAGAGCAACACCTTCTTTAGCCAATTGATAAATCTCAAACAAAGGGTTTAGTGGGGCAGCACATTGAGGACTTCCAAAAATTGAATATAAGGGTAACTGATATTCCAGAGGAACACAGGATTGATCTCTTCATAGGCACTTTAAAGGATAACATCCAACATGAAGTTCGCGTTTTGGAACCTGATTCATTGGAGAAGGCATTCAAGTTGGCAAGAAAATTTGAATGTAAAATTATGGCGACAAGGAAGCCTACCACTCAATTCTATAAAGAAGGAAGTGTTGCTACGCCTAGATTTCCACAACCTACAAGTTTGACACCACAACAATTGGAAGAAAAAAGAGCAAAAGGGCTTTGCTACAGTTGTGATAGAAAATACACTAAAGGTCATAAGTGTGCTGAGAAGAAATTATTTTACATAGATTGTGAAGAGGAAGAAGAAAATGAACAAGAAGAGGATATACACCGGGAACCAACCCTAGAAGAGGAAGAAATGAATCCGACCATATCGTGTAATGCACTGGCAGGAATTACCACTCCTCAAACTCTCAAGATACAAGGACAAATCAAGAAGAAAAAAGTAATAGTGTTGATTGATTCAGGTAGCACCCATAATTTTATTCATTGTAAGGTAGCCAAGGAATTAAATTGTTTCCTATACCCAGCACCAGAATGTCAAGTGATGGTTGCAAATGGAGGAACTATAAATTTTTCTGGAAAATGCCATAATATCAAGCTAACCATGGGGGAATATGTATTGACTAGTCCAATGCTTTCCATTCATATGGGAGGTGCTGATGTTGTACTAGGAGTACAATGGTTACAATCTTTGAGGACGGTAGCTTTTAATTTTCAAGAACTTTTCTTGAAATTTTTTTCAGAAGGAAAGGAAGTCGAATTACGGGGTATTGAAGGGAAGCCGGGAAGGATAATAATCTCTAATGTCATGACAAAGCTTCTAAAGAAAGAACAACGAGGCGTAATTGCACAATTATGCTCACTAGACGTTCCGACATCAAAATCATCTATTTCGGCAGATCTCCAACAAGTCTTGGACAATCATTCCAAAGTGTTTGAAACTCCCAAAGGACTCCCACCTATTCGTGATCATGATCATGCTATTCATTTGATTCCAGGAAGTGTTCCTCCAAACATCGGGCCTTATAGATATCCTTACTTCCAAAAGAGCGAAATTGAACGTATGATTGCAGAAATGTTAGAGGCGGGTATAATTCAACCTAGTCAAAGTTCTTTCTCTGCTCTTGTAGTTTTGGTACACAAGAAGGATGGATCATGGCGAATGTGTCCGGATTATAGGGAGCTCAATAAGCTCACCATTAAAGATAAATTTCCCATTCCTGTGATTGATGAATTATTGGATGAATTACATGGAGCAATTTATTTTACCAAGTTGGATCTTTGTTCGGGATATCATCAAATTAGAATGAAGACTGAAGATATTCCAAAAACAGCATTTCGAACTCATGAGGGTCATTATGAATTTTTGGTCATGCCTTTTGGCCTTACCGATGCACCTTCTACATTTCAAGGGTTGATGAATTCCATTTTCAAACCCTTCCTTAGAAAATTTGTGCTAGTATTTTTTGATGATATACTAATCTACAGCAGGTCTTGGAAGGATCATGTTGAACATGTTGACAAGGTGCTCAAACTATTGCGGGAGAAACAATTATATGCAAAAACATCCAAATGTTTCTTTGGAGTACAAGAGGTGGAATATCTGGGTCATATTATATCTCACGAGGGTGTGAAAGTAGACCCTAACAAAATTAAAGCCATTAAGGAATGGAAAGTCCCCAAGACAATAAAGCAGTTGCGAGGATTTCTTGGGTTAACAGGCTATTATCGCAAGTTTGTTAAGAATTATGGGAGAATAGCAGCACCTCTAACAACATTATTGAAGAAAGATGCATTTTCATGGACTCCTGAAGCAACTAAGGCCTTTGAACATCTTAAAGAGGCAATGTGCCTAGCACCGGTCTTAGCTACGCGAGACTTCACAAAAACCTTTATTGTGGAATGTGATGCCTCAGGAAATGGAATTGGTGCAGTTTTAATGCAGGAAGGAAGACCCATTGCTTTTGAAAGTCGTCCGATCAAAGGAAAGTATTTACAGAAACCTATTTATGAGAAGGAAATGTTAGCAATACTACATGCACTAAAGAAATGGCGAACTTACCTAATGGGAAGACACTTCAAGGTAAAAGCTGATCATGATAGTCTTAAACACTTTTTGGAACAAAGACTATCGTCAGAAGAGCAGCAAAAATGGGTCACAAAGATGTTGGGTTATGACTTTGAAATAATCTACAAAAAGGAAAGCTTAATGTTGTTGCAAATGCACTCTCAAGAAAGAATGAAGAGGTGGAAGCATTGCTTTGTGCCATTTCTATTATCCAACCAGATTGGATAACCGAAGCAAGAGATGAATGGAAGAAGGACAAAGATGTATGGACACTCATTCAAAAGTTGCAGCAAGATCCTAGTACATCTGATACATTTAGTTGCAAAAATGATTCCTTATGGTACAAAGATCGCTTATATCTTTGTAATAATTCCCAACTAAAACAAAATATTCTTCTGGAATTGCACACTTCTCCTTTAGGAGGACACTCAGGATTTTTAAAAACTTACCACAGGGTGAAGAAAGAATTTTTTTGGGATGTCCTTAAATCTGATATTCAAAAGTTTGTGGCGGAATGTTTGGTTTGCCAGCAGAATAAAGTGGAGACAATTAAGACCCCGGGACTTCTACAACCTTTATCCATTCCAAGTCAGCATTGGGAGGAGATTTCAATGGATTTTATCACAGGTTTACCTAAGTCTGAAGGAAAGAATGTCATCATGGTGGTAGTTGATAGACTTACCAAGTATGCACACTTTTGTGCATTATCTCATCCATTTAAAGCAAGTACAGTTGCTACTACATTTATGGACAGAATTCAAAAGCTACATGGAAGCCCAAGGGTTATTGTGAGCGACGGAGATCCCATTTTTACTGGAAATTTTTGGACGGAGTTATTTTCTTGTTTGGGTACTCAATTAGCTCATAGCTCATCTTATCATCCTCAATCTGATGGTCAAACCGAGATCGTAAATAAATGTTTGGAAGGATATCTTCGTTGTTTTGTATCTGATAAACAAACACAATGGGTCAAGTGGTTACCTCTTGCTGAATGGTGGTATAACACTTCCTTCCATACTGCGGCAAAAATGACCCCATTTATGGCACTTTATGGATATCATCCACCATCCATCACATCATCTTTAAGGGAAAATTCGAAGGTTCAAGCAGTTGAAGATCACATCGAGCATCAGCAAGAAGTTCTCCAACTCTTAAAGGATAACCTGAATTTGGCACAAAATCGAATGAAACAACAGGCAGATCAACATCGCGGCGAGAGAAGTTTTGATGTAGGAGATTGGGTATTTTTACGGCTACAACCATACAAACAAATGTCCCTCAAGCAAGCTAAGAAGGATAATAAATTATCACCAAAGTACTATGGTCCTTACAAGGTGTTGCAAAAGATTGGTTCTGTGGCATACAAATTGGAGCTTCCTGCTTCTTCGCGAGTACATCCAGTTTTCCATGTTTCATGCTTAAAGAAGGTTATAGGTGAAAATCTTCCAGTTCAAACAATATTGCCAGAACTTGATGAGGAAGGAAAAATAATATTGGAACTTGAAGTGGTCATGGAAACAAGAACTCGACAGCTACAGAATCGATCAATTTCAGAGTATCTCATCAAGTGGAAGAACTTACCCACTGAAGATTCTACATGGGAGGATGAGAAGTTTATATAGAAGCACCCAGAGCTACTCAAGCGTTGAGGACAACACTTCTTTGAAGGAGAGGGGCATGTTAGGTCCCTATATTACAAGTATAGTCCCTTATTGTTATTAGTGTAACCCCCTTATTGTTATTATTGTACCCTTGTAACCCCCATTTTGTTATTATTGTGCCCTTAAATTATTATTGTTAGGTCGGCTAGGATTACACTGTGGCCCACTAGGATTACATTATGGCCACATGGACTCCTATATATAGAAAGGAGGTTTTGTAAATTGTATCATCCAAGAATTGTTCATTTATGTAATGTATTGGAGGTTTCCCCCTCGAAGTGGCTCATTTCTAAGGTGTTGATATCTCTTTTCTTCTATCTTTGGAGCTGGTTACACAACAACAACCAAATCAGAAAATGAAACCTATTCCCTAGTTCGCTAAGAGATAGTAATGAAAAATAACATTTTCATTTTCAATTTAAGTGAAAGAATGCAATTTTTGTCTTTTTATATGAATGAGGCACATGATGCACTGTTACACTAAAAAGAAAAATGAACACCAGTTTTGAGTACTATGATTGTAATGATCTAAAACAAAGAGACCAATGTAATACAAACATAAAACACACTCAAAACAAGGATGCACTCTTCCAAGCAAACAAAGGGCTTTCGAAACGATCCAACGAGCAATGTAATCTATGCTCAAAGTGACAAATGGAGAGTTAAACGAAAAAAAAGTGATCATTCAACAAACCAAAGACAAGAAGAATCAAGAGAAGGACTAACACAATTAGTCAGCAAATTGAAATGACAAAGATCAAAAGTGACTTGAACTTAACTCAGAAGGCTCAGTGAAGAGAGTGTTGAACAAATAGCACAAGGCACCTTGAAACCCTAGGGCTACAAATGCCACTGATAAGATAAAAAACAAATAGCTGATAAGATCGAGACGAAAAAGTCAAAACAATCTCAATAGACCAATTTCAAGGTAAAAAACCAATCTAGAGCCAAGAAACACTGACAAAAACTCAGAAAAAAGGTCAAATCAAATCCTACAGGATTTGGTGTGACTATTTAGCTATAATCTGCGCTAAATAGGGGTTGGTGCACCTATCACAAAAGCAACATGCACCAATTAGCATGACCATTCAAATAAAATCAGCGTCGAGCTACAAAACCATGGGTAAATAAAACCACTGAGCCGAGGTCATACTTGAAACTTTGGAACTGAAAAGGATGGTTGAAAATAGTCAGACAAGTCAAGAAAAGCAAAAAAATGATGAAATGACCAAAGTCAACTCGACAAGCCAAACTCTTGACAAAGAATGAGAAGACAAACACACATTGATCCCCAGTGGAGTCGCCAAATTTTTGTGTAGGTAAATCCCCTTTGCGGACAAAGGATATCCCTCTATCCCTATGGTGGGTCTAGTAGCAAGAGGACATGCTAATGCGTCGATTCCTAGTTAATGAATGAGACTGAGTCGGGATATATGTCCTACCTTTGTTCCAACGTACTAGTCGTAGCTGTGGCAGCAGTCTCCTAATCTTTGTCCCGACACGTCGTGGTCCTTCAGCAGTGGTACTCAGGTTCCTGCACAAGGATCAGAGAATGATAACAACATACGAAACAATAATCGCATTCATAACTATCTAATTGGTCAAGGAGAATTAAATGTATTGCACAAAGACTAATCATATCAAAGCAAGACGGGAACCAAAACATCATTCATGTATTAATAAAGAAGAGAGAAATAATTTACAACCAAAAGAGCCTTGACATTGTGGCCTCCTTCAACGGGTCCAGTCAAAACATGTCTAGAGAATTCGTCAAGGAATTGGATTTGGCGAGGCAATAAGCCTAGACTCTCTCTCGACAATAGGTCTCTCTCTGCTCTATCTCACACTAGCTATATCAGACTGCTCATCTATTCAACCATTTCAGCTAGCTCCATCTATGTGAGGGAGATGTATTTATAGGAGAGGAGGAGGAGGTTGGGATCCCTCAAATGGTGGAAGGGAGGCCTTATCCTTTGGGAGGTCTCTCAAAAGTATGAAACAAGAAGCCAAAGGAAGAAGTCCGACATTATTCAGTCGAACAACTCATGCTGACTCCACTCACGAAGTGGTTGGAAATGGAAACTTCGCTTCTATATTTAAAAAAAATTCCAAAAACAGCTCGGCACAGGCAATCCACTAAGATAGAGTGCTAATGGGCACGGGGCCCAGTGTTGATTTCTCTATGGGTGCAAGGCCATAACTGCCTGCCAAAACCGACCCAAAATCATGTGTTTTTGATGGTCTGTTCCAGGAATAGTCAACAGAGGAAATGGACCTCTCATGGCAAGGGATGCAATGACACTTTTTCAAGGCATGACACTTCATGTAAGTCACAGAAATGGTCCTCCAATGTGCGGGACAGGGATTGCAGGTATAGTGACAAAATGTTGTGTAACACTCTTATGATGCCCTCTAAAAATAAATGTCCATTTACAGAAAAATGTTTCTCCACTTGAACCGAAGACACTGGTTGGCATAGTGATACCAATTGGAAACTAAGGGACATGCCTTCTCCTAGCCACTATGTGCCTTCTTGGGTTACTGCTACCCAACACATCATGTTTTCTTGCATGCCCTCTATAGTCCATGGAGTTTTGGCCAAAATTATTGCAGGAAAAACAATAACCATGAAAGAGCCTTTGATACCTGGAGCTGCTTTGTCCTTGAGGGGGAAAGGACTTCTGCAAGTTATTTGTGTGCTCTCTATGGCTGTTCAAATTAATTCCTTGTGCTCTTCTTTTTTGATGCTTAGCTTAATTTTGTTGGTCTCCTCGCTGCTGCTTCCTTTTCTTCTCTTGTTGTCATTACTTTCCTTGCTATTGTTGCAATCTAATGACTTATTTTCCTTTATTGTTGTTGGGACCAAAACCAACCTTGATGAGAGGTGATCTTTGCTTAACAAGCATCACATCCGAGGCCTTCCCACTCTCCTTAAGATTTTTATATTGATAAAACTCCTTATTTTCTTTTCTAGGCAATGGCTTAATGAGACTACTTCAACTTCTAGTCTCTCAGAAAGAGATTCTCTCTCATTTGGCTGAACTATTAACATCCCATTCAATCTACTAGCCTCTTCTTGTGGACCATTTAAATCTATAATTTTTTTGATCTATTTCTCATTCTCAATCTCATATTCGTGCAAATGCTCATTTTGCTTGATATTTTTTTTTCTGTTAGATCCTTGATATCCTTTAAAGTATATATCAACTTCATTTAAAAAAAGAATCCTTTCATCTAGATCCCTTTCTTCGCTATTAGAGGTGCTAGCTAAGCCACAACAAAGATCCAAATTCCTCTCTATGTCCATGGAGTCTTTCATAGGTATGAGGAGTATCCCTTCATCATCACTACCAGAGGTACGCTTATTTTATCCTATGGATGAGAACACATGGGATATCTCTTCTTTCTTGGAGGTATCCTCATTAGATATTGCTACAAATGTAGGTCTCTCTTCACAACAACTAGATGTATGATTATCTTTATTTTCAGGAAAGAAATATGTACATATAGTGTCTAAGTGACCTATCTCTTCACGGTTATCACAAAGTAATAGCTTACCTTCTAAGAATATGGCCTCTCATCTGATTCTTCATTAGCCTCTCTAGAGTGATGAGTAAAAATTCATGCATTAAAAGGAAGATATTCAATATTCTCAACATCTCTTTTCTAGGATTCCTTTTTCGTATTCTTCTTCATTTTCTTCTTATCACCAACAACTACACGTTCCGGTTCACTATTTGAGCAACAAGGCTCTTCAGCCTTCTCTTGAACCACATTTATATCTTCTCCATACATACATTGCAATCCATCTAGCATTTCCTTTTCTATCTCGCAATGCCTTACTTTATCAACATCTGGCTTAGACAACCCTTTCATGATGATTTTCTTGGCTTCTCCATTTTGCTTACTCTTTTCTCCATTCAATAGGGAACACCATACATAAAAAATCAAATCCATTAAATATGATTCCATTTTAACCTTCCAAAGTACATACTATGCACAATTCAAAAATGGGATGCCTTCTGGTGTTAGAAAAACTTGATTATCCATTGTTTCCTTTTGATATACCTTCAAGTGGTTAAGGTGTTCTTGAAGGAACTAGGCTCTGATACCAATTGTTGTAAAAAATGTTTGATACTCAAAAGGGGGGGGGGGGGGGTGGTGAATCAATATTTAGACTAATTAAAACTTTTATTCCAATTTTCATTCAACATTCAAAATTGGCATTCTCTAAGTTGGAAACCATTAACAAATCATATAAACAACCATATGAATCAACACAAGAACACACATCATGATCAACGAACACATGTAACACAAAGGTTTAACGTGGAAACCCTTTAGGGAGAAATACCACCAAATTTTGTTTGTTATTTGATGTAAATAAGAATACCTACTCGATTACATCAATGTTTTTTTGTGAGCCACCACTCACAGGAAGCACCAAATCCCTTTGATTATTTGCGAGAACCTACTAGAAGGAAGCACCAAATCCCTTCTTCCACAAACACTTGACCAAATTACCGGAAGCACCAACTAAAGCACCAACTTCATAGATTTGTTGCAAGAACCAACTTGCAGCCCTTGGATATGTGCAAGAACCATTTTGCAGGAGGCACTGACCCCCAATATTTCTTTAGATACCCACTAATATGGAAGCACAAAATCCTTGGCTTGTAGGCTCCAACCCACAGTCAATAAGGATTTTTTTCTCTTTTCAATAGGCAGCCACTCTGCCTGATTTCATATCTCTATTCTTTTCTACCCTTAGCCCTCTATTTTTCTCAAGAACCTTCATTCATACTCAGCCCACACAAAACTTTTTTCTCTTCTCACTCTGCAACAACACACTGTTCTCGACCCTCTACTCTCAGCAACATGTACTCAACACTCAACCATTTCTATTCCATAGGCTCTCATAGCCTCTCTCTGTAACATCGACACTATTGGCCTTTTTCCTTTGCAGTGCTCACCCTCAAATCTATCCACTCATCTCACTCAACTATGTTGTATTCCCCACATTGCTCAATGACAATACTGGGTCTTGTTCCTCTACTACATAATGGTTGATGCTATCTTTGTTGCCATCCACACAACCCAAGAGTGTACTCCTGCATGACACTCCATCCCGTTGTTGAATCTAATTATGCGACCACTGCAACATCATTAAACAATGAGAATGGGATTCTGACTGTTTCTCCATACTAATAATTTATTCTTAGTCAAACTAGAGGCTACAACAAGGCTCCCCATGCTAATTAATTTCCCACAAAATACATAATGTAACTTAGGCATGGCTTACTTGATCGGTAATATGATCTTCTACTCCCTGAAATCTCTTCCATTTACTTCTTTGTAACATTCACGAAATATTAGAGGAGACTTGTTCTTATTTGATCCAAGCTTCATTAATTCATTTTGCAGACCGTGTTCCTCTCTGTCTCAACCCAAAGATCTTGGAAATCGCCATTGAATTCATTAACATTTCTAGCTATCAACCTGTTAATTTAATTTAAAGTCATGGCGCTTTATCATTTTAGCTCGCAACACTTTTCTTTGCGATTGGCACAAAGGCCTTAACTCATGGCCCAAATTTCTTTACATATAGTCTAAAGGCACTTCTAAACATATGCTCCACAACAAACTTTTATCTTGTATTTATCATGAAGGCCCATGGTTGCAATAACACACAAAACCATTGCAAAATTGAGACCTTGGTACTTCTTTCAACTATATCCCCGAGTGCTTAAGCATAACACATTAATCCTTCCATGTCGTTGGTCAGAAGGGCTGCATAAGCCTTTATGCTGGGCTAAACCCAAAGCCCTTCTATCTTGGCGCTATCGTCTTGCCTTTGCATAAACCTTCTGAGTTGGGCCTTAGTGATATTAGTTGTCCTACGAGGTCCTCCCAGTGCCTTTCTCATTGGCTACTGCTACCTGCCATAAGGCCTCATTAGATCCATCATGTCCCGACACCTACTGCACATACCTTTCCTTTTATTACATCTGTTAGAAAAATTTAAGATTTTGTTTGTGAGTTGTGCTATCGAGTGGGGTCCTCCTTACGCATTTTTATTCACTCTCTACCACCTCTCTGTATGATGCACTGACTTAGTGCCCTTTCAACCCGATGCTTTCTCTCGTGCACTACCCAAAATATTTCAGGCTCCTTCTAGCAGGGTGAGGTCATGCTGATGTCATCAGTGCCACATGACACCTCTAGAGTGGTGACACGTTTCACTCAGATTTGGCCCATTAGGCACCCAAAAAATGTTGAATCGATCTGATACATGTCCCCATGTATTGAAATCATGCTGACATCACCTTGGCTAATGAAATGCTGCCACGTTCCTATTAGAGAGAAGAGAGAAAAAAGTCACATGCCTTGTGTTTTGCGGTGAATTCCTTTGTTAATTTTTTATAAGTATCCCGACCTTTTTACACTGCTACGCTCAATGAAACCTCTGGGGTACTCCCACTGGGATTGTATGTCAAGTGGCCTTCTGCTAGCCAATGAAGGAGCTCTTCATTGCTACTGTTGGAGCTATGTTTTCCTGATGCTTCCATCTCGACAATTTATTATGTGTGTCTTTGAAACTTTCCAAGATCATGTTAACATGCTTAACTGTATTGTGGGGTCCTCACACCATAATAGCTCCGCAATTTTGACTCGGGGCACTTAATTTTTAACTCAAAATAAATCCTAATCTAGGAGGCCATTTGCGGACTTCAATGTACCATTGGAAAGCTCTTTCTGAGAAATATCCAACTATTCCATCTCCAAGTGCATCGAAGATAAACTCCTAGGGAAGAATCTCCTCTAAAGCTAGGGACTCCCTAACCATCATAACTCTAATACTTTGTAGCTTATTTTCATATTCTTCTACTATGAAGGTTCTATACCTAAGACTGCAACAACCATAGGAATCCCCAAGAGCTTGACACACCATGCTTATCAATGCTATCCCAATTTCCATCAAATATCATAAAATTCCAACTGTCCAACACATATGACAATCCTTTGTGAAAAATATAATTAATTGATGTCGAGTTTTTGATGTAATGTCCCTTATATAGTTATGTTTTCTACTCAAAATCCCTGGGAATTCATTCTTTTAATGGTAATGAAAACCCTAAATAATCATCACACTATTATTGTACTTGTATATTTTGGTTGTGTTTGTCAATAAATATTGCAGGTATATACTGAAGAAATCAAAATAAGGTAGACATGATGATCTTAGGCAAGGTGACTTGGAAAATCAAGTTGGATTCTTGGATAGTCTAATAAAAATTGACTCATATGGAAATAGACCATGAAGATGTTTTCATGATAAGAAGGAGCCCTTCCATCATAATAAGGAGCCCTTCCATCAGGAAACTCAACAAGGTTTGTAAAAAGGAGCAACTCAAGCTATGTTTAAGACCACTTGATTTGTAGCTAATATTCTTCATATTAAAAGGTACGATCATTATGAAATTTTCTTTATATTATTAACTCTCTCATGTATAGGGTTTTTAATCATCAAGATTCTTGTTTATGGTGACTAATATCTAGATTAAATCAACCCTTGTCATACTCACTATCTTTTTTCACTTTCGTAGAACCCTAACTTTTAGGGTTCACTGCAAAAACCCTAACCTTTTAGGGTTTGCTCATGATATTATCTATTAAATATGATAAAAACCCTAGCTTTTTAGTGTTCGATTAATTACATTTTGTGACAAAACACTTGTGATAGTTATTGTAAAATCCTAGGAACGAAAACCTAGGTGTATATGCTTCTGTATGATTGACACCCTAACTTGGTCTCGTAGTTGTATATCTAATATTAAATTTTAATGACTATTTCTAGGGTTTATGACAAAAACCTAATAGAGTTTGATATAATATTCTAGTGCATGATAATGGAACCCTAGTTGTAAAATTATTTTGCTACAATTAAATTTATTTGTTGATATCTAAAGTTTATTTTTTGGTAAAGGAATCTAGGGTTTGTGAAAAAACCCTAGCTAGTATTATTATGAAAGTCTAAAGCATGAAAAGTGTAACCTTTGTTGATTGAAAAACCTAACTAGGTTTAGGTTTTCGATATCTAAATATTTATTTCTTGTTCAAAATTTTGATAACCTTAGATGCTCCCATTGTATTGATAAAGTTGACTTCATATATAATTGTGCTTGTTTATACTTGTTGAATATTTTTAGGTATATAATCTTCAAGATGTTGAAGATGATTACCTACCACTTACTTGATGATAACTTGATAATGATGATGGAAAGAGGGATATGTAATAATCTTGAAGTTTACAATGTTGCATAATAGATGACTTTATTGTGCTGTGAATATGGTAGGAATGATGTTCCATAAGGTTGAAGTTCTCCTATGATATGATGATGTCAAAGGAAGAGCCTGTATGGCTGAGTTTTTGATGGATATTTCTATTTGTAGAGAATATGCTTGGATAAAGAAAGTGTATATCTCCCCAATTAATAGGGAGGGCATATTTTGACAACTATAATAAATACGTTGAAGAAAAAATAAAAATTGAAGAAATACTAAAGCACTGTAGATGGTTATTCATGATTGATGAAGTTGTGGAAAGTGTTGAGTTTGGTGTTGTTGTAAGAAGGAAGCATCTGTCGAGATGTGTTTGAATATTGTGATGACCTGAGCAACATTAGAATAGTTTATGACCCCAAATATTGTGCTATAATATCTATATTAAAGCTATTAGAGTCGTGTGGCTACAAGATGTTCATATGGATAATAAAGTAGCTGATGTGTTGATATCTCCCTGAAAAGTTTGTGAATCATGTTTTGATTGGTGGATATTTTTGAATTGGTCGGAAGGGAAAGATGAAGTACCATAAAACTTACTATATGATGGTACTTGGGAGGACATCTTAGCCTAGTTAATATTGAGATATCTGTTGATGAATAGATCCCAGTGAGGGAGGCTATTGTGTCGAGATCCAATTTAGTGTTGGTACTTGGATCCCTATAAGGTTTGGTGTTAGGGAATGGAGGACTGGATGGTATCTATATCGTGTTGGATTGATATTAGCGTTGTAGCTTGATAGTATCTATAGTGGAAAATTCCTATATGACACCTTAGTCCATGTTGGGAGGATACCTTTGTAGTCAGGGTATCCCTAGCATTGCATATGTTTTTTTACTCGTCTTAAGAAAATTTCAAATAGAGATCAACCTTGTACTAATTGAACAATTACAAATACCTCCCTAGCTAAGAGGGAGTGTTGAAGAATGTAACTAATATCGATATTCATAATTTTATTTCAGTCATGATTTAATGTATTTGTCAAAATAAAGAAAAGAAAATTTATTCTAAAAGAAAATTTATTTTTATGAGCATGGGTTTCATGCTCTATCTATTTTGTTTCTAGGTCAAGCCTCCATTGAAGGCTTCTAGGGTTGTGTCAAAATTCATAGTCATAGTCATTATGTAAAGGGCCCTTCTTGGGATCCTTATGTCAAAAGAAAAAACTATGTTTTTTGTGTCAAAATGTATAATAAGCCTCCATCCACCAAGTTGGCTCCATATTCTACTATTTGACCTCATTGAAGGGAATTGTTCTCGCACAATATATATATATATATATATATATACAAATTGAATTCAGAATATTGAGAGAACATATACAAAACATATTCAATTTTCATTTCTAAGGAAAAAAGGAGAGCGAAAAGGAAAACAAGGAAGGTTGTTTTATTTGTAGATAAAGGAAATTCCAAGTGAAGATGAAGGATGAAATTCCTCTTGCAAGATTCTTGGAGCATACAGATTAAGTTTTAGGGTAGAAGGTAGAGACTCAAGGAAAGAAACAATACCTTTGTTCACTTGATTTGAAGTATGTGATTTGAGTTCATCATGAAGAATCTTGTCTAGAAAGTTTACTTGGTTGATGGAGGAAAGTCTGATGTTGGTTTAGAAGTCTTTGTTGTCTCATTTTATTTTATTCTAAAGAAGAGAAGAAATTTCTGGGTTTTCCCTGAGGGGAGTGGTTTTGCACTAGCTGAGTGCCTACATCCCATGTTCTTGTCTTTGTAATCTTCAGAGTTTTGGAAATTTTCTTGATCATAAATATATAATAATAAAGAATAAGAAGTAACAAGAATATCATAAGAAGTTGTCAAGATAAGAGAAATCAAATTTAAATAAGCCCTAAGTAAGTTACCCTAGATTTCTCAACAATTTTGTCAATACTACTAGTCAAAATATATCTCTAAGGAATCAACTTTATGGAAAAAGAATCTCAAAGGATGAATATATGGCCTTATACTTTGTGAAGATACCAAAAATAAGGGATCAACTTCAAGGACTTGGAGAAATCATTTCCGATTATGAATTAATCACTTTAGTGCTTAATGATCTACCTACAACTTGGAATGGTTTTGCATGTGGAATATATTTAAGAAAATATGCTCCATATTTTGAAGAACTTTGGGCTCTATGTGTTCTAGAAGAAACAAGGCTGAAGGAAAAATATGATACCAAACCCAATAATGAAAATTATCAAGAATTTGTTGCTGGATAGAAGAATTTTAGAAAGTTTGGAAGCTTTGGATCTCATCACAAGCACAAAAACAACAAGCCTCATGGTAACCGAGATATGTCTAAAGTCCAATGTTTTGGTTCCAATGAATATGGGAATTATAAGAGAGATTGTCCCCAAGACCCTAAGAATAATAAGATCAATAAAAGGAAAGAAAGAAATGAAGCACATATAGTAGAATATGGAGGATATGATAAGAAACCCAAGGTATAAGACAATAAAGACCTCTATTATTGAAGAATATAGAAATTACCAGGTTTTCAAGTTTTTTTTATTTCTTGTTAGAAGATGGCAATTAAAGTAGTAGTATAAAATATTTCTTTGGGATTCACAAATTGTAAATTGATGGAGATCGAGTTTAAGAAGAAACTTATAGTTTTGAAGAATTAGAGTCATCGAAAGTTGTCTACTCAGTACTCCACCATCAAAATATTCTACATTCATATTCATAGTTAAGATGTTAATTCCATCACAAATATTTAGAAGAAATCATCTTATTATCTAGCAAGCCATGATTACAAGTTGAAAATAGAAGCAAAAGCATAGATGAGCCAAGGTCAATATGTAGTGTTTCTTTAGAATGATATCAATTTCAATTTTAGTAAAGATTAGTTGAAAATAAGATAAGAAATATTACTAGTACAAGGCATTTTAGAAGCAGGTCAGATAAATGAACTAGAAGAATAAAGCAAAAGTATTTCTACAAGAAGAATCTTATAGGAAATTTAATAGTATACATATTATAGAAAATAAATTGAATGGCATCATGAAAGGAATAAGTGAAGACTTACCTCAGATGAGAAACGATTTTTCATGAACACCTTGCAATCAATTATCTAATAGGGACTTATGGATTAAAGGAAATATCTTTAGAGGGAGTTAGAGGAAGAACATGATACATGAAGATTCAAATATACACTTGGGAAGAAAGTTAAAAGACACTTATTATAAAAATTCTTCCAAGAAGGATGGATGAAAATTTACTGATTTATGGAAACATCATTGAATATTTTTTGATCCAGCAAGCTGACCAATTTGAACTTTTAACATACTTTTGGAAAAATTATTTTGACACTATTGTTGATAATTGCTACATATTCAGTACAATATCTTGAAAGGATATGTTTTCAACAAGTGCAGCTTAAAAGTAAGAGGAAAATGGATAAATTAAAGACGTTTTCATCAGTTAGAAGAAATACTTATAGACTTTAAATAAGTCTTATGATTAAAGAGGATCTCTCGAAAGAACGATTCACGAACCGAGAGTAGTGATATTGACTTCAAAGGGAGTAGGAAGAAGAAGTGAAGGATCTTACAACTTGGAATTTTTAGTAACATCAATTTAATGCTAATAAGAATAGATACTATTGGTGATTTAGATATGGTTTGGGTTTCTAGAAGGATACGTAGCAAATTCCTGAGCACCATAGAGGAAGAAGATGTGGCGATTGATAAAATTAGTTGCGAAGTAGAATTCTTGATGAAGGCTATGTGAAGATTGAAAATGAACTAGGAAGGTTGAAGTGCATTATGATTCATGACATGATGAAAAATGAAGTTGTGAAGTAGCAACATGTCTCCATTGATGAAGCAGTTAGCCAATGCATTGATGATGTTCCTTTCTGTAAAAAGATATGGTTATTTTAACAAGATTTGGCTTCTGGTTATTTCTCCTTGTTTGAGAGGGAGTGAGAATCTCCTCCATGGTTGAGAAAGAGTGAGGGTGGAAATCTTATTCTCCATGTGTCATGTACTATGGCCAGGAAATATCTTCAGAGGGAGTTAGAGGAAGAAAATGATACATGAAGATTCAAATATACACTTGGGAAGAAAGTTAAAAGACACTTGTGATAAAAATTCTTCCAAGAAGGTTGGATGACAATTTACTGATTTATGGAAACATCATTGAATATTTTTTGATCCAGCAAGCTGAGAAATTCGAAATTTTAACATACTTTTGGAAAAATTATTTTGACACTACTGTTGATCATTGCTACATATTCAGTACAATATCTTGAAAGGATATGTTTGCAACAAGTAAGTGCAACTTAAAAGTAAGAGGAAAATGGATCAATTAAAGACGTTTTCATCAGTTAGAAGAAATACTTATATAATTTAAATAAGTCTTATGATTAAAGAGGATCTCCTGAAAGAACGATTCACGAACCGAGAGTAGTGATATTGACTTCAAAGGGAGTAGGAAGAAGAAGTGAAGGATCTTACAACTTGGAATTTTTAGTAACATCAATTTAATGCTAATAAGAATAGATACTATTGGTGATTTAGATATGGTTTGGGTTTCTATAAGAATACATAGCAAATTCTTGAGCACCATAGAGGAAGAAGATGTGGCGATTGATAAAATTAGTTGTGAAGTAGAATTCTTGATGAAGGCTATGTGAAGATTGAAAATGAACTAGGAAGGTTGAAGTGCATTATGATTCATGACATGATGCAAAATGAAGTTGTGAAGTAGCAACATGTCTCCATTGATGAAGCAGTTAGCCAATGCATTGATGATGTTCCTTTCTGTAAAAGGATATGGTTATTTTAACAAGATTTGGCTTGTGGTTATTTATCCTTGTTTGAGAGGGAGTGAGAACCTCCTCCATGGTTCAGAAAGAGTGAGGGTGGAAACCTTATTCTCAATTTAATGCTAATAAGAATAGATACTGTTGGTGATTTAGATATGGTTTGGGTTTCTAGAAGGATACGTAGCAAATTCCTGAGCACCATAGAGGAAGAAGATGTGGCAATTGATAAAATTAGTTGTGAAGTAGAATTCTTGATGAAGACTATGGGAAGATTGAAAATGAACTAGGAAGGTTGAAGTGCATTATGATTCATGACATGATGCAAAATGAATTTGTGAAGTAGCAACATGTCTCCATTGATGAAGCTGTTAGGCAATGCATTGATGATGTTCCTTTCTGTAAAAATATATGGTTATTTTAACAAGATTTGGCTTGTGGTTATTTCTCCTTGTTTGAGAGGGAGTAAGAATCTCCTCCATGGTTGAGAAAGAGTGAGGGTGGAAACCTTATTCTCCATGTGTCATGTACTATGGCCAAGACTAACAACCGTAAGCCCAGTAAAGACACTGTTAGGGATAATGGTGGATTGGATAAACATATGGGACCAATATGCTTTGAGGATTTATGCTTTGACTAGGACTAACCGCCATAAGTCATGTACATTAATACAAGATAAGAATAGCCCTAAGTTTCTATATTTCCTAATGTCAAATATTGTGACAATCAATAAAGAAATACTCCGGTGAGGACATACCTGGTGAACACCCAGGTGGGTATGTGCTTAAGAGATGGTGATGTCCAAATTTATGCCTCCTAGAATTGTGCTTTAATCTAGTGGAGAGATAGAGCTTGTCGGTGAAGGCCTTATTATTTTGGAAATGTTGGCTATGATGATGTAAATCATCATTGATGCTTATAAGTCTGGATTCTTTCTTATATGAATATTTCAACTTGAGAGTATCTAGTTGTGTCATTATGAATACCACCCTAATTAATATGGAGTGTTGAAAAATGTAACTAGTGTCGGTCTTAATAATGTAATAAAATATAATTTTTATGATTTATTATATTCATTATTATTATTTTATTTTGGTCAAAGCATGTTCTTCATGGTTATAGAGTAAAAAAGAGTCAAAATAAAATTTATTATGAGTAAAAAGAGATGTACTTGAATCAAGTCCAATTAGGAATTTCTTAAGGAAAAAAAAAGAATTTAATTTTGAGTCAAACCACACACCAAACTAGGAATATGTAGTTCTAGTTACCTCCTATGATATAGGAAAAAACTCCTTATATAGAGAGTCAGAACCACAGACAAGTAGGAATTACATATTCCAACAAGGAGGGGGTTTTATTTGGTGTCCGGATATGCTCTCATTCTCAGCGCTTTAACAATTCAAATTATGAACTTCATGGAGGACCAAAGCAATCGTGCTTTAGTGGGTTCCAAAACATTGAAAGATGAAATAGGTGAGAATAACTTCATTATAATACATAGTATTAGAGTAATGATATGTGTCTTGATAGCCTTTTTCCTTCCCGAAATTTCCCATGCCAAATATGAAAATAAATGGCCCAAAATTGCAGTGCTTCACTTGACATTCTTCACTAACATTTTCTCTAAGTTGTTCACAGTATATTGCCGCTTTTCTTAATCCATGGAGGGGGTTAGCCTTCCTTCCAACGGTGGGCTTTCGTGGGTTTCATTTATGATATCGGATGTGTTAATATCGATATCCCAGTTATGGCTTATTCTTTTTCTCATCTGCGCAACTAGAGCGAGTAAAAGAATCCGCAATATCACCAATAAAAGAGTTCCTTTCATCCTTGCACAGGACGTACAACCTTACCCTGACCTTGCAAACTATTGGAAGGAAATAGAATATCAAGCACTGAAATCGTGGATTGTGGTATATGTATTTTCTCCTCAAGCCAGCATAGTTCAATCAGTGTTAGGCTCATCAACTGCACTCATTGTCACAATTTGTATTGTAAGTTCAAGATTTGGATGGATTTTCCAGGGTCCAAACATTTCTCTTCATGACCATGCTGAATCCTTCTTAAAACTCATCATAACTATCATGGAATTTATATTCGTAATTATAGGATGGGTATTCATAGGCTATATATTGCTTTCATATGTACGTTATAATTACAAAAGGGATAAAGAGACGAGTTGATCCAACTGGTTTAAGCAGATTTTGGTAGAGGATTTTTACATGGCACATTAAGGATAAGGAAAAATGATCAGGAGCTCAAGTCCAAGCCATGGAAAAAAAACTCAAAATTGAAAATGTTTAAAATTGGTGGAAACCAATATGGTTTCATAGGTCTCGTCTTCCTGATTCCAACGCCATAAACGGTTCGAAAAATGGACACCGTATGAAGAAGTTATTTCACTTTTAGTGGAGTGGGTTCGGCGGAGCACGAAGGGGCCAGCCCTCCTCCCATGGAACCTCATCATATGACCAGTGTGGGAGCTTAATGTTAAGAGCGCTTAAGGAGCCTAATCTCAATTTTAATATTTAATTAAGCTTCAATTAAGTGGATTTTAATATGGCGGAGATTCTGGAGGCGCTCCCAAATTTAGGCGGACTTCCACTTTTAGTGGAGTTAACTAGCAGTTGCCCCACATTTAGTGGAGGAAATTGGGGAAAAGTTGTTTTGGTCATAGCTTTCTCATTAATCAACCTTTTGAAACGAAATTGTTTTTGATTTCGTATGTTCTCATCATTTTGGACTTAATGGCGTAGGTTTTAGAGCCATTGGAGCTCATTTTCAGCCTGTTTAGCTTCGGAGAAGCTTTTTGAGCCACTAGGGCCATTTTGGGTTTTGAGTTTGGTTGAGCTGTGGTTAACCTTTTTTGTGGACCAAAAGTCATTTTATACTATTTCCTACATTCTAAATCCATTGGAATAGGTCTTAGCTCTTTTTTAAGACTTTCAGAGGCCGAAAACCTTTAGGATATTTTTCAAGGCCACCATGGCCATTTTGGGGTTTGAGCTGTTTTAAGTTGTGGTTATCAGTTTGAGGTGAAACAAAGCTCTATTTCAGATAATTTCGACCTTATGAAGCCATTGGAAGTGGTTTCAAATGAATTTGAAGACTTTTATAGCCTAAAAAGTTTCAGAGAAGTTAAAAGCACCAGCAGGACATTGATGAAGAAATCATTGTTTATGGTAATCTTTCACTGTTTAGTGAATTTGAAAAGGCATTATTAGCTTTTTCCTACCTTCTGAATCATTTTATATATTCATATTTGTCTATTGAAACACTTATAATCTTGTATTGCATTTGAGAGCTTTTAATACAAGAGGACAAGCCCATTTTGGGAGGCTTGATCCAGGAGATGTAGCCCAAGATTTGGGGTGAACTCCTATATTATATTGCTGTTGTGTTTTGATATTATATTTCTGAATATTGTTGCTAATACCCATGTTAATTTTCAGCAAAAACAATTACACTTAAGATACATAAACAGTGAAAAGACATACACCATTTGCAAGCTAAATTTCCGCATAACGTCAAGTTTAAAGCAAGATCATTTTAATTAAATCTGAGTGTTTACTTCTATTATTTATTTAGGCAGAGTCTGTAAGAGGGCTAGGTAGCCTCTAGATTCATCCTTTCTTTGAAAGGTGAAATATCCGGTAAATGCCCCTACAGTCTATCTCTGTATTAGAAATATGAAGTTCTCACATTTTCAAATTTAAACTTAGAGTATTTTTGCACTCATTTACATAATTGAAAATGGATACCTTGCACCCTTTTCAAGTACCTTCCATTTTCAGATCAGATGGTATCAGAGCTCGGGTTGAGCATTTGTTATTGTGCAAAAGGTTTTAAAACAGTGTAAGAGATTTACTGTTTTATTGGTTGCAAAATGGTTGCATGTATGAGTTTTCTTGAGTTGGAAGGATAGCTGTTGTTAGCTGAGTCTTGGAAAGGATTGAAGACTATTTTCCTTACCTAATTTACCTCAATATTATCTTTGGAAAACAAACTCCAATAGTTTTTGTTTTATGGTTGCTTGAATGAGAAGGGGTCTTTACTGACATTTGGCTATGAGCAACTTAATGGCGAAGCTTTGAGCACATGCATTCAAGAATGTGATGCAAATTTAAAGAGAACCTTTGTTCCAAGTTCTCAATTACATCAATGTCATGATGGCAATCTTCCTTACCATTGTTTGAAGCCATCATTGCAGAAAGTAGAAGGTAAACATGTCGCTTATGGAGAGCATTAAAATGTAAGCAGTTTTCAAGACAAGAACATTGATGAAAGTCTGAAAAGGAAAGTTGTCTCCTCTACTAGTTCATCATCTTTCGAACACAAAAAGGATGGACATTCCATGCAGAAAAAGAGGTATAATTATTCACATGATCAATTTGATTATGTTTCAGCAAAGAATAATAATTATGCTTGTTCAAATGAAAGAAATTTTTTTTTCACATTTTGTGGTGGAGTTAACCATGTTGCTTCAAGATGCTGGTTGAAAAAGAAAGCACACAGGAAGCAGAAAAGGCAAAGAGAACTTTCTCAGAAAGTGCTTAAGAGTTGCACATTTTGTCAAAGGAAGGGACATGATGTCTCTCATTGTTGGTCCTTGCATCCAACAAATTGTCCTAAGAACATGTAGCTAGATGACAAAAAGCTTGGCGTAAGTGGATCTATGGAGTCCATTATCAATGTGGAAATGAAAGATTCACATGAAGAATTGCGATTGCAACAAAAGACACCATGGAGTTGGCTTGGTAGGAAGTGGATTAACTTCTTAATGCAGTAAGTCATTCTCATTTTGTACATGCAAATTTCAGTTTGGTATGCATGTATTTCAGTTGAAAAGTTGATGCAAGATTGCATGTAAAAGCAGTTTCAGTTGAAGGAATTTCTTTGTTGTTGCAAAATTTCGCCATGGAGGTGTAAAAGATGAGTATGATACTCACTTATGTTGCAGAAATGTCTTTTGGTTCAGCTCTTAATCACCCACATGTTTTTGGGATGATGTACTTGTTGGTATTTGAAAAGAAGAGTTGAAGTTGCACATGTACATAGAGGTTGTATGTGTAATTAGTGAACTGTATATAGTTCATTGTACATGATACATACACATATGTTTGTCAAGATGTATCTTGTTGTTTATCGACTTGTGTCGATTGTGTCATACATGTTTATTGAATTGTATCGGTTGTGTGCACACTTTTTTTTTACAGATTTTGTGTGTCATTTGTATAGCACATTTCATTGTCAATTGGTTGTTGATGTCGTATGTTGCACAAGATGCCTTTGGTGTCGTTTGGTGCAGAGAACGAAGTGTCAGTGAAAAGCAATGCAAGATTATATGAGTTGGAAAGGCATGCAAGCAAAGAGGGCACAAATTTCAGCAAGTGTCATTGCTGGTTTCAGTATGGCAGATTGGTATGGCGAGAAAACTTGGTCGAGATTCGGCGCAAGTACGTGGCTCATTCAGCAAAATTCGCCATGTGAACAGTTGGCAATTCAGGAAAATTTTTGGAGGCTGAAGAGAAGAGGATGTCGTTATTCTCTCATTTTCTGTACTATAGTTTAGTTTCAGAATTTTATTGAGCTTTTGGGGTCCAAAAGCCTCTCATTTGGGAGGTGTGATCAGGAGCTCAAGTCCAAGCCATGGAAAAAAAACTCAAAATAGAAAATGTTTAAAATTGGTTGAAACCAAGATGGTTTCATAGGTCTCGTCTTCCTAATTCTGGCACCATAAATGGTTCGAAAAACAGACACCGTATGAAGAATTTATTTCACTTTTAGTGGAGTGGGTCCAGCGGAGCACGAAGGGGCCAGCCCTCCTCCCATGGAACCTCATCATATGACCAGTGTGGGAGCTTAATGTTAAGAGCGCTTAAGGAGCATAATCTCAAGTTTAATATTTAATTAAGCTTCAGTTAAGTGGAGTTTAATATGGCAGAGATTCTGGAGGCGCTCCCAAATTTAGGCGGACTTCCACTTTTAGTGGACTTAACTGGCGGAGATTCTGGAGTTGCCCCACATTTAGTGGAGGAAATTGGGGCAAATTTTTTTTGGTCATAACTTTCTCATTACTCAACCTTTTGAAACGAAATTTTATTTTTATTTCATATGTTCTTAGCATTTTGGATTTAATGGAACAGGTTTTAGAGCCATTGGAGCTCATTTTCAGCCTGTTTAGCTTCGGAGAAGCTTTTTGAGCCACTAGGGCCATTTTGGGTTTTGAGTTTGGTTGAGCTGTGGTTAACCTTTTTTGGTGAAACAAAAGTCATTTTTGACTATTTCTTGAATTCTAGATCCATTGGAATAGTTCTTAGCTCTATTTGAAGACTTTTATAGGCCGAAAACCTTTAGGAGAGTTTTCAGGACCATCATGGCCATTTTGGGGTTTGAGCTGTTTTAAGTTGTGGTTATCAGTTTGAGGTGAACCAAAGCTCTATTTTAGATAATTTCAACCTTATGAAGCCATTGGAAGTGGTTTCAAAAGAATTCTAGGACTTCTACAGCCCGAAAAGTTTCAGAGAAGTTCAAAGCACCAGTAGGACATTGATGAAGAAATCACTGTTTATGGTAATCTTTCACTGTTTAGTGAATTTGAAAAGGCATTATTAGATTTTTCCTACCTTATGAATTAGTTTATATATTCATATTTGTCTATTGAGACACTTATAATCTTGTATTTCATTTGAGAGCTTTTAATACAAGAGGACAAGCCCATTTTGGGAGGCTTGATCCAGGAGATGTAGCCCAAGAGTTGGGGTGAACTCCTATATTATATTACTGTTGTGTTTTGATATTATATTGCTGAATATTTTTTCTGATACCCATGTTAAGTTTCAGAAAAAGAAATTACACTTAAGATACATAAACAGTGAAAAGACATACACCATTTGCAAGCTAAATTTCCACATAACGTCAAGTTTAAAGCAAGATCATTTTAATTAAATCTGAGTGTTTACTTCTATTATTTCTTTAGGCAGAGTCTTTAAGAGGGCCAAGTAGCCTCTGGATTCACCCTTTCTTTGAACGGTGAAATATCCGGTAAATGCCCCTACAGTCTATCTCTGTATTAGAAATATGAAGTTCTCACATTTTCATATTTAAACTTAGAGTATTTTTGCACTCATTTACATAATTGAAAATGGATACCTTGCACCCTTTTCAAGTACCTTCCATTTTCAGATCAAAAAATCAAAATACCAAAGGAATATAGAGGCATATTGGACAAATCACGTGGAAGCAAAAGGATATGAGTGGAAGCTAAGAGGGTAAAAACATTGTTCATCTCATTATTCCCAAGCGAGTAAGAAGGAAATTGCTCAGATTTCTCCTCTTGCTGCAGGTTATTGTGGTTTTTCTGCAAAGTATTGTCAGAATTTCTGAATATTCTGGAACAATTGAGAGGAAAATAAAATTCCTCTGCAAACACAGAGATTTAATAAAAGAAAATTGTGGACAGAGAGATGGATTAAAAACTCTGTTTCTATTAAAAGAAATGCTACTGGACAGTTACAAAATGAAAATCTTTTCTTCAGAACTATGCTTGTTCTAGATTCACAATACAAAAATATCTTGGATGCTACAACAACACAGCGCCACTCAAACTCTATTTTTCTACTCTCTCTATATTTGTATTTCTCTCGGCATATAATGTGTACCACACAGTCCTCCTTTTTTTTCTCGTCTTATATATTTCAACACTGCATACATTTGTTATATATATTGTAAATATTTCATATTTACAATATATATATATATAACCTAACTTCTAAAATGAACTTATCGCTGTGTTTAATAAAACTATATAAAAAAAAAATCAAAAACATTACATCAAGGTTCTAAAACCTTATACGTTGCGGCGCATAAGACATATACATTAAAATTTTAACCCAAGGTTTTAAACCTTATATCAAATGCATTTCGCTGATTCCAAACGTCTTTATCCAAAACGGTTTAAATATTTTATCATATCCATTTGGGGTGTTGCTGACTGTGCACCCAAATGATGTGAATGCGTTGTTATTGGTCGAAAGCTGATGAGTTGGTGGATTTAAAAAATTTATACAAAACACTTCAACAACTTATTGCATCCATTTGAGGATGGGTTGACTGGACTTCAATCTGCGCGATACGAGCGCTATTGGTCGATGGCCTTTGACTTGGCATTGGCGGGCTAACCTTTATCGCAAGCTTTCAGGCCTCCAATGACGTAGGCACCAAACCTTGCAATACGAAGCGGATTGGGCGAGAGTTGTGCTGCGTGGACATGGAGGGCTCCACAACTATTGATGTGGGCCATTTCAAAACAAAAACGAATGGCGCATTAATGAAATGTTTGGTGAGGTTTTAATGCGGTAGATGAATGGGTTTAAGAGGTAGCATGGCGTGGTCTGAACCACGAATTTCTTTGTAGAACTAGGCTACATATTTTGAACGAAAATTTGGGTTTGCAAAGTTTCAAGCATGGGGCTTCAATGCATGGTGGAGTGAAAATTCATCCAAAAAAAACACTGCTCCTGTTGTCCTCCAAGAACTCAAGTCAAAATTAAATTTATGTCCTCCTTTAAAGATTACAATTGGAATTAGTTTCCAACGCTCCCCCTTAATTGCAACTACTGCTTTCTTCCATACCCAGACATTTTCTTAGGTAGTTAAAACTTTTCTACCCCAATGGTTTTGTTAGTATATCAGAAAACTCATCTTCTGTTCTACAATGTTGTAAAACAATTTCTCCATTGCTCACTAATTCTCTGATGTAGTGATATTTTGCATCAATGTGTTTCATTCTCTTATGAAACACTGAATTATTGGATAAGGCGATAGCTAAGATATTATCACAATAAAATGTTGTGCCTTTTACCTATTCATGACACAAACTTCTTAACATTCTCCTCATCCATACTACTTGAAACCCATGAAATGACTCCTAATCCCATATGAAAAACATATACAGAGGTGCTCTTCGTGTCATCTATACTTCTAGCCCAATCACTGTCAGTATATCCAATAAGTTCAAAATTTTCTGAAGTGGTGTATAATATTCCATACTTTTTTGTTCCTTTCACATACCTCAGAATTGTTTTTGTTTCTTGCCAATATGCCTCCTTTGGCCTTTCCATAAATCTAGAAATTAAACTTACAACATGCATAATATCCGACCTAGTTGCAGTCAAATACATAAGGTTGCCAACTAGGCTCTTATACAAACTTGGATAAAATCTTTGTTGTTGTCTTCTTTTCTCAACTTCAATCCCATCACTATAGGAGTAATTGTTTCTTTGCAATCCTGCACGTTAAATATTTCCAAAATTTCTTTAACATACTTTTCTTGAGAAATAAAATTTCTATTTTCATTTTTCTCTACTTCTATTTCTAAGAAGTATCTCAACAATACCATATCATTCATCTCATATTCATCCTTCATGACTGTCTTAAAATTCTCAATGAGGTAAGCATCATTACCTGTGAATATAACATCATCAACATATAAAACAACAATGAGAATCTTATCATATTTTTCTTTGATGTATAATGTGGGTTATCCTTCACATTTCTCAAACCCATTTTCCAGTAGATAGGCATCTATCCTACTGTACTATGCTCTTGGTGCTTGTTTCAGCCCATATAGAGCTTTCTTCAATTTGCATACCTTGTGCTCTTGGCCTTCTTTATCATAGCCCAGAGGTTGTTCAACATAAACCTCTTCCATCAATGCTCCATTAAGGAATGTTGTCTTCACATCCATTTGGTAAACTTTCCACTTGTGTTGTGATGCTATGGACAACATTGCTCTTACTATTTCCATTCTTGCAACTGGTGTAAAGGTTTCCTCATAGTTTCTTCCTTGCTGTTTCTTGTAGCCTTTGACAACAAGTATGGCCTTGTGCCTTTCAATCTTACCTTCAGCATTGCTTTTGGTTTTATAAACCCATCTCACTCCAATTACTTCTTTGCCTTTTGGGAGATCAACTAATTCCCATGTTTTGTTCTTCACTATTGCACTTATCTCTTCATCCATAGCATGTATCCATTTCTTTTCTTTTACTGCTTCTTCAAAATGAATAGGATCCTCTACATGAAAATAAAATGCAAATAAAGAGTTCATACTTTCATTTGTTTCCTCTTGATCATAAATCTCATTCAGACTTCTGAATCTGGTTCCTCTTTCACTTGTTGAACTTGTGCTTGTAGAAGCACTCAAATCTGCTCCTTGTGATGTGCTTGGAGAAGCATTGTCATCACTTCTCAATGGTGTTCTCATACTTTCTTGTGGTGTCCCTTGCTGTCCTTGTGTTGGTGGAGGTGGTGCTGCTAATGAGGGATGTCTTTCAGCCATTTCTTCCTCATCTTCATCATGAGACAAACAACCTTTTACATTCACAGTTTTGTCAATGCTTCGATCCCAAGCTTCTTCATCAATAAATTGTACATATTTTCTTATCATAAATTTATTGGTGGATGGGTTATACAATCTGTATGCTTTGGATTCTTCACTGTATCCAACAAATATGCACTTCTCCCCCTTACTGTCCAACTTCTTTCTCAGCTAATCTGGAATGTGTGCATAAGCCACACAACCAAAATCTCTCATGTGAGTGACAAATTGTTTTATGCCACTCCATGCTTCTTTAGGAACTCTATTCATAACACTCTTTGTTGAGCATCTATTCATCACATATGTTGCACAATGTACATCTTCAGCCCAATATTCATTTAGCAAATGTTTTTCCTTCAACATGCTTCTTACCATATCCATGATGGTTCTATTTTTCCTTTTGACAACTCCATTTTGTTGTGGTGTATACCTTGCTGTAAATTGCTTGTGTATCCCATTTTCTCTGCAAAAACACAGAAATTATTTGGAGATATATTCTCCTCCTATGTATGTTCTTAAGACTTTAATATGCTACCCACTTTGATTCTCTACAAGAGCTTTAAAGTGGCAGAACTTATCAAACACTTCACTCTTCAACTTCAAGAAATAAACCCATGTTTTTCTTGTGTAATCATCAATCAAACAGGTTACACATATATATATATACATGAAGTATAGTCTACAGTTGTGATAGAAAATACACTAAAGGTCATAAGTGTTCTGAGAAGAAATTATTTTTAATAGATTGTGAAGAGGAAGAAGAAAATGAACAAGAATCTTCAAAAGAAGAGGATATACACCAGGAACCAACCCTAGAAGAGGAAGAAATGAATTTTACCATATCGTGTAATGCATTGGCAGGAATTACCACTCCTTAAACTCTCAAGATAGAAGGACATATCAAGAAGAAAAAGGTAATAGTGTTGATTGATTCAAGTAGCATCCATAGCTTTATTCATTGTAAGGTAGCCAAGGAATTGAATTGTTTCCTATACCCAACACCAGAATGTCAAGTGATGGTTGCAAATGGAGGAACTATAAATTGCTCTGGAAAATGTCATAATATTAAGCTAACTATGGGGGAATATGTATTGAATAGTCCAATGCTTTCCATTCCAATGAGAGGCGTTGATGTTGTACTAGGAGTACAATGGTTACAATCTTTGTGGACGGTAGCTTTTAATTTTCAAGAAATTTTCTTGAATTGTTTTCAAAAGGAAAGGAATTTGAATTACGGGGTATCACATGGAAGCCAGGAAATATAATAAGCTCTAATGTCATGACACAACTTCTGAATAAAGAAAAACAAGGCATAATTGCACAATTATGCTCACTATAAGTTCCAACATCAAAATCATCTATTTCTGCGGATCTCCAAAAAGTCTTGGACAATCATTCCAAGGTGTTTGAAACTCCCAAAGGACTCCCACCTATGCGTGATCATGATCATGCTATTCATTTGATTCCAAGAAGTGTTCCTCCAAACATCAGGCCTTATGGATATCCTTATGTCCAAAAGAGAGAAATTGAACATATGATTGCAGAAATGTTAGAGGCTGGTATAATTCAACCTAGTCAAAGTTCTTTCTCTGCTCCAGTAGTATTGGTGCACAAGAAGGATGGATCATGGTGTATGTGTTTGGATTATAGGGAGCTCAATAAGCTCACTATTAAAGAAAAAAATTCCATTCATGTGATTGATGAATTATTGGATGAATTACATGGAGCAATTTATTTTACCAAGTTGGATCTTCATTCAGGATATCATCAAATTAGAATGAAGACTAAAGATATTCTGAAAACAACATTTCGAACTCATGAGGGTCATTATAAATTTTTGGTCATGCCTTTTGGCCTTACCAAAGCACCTTCTACATTTCAAGGTTTGATGAATTCCTTTTTCAGAACATTCCTTGGAAAATTTGTGCTAGTATTTTTTGATGATATACTAATCCAAAGCAGGTCTTGGAAGGATCATGTTCAACATGTTGATAGGGTGCTCAAACTATTGTAGGAGAAACAATTATATGCAAAAGCATCCAAATTTTTCTTTGGAGTACAAGAGGTGGAATATCTGGGTCATATTGTATCTCACGAGGGTGTTAAGGTAGACCTGAACAAAATTAAAGCGATTAATGAATGGAAAGTCCCCACAACCATAAAGAAATTGCGAGGATTTCTCAGGTTAACAGGTTATTATCACAAGTTTGTTAAGAATTATGGGAGAATAGCAACACCTCTAACAACATTATTGAAGAAAGATGCATTTTCATGGACGCCTGAAGCAATCAAGGCCTTTAAACATCTTAAAGAGGCAATGTGCCTAGCACCAGTCTTAGCTACGCCATATTTTACAAAAACCTTTATTGTGGAATGTGATGCCTCAGGAAATGGAATTGGTATTGTTTTAATGCAAGAACGAAGACCCATTTCTTTTGAAAGTCTTCCAATCAAAGGAAAGTATTTAGAGAAAGCTATTTATGAGAAGGAAATGTTAGAAATACTACATGCACTAAATAAATGGTGACCTTACCTAATGGGAAGACACTTCAAGGTAAAAATTGATCATGATAGTCTTAAAAACTTTTTGGAACAAGGATATCTTCAGAAGAGCAGCAAAAATGGGTCACAGAGATGTTGGGTTATGACTTTGAACTAATCTACAAAAAATGGAAGCTAAATGTTGTTGCAGATGCACTCTCAAGAAAGAATGAAGAGGTGGAAGCATTGCTTTGTACCATTTCTATTATCTAACCAGATTGGATAACTGAAGCAAGGGATGAATGGAAGAAGGACGAAGAAGTGTGGACACTCGTTCAAAATTTGCAACAAGATCCTTGTACATCTCATACATTTAGTTCGAAAAATGATTCCTTATCGTACAAAGATCACTTATATCTTTGTAAGAGTTTCCAACTAAAACAAAATATTCTTTTAGAATTGCACACTTCTCCTTTAGGAGGTCACTCGGGGTTTTTTTAAACTTACCACAGGGCAAAGAAAGAATTCTTTTGGGATGGCCTTAAATCTGATATTCAAAATTTTGTAGCGGAATGTTTGGTTTGCGAGAAAAATAAATTTGAGACAATTAAGACCCTGGGTTTTCTACAAATTTTATCCATTCCAAGTCAATGTTGGGAGGATATTTCAATGGATTTTATCACAGGTTTACCCAAGTCCGAAGGAAAGAGTGTCATCATGGTGGTAGTTGATAGACTTACCAAGTATGCACACTTTTGTTCATTATCTCGTCCATTTAAAGCAAGTACAGTTGCTACTGCATTTATTGACACAATTCAAAAGCTACATGGAAACCTAAAGATTATTGTGAGTGACAGAGATCCCATTTTTACTGGAAATTTTTGGACAAAGTTATTTTCTTGTTTGGGTACTCAACTAGCTCATAGCTCTTCTTATCATCCTCAATCCAATGGTCAAACTGAGATAGTGAATAAATGTTTGGAAGGATATCTTCGTTTTTTTGTATCTGATAAACAAACAAAATGGGTCAAGTGGTTACCTCTCGCTGAATGGTGGTATAACACTTCATTGCATACTGCAGCAAAAATGACCCCATTTATGACACTTTATGGATATCATCCACCATCCATCACATCATATCTAAGAGAAAATTATAAGGTTCAAGCAGTGGAAGATCACATCGAGCATCAACAATACGTTCTCCAACTCTTAAAGGATCACCTAAATTTGGCACAAAATCGAATGAAACAATAGGTAGATCAACATCGCAGCAAGAGAAGTTTTGATGTAGGAGACTAGGTATTTTTACGGCTACAACCATACACACAAATGTCCCTCAAGCAAGCTAAGAAAGATAATAAATTATTGCCAAAGTACTATGGTCCTTACAAGGTGTTGCAAAAGATTGGTACTATGGCATACAAATTGGAGCTTCCTGCTTCTTCGCGAGTGCATCTAGTTTTCCATGTTTCATGCTTGAAGAAGGTTATAGGTGAAAATCTTCCAGTTCAAACAATATCGCTAGAACTTGATGAGGAAGGAAAAATCATATTGGAACCTAAAATGGTCATGGAAACAAGAACTCGACAACTACAAAGTCGATTAATTTCAGAGTATCTCATCAAGTGGAAGAACTTACCCACTAAAGACTCTACATGGGAGGATGAGAATTTTATACAAAAGCACCCAGAGCTACTCAAGCATTGAGGACAACACTTTTTTGAAAGAGAGGGGGATGTTAGGTCCCTATATTACTAGTTTAGTCCCTTATTGTTATTAATGTAGCCACCTTATTGTTATTGTTGTACCCATGTAACCCCAATATTGTTATTATTGTGCCCTTACATTATTATTGTTAGGTGGATTAGGATTATATTGTGGCCCCATGGACTACTATATATAGAAGGAGGTTTTGGTCATTTGTAGAATCCAAGAATTGTTCATTTATGTAATGTATTGGAGGTTGCCCCCTCGAAGTCGCTGATTTCTAAGGCGTTGATCTCTCTTTTCTTCTATTTTTGGAGCTAGTTTCACAACATATTTTGACTATGATATTTATTTGATTTTATGACTGCTTACTTTTCAAACTTTGACAAAACTATCTAGTAAGGGAGCCTATTTCAAAAAAATCACATCTTAAATTACATGATTATATTTATTGGTTACCCTGTATGATAATATAGTAGCTTTAGAAATATTTTTTTGAACTCAAGCCTTAATTTGAGTAAGGTTGGTTTGGAAATAAAATTTAATTTGCTCAAACCTAAAGTAAAGTTTCCTAATGATTTCCTTCCTATGTTTATTAACATGATGCATGAGTAACCATGGTGGTTATGCTAGCCCTACTTCCTTATATAAGTAAGAGATTTTCATGTTTATGTTCTTTAGTGTTTATAGCCAAATTGATTTTTAATGTAATATATGACACATTTTAATCAATCTTTTGAATGGAAATGTTGAAATCTTGAATGTCAAGAAAACCTTTTGATGAACATTACAATGACTTTAGGAACTTAAGGGCTAACTTACTTTATGAGTTCCTAAAGGACTAAGTGACTTTATGAACTTGGAAGCCTAATTTTGTTGAAATCTAAAATGTCAAAAAGACCTTTTGATGAACATTATAATGACTTTAGAAACTTAAAAGCTAAGTGACTTTATGAACTTGAAAACTGATTTTCTCGAGATTAAGGCAACCTTCTAAAGCACAAACACATTTCCAATAACCTTTATAACATAAGGGTGACTTACTAATGCTAAATCAAATTGAAATAAAAAAATTTCCTAAATGCCTTTGAATGTAACCTTTATAAAAGGTGTGGATGGCTTAGTAATGCTAAATCAAGTTGAAATAAAAAATAATAGAATAGCATAGACAAGACCAAGTTGATTCTTGGGAAAACTATCATAGGCATTAAAAGGACCAAGTGGCCGGTATGGAGGAGGAGGACCTATCGTGTTGGAATTGTAATAGGCAAACCCGTGATTTTCGTGCATTTTTGACAAGAGATTAAAAAGACCATTTCAAATAGTAAGATCCCCGCCGCCCGGGCCTCAAATTTAATCAAACATTGATATCTCGAAGAGCTCGTGTAATAATTATATTGATTTCTCTAATATCTCTTCTTGGGTGGGAAAGATAACTTGATTGCCAACTGCGGAATCCGACCAGTATGAACGAAGTGAAACAGTTAGTTTTGTTAATATTTATTAATATAAATCTGTTTTAAGTATGGATTTAGATTTAGATTTAATATATCAATTTTTTTACACTAATACAAAATATAATGTGTTATTTTTTATTGTTTAAATTGTATTTTTAATGATAAATATAGTATGTATAAGATCAAATAAAAATTTTAATCATAATTTTTTTCATAAATAGATATATATGAAATTGATATAGATATAAATTAATTAACATAAATTTTCAAATAATTTATTTATATCTTTTATTGAAATATTTTTGAAAAATATAAAATTTAAATATTTGATTTATATTTTTTTTTACTTTGAAACTTTATATTATATTCATTTTTTTTAAATTATAGTCAATGTTATTTTTCTATTTAAAACATAATTTTTATTTTAAAAAAACACAAGTACAATTTTTAAGTATGGATTTAGATTTGGATTTAATATATCAATTTTTTTACACTAGTACAAAATATAATATATTATATTTCATTATTTAAATTATATTTTTTATTGATAAATATAGTATGTATAAGATCAAATAAAAATTTTAATCATAATTATTTTCTTAAATAAATATATATGAAATTGATATGGATATAAATTAATTAACATAAATTATCAAATAATTTATTTATATCTTCTATTAAAATATTTTTGAAAAGTATAATATTTAAATATTTGATTCATACTTTTTTTATTTTAAAACTTTACATTATATTCATTTTTTTTAATTATAACCAATATTATTTTTCTATTTAAAACATAATTTTTATTTTTTATTTTTATTTTAAAAAACACAAACTCACCAACAACCTTACTTGCTGAACTCTAAAATTAAATTTCAATAAAAAAAATAAACCACATAGATTAAGTTCAAGTTGGTCCAGAATTTTCAAGTCAACAGAAGACAGAAGAGTCTACATATCTACATATCCTTTTCAACCCGTAGAGCATTAATGTTTTGTTTATACTTTACCGAAACTGCGTATTAATTATCGAAATTAGAATGAGAAAATGGACAGCAAATGTGATCAATATCATTCTTTATTTGATTTGCTGAAGGAATTTGCGAAATCGCTTTTCGTGATACAAAAGTAAATGTGGGCATAAGTGAATTTAAAATAAGTGAATTTCTTTAACTAAATAAATAAAAACATAATTTGCCTACGTAAACATTTAAAATAAGTGAATTTCTTTAACTACAGGGAATCCCATTCCCTTGAAAATATCTGTTCAGCGGTATGACATTTGTTTGATTTTAGTTAAAATAAAATGTATAGGCCCACTTTAATAAATTTAAAATAAAACATTTAAAATGAATATACCCACTTTAACAAATTTAAAATAAAAGGTGTTCATTCTCTAGGCAATATTATTTAAATCGAAATAAAACGTTTTCATTCTCTCGCCAATAAAACGTTTTGAAGTTTTGTTTTTTTTTAACCTTGATTCAACTCATCACTACAGAAAAAATATATATAGTTGGAAATTGGATAAAACATCGCTTCGTGTGTATTTTTTTACATCCGTTCAACCGTTTTTAGTGGATATGTTAATTTTGATAATGGTAGTTTCATTGACACTTATTAGTATTGGTGTAACAGCAATCATAATTTTAATAACCAAAGTCTAGTGTTCAAATTACACGGGCTCGCGCTGACTTTTGTATGTGTGTTTCTCTACGTGTGGTTTACTGCGTCTTGTAAATATGTTAAATAACCAAAGTAATGGCAGTTATAATTAATATGATGATGATGGTTAACGTCCACTCAAACTAATCTTTGACTAATCTTTGGTCTATCGGACCTAAATAAAAGAGTTATTTAGTTTGATTTAAGATTTTATTCTTATGCTCAAAAAGCTTGGAGAGAAGCCTCCGTAGCTCACTATAATTTTGACATCTTAAAAGGCTATGAAGGTCAGTATTGCAACAAAGATTATGAAATTGAGTTCTAATGTGCTTGTACTCGGGACACTCTAAGAGGAAGTGATTTTCATCCTTGATGTTCATATTCTCACAGAGATGGCAGATCCCTTCCATCCATGGTGTTTTAGGAACTGTCCAACTACCTGTTTCACTATGGAGCTCATGAGAGTTCATTCTTATGGAGCTCATGAGAGTTCATTCTAATCTTGGCTATATTAATTTTCTTCTTTGAGCTAATTAAAACAGAGAGATACTTTTGATCTTCTAGGGTGGGGTTGATGACCTCCTTATAATATCTTAATTTTCTTTTACCTGCTAGATTTTCTCACACCACATTTTTTCTTTGAACTTAGAAGTAACAATTTTTTTAATGTTATTAATATTTTGTAATGCAACATTCTCGTCGATCTCCCAATAATTTAACCAAACCCTAGTGTCTTAATGTAATAGAAATTATAATTAATATATATTACACCGTGTAATAACTAAATTAACATTTAGTTAGCCTAAAAATTAATCGATTTAAAAAATATTATTTGACATGAAACTAATATGCTCGCTTTAATAAAATCGATTTCCCCTTCATATGAATTTAATAAAGAAAGCTACTTCACGCGCTGTGTCATTTCTTTAGTTCATTTAAAGGTCAATACGATTTTTCTTTGAAATGATTTCAAACAATAATATTGGTATAAATTTATTTTTGTATGTTTGTAGAGATAATGAAATACATAAAATGATATTTTAATTTTCACGATACTTAAAATAGTTTATGATATTATTAGTTTTTTTAGTTTTTAGTTTTTTGTAATTTGATTTTTTTTTTATTTCTTTAAATTGATGATACATTGGTCTCAACTTCCAACCATGCAAATAATATGGAGATTAAATCATTGTTACTCTATTCCAATTTAACATAAGTTTGGTGATAGACCCAAATCTGGTAACACTTTTATGTATTGAATCTGTTGATCAATCTTGATTTATCATTTGGTCTCCCCGTTCTTGAATCATGGCGGTAGGTGAGGTTGCTTGGTTACTGGGATTCTTATTAGGAACACTTCTATTCATTGCCTTCATGGGAATGGACATCACGAAATCATTAGGAGAGATAAATTCTTATTATGCAAACTATATTATTAATCAAAGAGATTACACATATATATACATGAAGTCAAAACCACACACCAAAATAGGAATATGTAGTTCTAGTTACCTCTTATGATATAGGAACAAACTCCTTATATAGAGAGTCAGAAACGCAGACAAGTAGGAACTACATATTCCAACAAGGAGGGGGGTTTATTTGGTGTCCGGATATGCTCTCATTCTCAGCACTTTAACAATTCAAATTATGAACTTCATGGAGGACCAAAGCAATCGTGCTTTAATGGGTTCCAAAACATTGAAAGATGAAATAGGTGAGAATAACTTCATTATAATACATATTATTAGAGTAATGATATGTGTCTTGATAACCTTTTTCCTTCCCAAAATTGCCCGTGCCAAATATGAAAATAAATGGCCCAAAATTGCAGCGCTTCGCTTGATAGTCTTCATTGAGATTTTCTCTGAGTTGTTCACAGTATATCGCCGCTTTTCTTAATCCATGGAGGGGGTTAGCCTTCCTTCCAACAGTGGGCTTTCGTGGGTTTCATTTATGATATCGGATGTGTTAATATCGATATCCCTGTTATGGCTTATTCTTTTTCTCATCTGCACAACTAGAGGTAGTAAAAGCATCCACAATATCACCAATCAAAGAGTTCCTTTCATCCTTGCACAGGACGTACAACCTTACCTTGACCTAGAAAACTATTGGAAGGAAATAGAATATCAAGTACTGAAATCGTGGATTGTGGTATATGTATTTTCTCCTCAAGCTAGCATAGTTCAATCAGTGTTAGGCTCATCAGCTGCACTCATTGTCACAATTTGTATTGTAAGTTCAAGAGTTGGATGGATTTTCCAGGGTCCAAACATTTCTCTTCATGACCATGTTGAATCCTTCTTAAAACTCATCATAACTATCATGGAATTTATATTCGTCATTATAGGATGGGTATTCATAGGCTAGAGATCGCTTGCATCTGTACGTTATAATTACAAAATGGAGAAGGAGACGAGTTGGTCCAATTGGTTTAAGCAGATTTTGGTAGAGGATTTTTACATGGCACATTAAGGATAAGGAAAAATCAAAATACCAAACGAATATAGAGGCATATTGGACAAATGACGTGGAAGCGAAAGGATATGAGTGGAAGCTAAGAGGGTAAAAACATTGTTCATCTCATTATTCCCAAGCGAGTAAGGACATTGCTCAGATTTCTCCTCTTGCTGCAGGTTATTGTGGTTTTTTTCAGCAAAGTATTGTCAGAATCTCTGAATATTCCGGAACAATTGAGATGAAAATAAAATTCCTCTACAAACACAGAGATTTAATAAAAGAAAATTTTGGACAGAGAGATGGAGTAAAAACTCTGTTTCTATTAAAATAAATGCTACTGGACAATTACAAAATGAAAATCTTTTCTTCAGAACTATGCTTGTTCTAGATTCACAATACAAAAATATCTTGGATGCTACAACAACACAGCGCCACTCAAACTCTGTTTTTCTACTCTCTCTATCTTTGTATTTCTCTCGGCATATAATGTGTGCCACACAATCCTCCTTTTTTTTCTCATCCTATATATTTCAACACTGCATACATTTGTTATATATATTGTAGTATATATATAACCTAAGTTCTAAAATGAACTTATCGCGGCGTTTAATAAAACTATATAAAAAATAATAATAATAATAATAATAATTAAAAACATTACATCAAGGTTCTAAAACCTTATACGTCGCGGCGCATAAGACATAATACATTAAACCTTTAACCCAAGGTTTTAATCCTTATATCAAATGCATTTCACTGATTCCAAATGTCTTTATCCAAAACGGTTTAAATAGTTTATCGTATCCATTTGGGGTGCTGCTGACTGTGCACCCAAATGATGTGAATGCGTTGTTATTGGTCGGACGCTGATGACTTGGTGGATTTAAAAAATTTATACAAAACACATCAACAACTTATCACATCCATTTGAGGATGGGTTGACTGGACTTCAATTTGCGCGATACGAGCGCTATTGGTCGATGGCCTTTGACTTGGCATTGGCGGGCTAACCTTTATCGCAAGATTTCGGGCCTCCAATGACATAGGCACCAAACCTTGCAATACCAAGCGGATTGGTCAAGAGTTGTGCTGCGTGGACATGAAGGGCTCCACAACTGTTGAGGTGGGCCATTTCAAAACAAAAACGAATGGCGCGTTAATGAAATGGTTGGTGAGGTTTTAATGTGGTAGATGGACTAGTTCAGAGAGTGGATGAAGTGGTACGAACCAAGTTTAACTGTAGAACTGATTTATCTTATGAACCAAAATTGGGTTTACTGAAGTTTCAAGCACGGGCCCCAATGCCTGGTGGGAGTGCAAATTCATCCAAAAGAAACACTGCTCCTGCTATCCTCCAAGAACTCAAATCAAAATTAAATTTATGTCCTCCTTTCTAGATTACAATTGGAATTAGTTTCCAACACTCCCCCTTAATTGCAGCTACTGCTTTCTTCCATAACCAGACATTTTCTTAGGTAGTTAAAACTTTTCTACGCCAATGGTTTTGTTAGTATATCAGAAAATTGATCTTCTGTTCTACAATGTTGTAAAACAATCTCTCCATTGCTCACTAATTCTCTGATGTAGTGATATTTTGCATCAATGTGTTTCGTTCTCCTATGAAACACTGAATTATTGGATAAGGCGATAGCTGAGCTATTATCACAATAAAATGTTGTGCCTTTTACCTATTCATGACACAAACTTCTTAACATTCTCCTCATCCATACTACTTGACACATTTTTTCTGTAGCTGCCACAAATTCTGCCTCTGCTGTTGATAAAGCCACAATTGGTTATTTCTTAGAAACCCATGAAATGACTCCTGATCCCATATGAAAAACATATCCAGAGGTGCTCTTCGTGATATCTATACTTCTAGCGCAATCACTGTCAGTATATCCAATAAGTTCAAAATTTCCTGAAGTGGTGTATAAGATTCCATACATTTTTTTTCCTTTCACATACCTTAGAATTATTTTTGTTTCTTGCCAATATGCCTCCATTGGCCTTTCCATAAATCTAGAAATTAAACTTATAACACGCATAATATCCGACCTAGTTGTAGTCAAATACATAAGTTTTCCAACTAGGCTCTTATAAAAACTTGGATCAAAATCCTTGTTGTTGTCTTCCTTTCTCAACTTCAATCCCATCACTATAGGATTAATTGTTGCTTTGCAATCCTGCACGTTAAATATTTCCAAAATTTCTTTAACATACTTTTCATGAGAAATAAATTTTTATTTTCATTTTTCTCTACTTCTATTCCTAAGAAGTATCTCAACAATCCCATATCAGTCATCTCATATTCATCCTTCATGACTGTCTTAAAATTCTCAATGAGGTAAGCATCATTACCTGTGAATATAACATCATCAACATATAAAACAATAATGAGCATCTTACCATATTTTTCTTTGATGTATAATGTGTGTTCTCCTTCACATTTCTCAAACCCATTTTCCAGTAGATAGGCATCTATCCTACTGTACTATGCTCTTGGTGCTTGTTTCAGCCCATATAGAGCTTTCTTCAATTTGCATACCTTGTGCTCTTGGCCTTCTTTATCATAGCCCGGAGGTTGTTGAACATAAACCTCTTCGATCAATACTCCATTAAGGAATTTTGTTTTCACATCCATTTGGTAAAATTTCCACTTGTGTTGTGCTGCTATGGAAAACACTGCTCTTACTATTTCCATTCTTGCAACTAGTGCAAAGGTTTCCTCATAGTTTCTTCCTTGCTGTTGCTTGTAGCCTTTGACAAAAAGTATGGCCTTGTGCCTTTCAATCTTACGTTCAGCATTTCTTTTGGTTTTATAAACCCATTTCACTCCAATTACTTCTTTGCCTTTTGGGAGATCAGCTAATTCCCATGTTTTGTTCTTCTCTATTGCACTTATCTCTTCATCCATAGCATGTATCCATTTCTTATCTTTTACTGCTTCTTCAAAATGAATAGGATCCTCTACATGACAATAAAATGAAAATAAAGAGTTCATACTTTCATTTGTTGCCTCTTGATTATAAATCTCATTCAGACTTCTGAATCTGGTTCCTCTTTCACTTGCTGAACTTGTGCTTGTAGAAGCACTCAAATCTTCTCCTTATGATGTGCTTGGAGAAGCATTGTAATCACTTCTCAATGGTGTTCTCATACTTGCTTGTGGTGTCCCTTGTTTTCCTTGTGTTGGTGGAGGTGGTGCTGCTAATGAGGGATGTCTTTCAGCCATTTCTTCCTCATCTTCATCATGAGACAAACAGCTTTTTACATTCACTGTTTTTCTCAATGCTTCCATCCCAGGCTTCTTCATCAATAAATTGTACATATTTTCTTATCATAAATTTATTAGTGGATGGGTTATACAATCTGTATGATTTGGATTCTTCACTATATCCAAAAACTATACACTTCTCTCCCTTACTGTCCAACTTCTTTCTCATCTAATTTGGAATGTGTGCATAAGCAACACAACCAAAATCTCTCATGTGGGTGATACATTATTTTATGCCACTCCATGCTTCTTCAGGAACTCTATTCATAACACTCTTTGTTGGGCATCTATTCATCACATATGCTGCACAATGTATATCTTCAGCCCAATATTCATTTGGAAAATGTTTTTCCTTCAACATGCTTCTTACCATATCCATGATGGTTCTATTTTTCCTTTCAACAACTCCATTTTGTTGTGGTGTATATCTTGTTGTAAATTGCTTGTATATCCCATTTTCTCTGCAAAAACGCAGAAATTATTTGGAGATATATTCTTCTCCTATGTATGTTCTTAAGACTTTAATATGCTACCCACTTTGATTCTCTACAAGAGCTTTAAAGTGGAAGAACTTATCAAACACGTCACTCTTCAACTTCAAGAAATAAACCCATGTTTTTCTTGTGTAATCATCAATAAACGTCGGCATATAGTGGCTGCCTGCTAATTATGGTGTTTTCATTGGTCCAAAAAAATCAAAATGGACTATTTCTAAGGGTGCCTCTGCCCTTATGCTCTTTTCTGATGGAAATATTTCTTTGTGTTGTTTGCCCAAGATGCAGCCTTCACATAGGTTGTCTAGATTTTCAATCAATGGTAATCCTTTTACCATACATTTTCTATGCAACAAATTTAGACCTCCAAAGTTGAGATGTCCAAATCTCAAATGCCATAACTAGTTTTCATCTTTTGCTTCCTTTTGGAATGTCTCTTGTGTCACTGCTTCCATTGCAACTCCTTTCTTCAAATATGCTCTCATCTTGAGAGGAAACATTTTTTTTTTGTCATCTTCACTTGTGCAATGCATTTCCTACTTGGTGGTTTATCCATGATGGTGCATACATCATCCTCAAATAATAAATTGTAGCCTTTCTAAATGAGTTTTCCAATGCTAAAAAGGTTACACTTCATACCAGGCACATAGTAAATATCTGATATGGATCTTCTTTCTCCTTTATTTGTTAAAACACTCACTTTGCCTTTACCCATGACAAATACTTTACTATCTGTCCCCAATGTTACTTGAGACTTCACATTTTCATCAATCATGGAAAACATAGAAATGTTTCCAGTCATATGGTTGCTACATCCTGAGTCTAGAAACCATATATCTTCATTCTTCTCTTCAGCCAAATTACATGCTAAAAACAATTTTTCTTGACTGAGATTCTCTTTAGTAAAATTAACATTGGGTCTACTACCCATGTCACTATTTTTCTTCCTACATTCATTGGCATAATGCCCATACTTCTTATATTAATGACATTGGACTTGGGATTTATCATACCTTTGTCCATGTGCTTAATTTTGTCCACCTTGTTGGCTGCTGCCTTGGCTTTGATTCTGAGTTTGATTGTTGCCCCTTCCACTAGTATTTGCAGGGTTGTTTCTTCCTCTGTTTTAACTTCTGCCTCTTCCTTTTCCTCTGTAGTTTGATCTACCTTGACATATTTCTCTTCCAAAGGAAATTTAGGTCATGAAGCCATGCTCCAAAGATGAGTTTGATGTTCTACTCAGTCTTTGTTCATGTGTCATGAAAGATGCATGAAGCTCATCAACAGTAAACAACGAGAGATTCTTTGTCTCTTCAATAGTTGTTAATATCACATCAAACCTTGAGGGTAAGCTCTTCAATACTTTCTCCACTATTCTTCTTTCTTATATTGTCTCTCCATGAGATTTCATTTAGGTAACCAACCCAATCAACAATGTGAAGAATGAGTCTATTGTATCAGACTCTTTCATGCAAATGACTTCAAAATCTCTTCTCATTAATTGAAGCTTTGTTGTCTTTACCTTCTCCATACCTTGATAGGTTGTCTAGAGGCTATCCCATGCATCCTTGGACTTCTTGGCTACTGCAATCCTTGGAAATATGCTTTCATGCACTTCCTGATAGAGATAGAAGAGGGCTTTTGATTCCTTCTTCCTATTACTCTTCAGCAAATCTTTCTCTGTCTGTGTTAAGGCATTATATGCTTGTTCATATGTTAGTTCTTATAAACCATATTCAACTAGCTCCCATAAATCTTGAGAGACAAACAAGGCTCTCATTGTGATTTCCCAATAGTCATAGTTCTTCCCATTGAAATGTGAGAGTTGAGTATTTCTCACACTCGTGCTTGTGTTGGCTCCTGCCATTGCTATATTTCTGAACTATGCTAAAAAAACATGACTATGTTTTTTAAATAACCTTCTCACTGCTACGAGATAATCCTTCTTACAGCTCTCTGGATTGCACTCTTTAAAAAGAAACACAAAAATTTGTTTTGGTAAAATACCTGACTTTGCTGATCTTTCACACTGCTGGAGAAAACTTCAACAAAATTATTCTTCCTTCAGCTTTTTTGGAAAATGAAAATATCCTGGACTAGCTCCGATATCATGTCAGAATTTCTGAATATTCCAGAACAACTGAGAGGAAAATAAAATTCCTTTACAAAAACAGAGATTTAATAAAAGAAAATTGTGGACAAAGAGATGGACTAAAAGCTTTGTTTCTATTAAAATAAATGCTACTGGATAGTTACAAAATGAAAATATTTTCTTCAAAACTATGCTTGTTCTGGATTCACAATACAAAAATAGCTTGGCTGCTAAAACAACACAGTGCCACTCAAACTCTGTTTTTCTGCTCTCTCTGTCTTTTTATTTCTCTCGGCATATAATGTGTAACACAGTCCTTTTTGTTCTTGTCCTATATATTTGCACACTGAATACATTTGTTATGTATATTGTAAATATTTCATATTTACAATATATATATATATATATATATATATATATATATAACCTAAGTTATAAAATGAACTTATCACGACGTTTAATAAAAATATATAAAAAAAAAATTAAAAACATTACACCAAGGTTCTAAAACCTTATACATCATGGCGCATAAGACATAATACATTAAACCTTTAACCCAAGGTTTTAAACCTTATAACAAATCCATTTCGTGGATTCCAAACGTCTTTATCCAAAATGGTTTAAAGAGTTTATCGCATCCATTTGGGGTGCTGCTGACTGTGCACCCAAATGATTCGAATGCGTTGTCATTGGTCGGAGGCTGATGACTCAGCAGATTTCAAAACTTTATACAAAAAACTTCAACAACTTATCGCATCCATTTAAGGATGGGCTGACTGGACTTCAATCTGCGCGATACGAGCACTATTGGTTGATGGCCTTTGACTTGGCATTGGTGGGCCAACCTTTATCGCAAGCTTTCGAGCCTCTGGTGACGTAGGCACCAAACCTTGCGATACGAAGCAGATTGGTTGAGAGTTGTGCTGCATGGACATGGAGGGCTCCACAACTATTGACGTGGGCCATTTCAAAACAAAAATGAATGGCGCTTTAATGAAATGGTTGGTGAGGTTTTAATGTGGTAGATTAATGGGTTTAAGAGGCGGGATGGTGTGGTTTCAACCACGGATTTCTTGGAAGAACCAGGCTACGTCTTGTGAACCAAAAATTGAATTTGCAGAGTTTTAAGCACAGGGCTTCAATGCACGATTGACTTCAAATTCATCCACAAAAAAAAAAAAAACACTGCTCCTTCTGTCCTCCAGGAACTCAAATCAAAATTAAATTTTTTTCCTCCTTGCTAGATTATAGATGGAATCCTCTAGGAACTCAAATCAAAATTAAATTTTTGTCCTCCTTGCTAGATTATAGATGGAATTAGTTTCCAACAAGTATCTTGTTTCCTCATAGAGGTTACATTCTATAATGTTGTTATCCACAAAATAATTTCAGTATTTTTAAAAGATGAGAATGAAAAATAATTTAAAAGCTACAGAGCAATTTTTAAGAACGTTGAGGTTGTTGGGGAAGATGCTGAGAGCATGTTTGCAACAAATCGAAAGTCCATCAAGCACGCACACAAACTTTTCGAAGAGGGTTGAAAAGTTGAAGGCAAAGATTATTTCAAACGGCTCATCACATTTTTGAAAGATAAGACGTCCTCCCCACTACTCACAAGAGACATGCCATCACCACTATGCGTAGGTGCACGTGGTTGTTTCGTTCCTCAACACGCAGCAGAAGCAGAACCCATTTCTAGGTTTAAATTCTTGTGCAAGACGTGCCCTTTGTTACAATAGGAAAAATATTTGAAGTACATGAGTGAAGAGTCATGGTCATGGAAACTACCAGCTATCTCATTGATCAATATAATGGTGTCTCTATGTCCCATATGTGGGATAAAATATGTAGAAGCATACCATGAGGCATGGCAACTGATGGATTTGGTTGACAAGTGGGATCCAAAGACGGATAGTTTGCTCATGAAAGCAACAGATAGATAATTTGCTAAATTAAAGGACATTATAGTTCCAGAGAATACTAATGAATGTTGTGGTCTAACTACTATATTACAGATGGTTGAAACGATCAACGAGGTTGCAGTGAAAAAGAAAATAGATGTAGAAGAAGGAAGTAAAAAGGAAAGCAAGGGGAGGCAGTCCTCTCCCGTGGATTGGGACAAGTTAGTAGTAGCTATTGCTTTATAAAAAATATGCAAAACAATTTCACAAAACTCATGTGATTTTCCAGAACCGAAGAATGACATAGAAAAGTTATTAAGATCTATTATTTTTGCTTGTATAGACAAAGTGGGTACTGCGTTGGTGGAGAACTGCAGGAAATGGGCACAAGATTTAGAGGAAGAGAAAGAAGAAAAATTGCTCAATGCGATTTACGTAGGAGGTAAATACAAGGAACCGTTGGAAGAGCTCGGATGGAAGGTAAATTATTTTAGAATTATTGTCTCCATTTATTATATGGAGTAGTTATTAAAATTATGGTATTTTATGCTTAAAAATTGTACAATCAATATTTATACAAATCATTTAGTTTTGTTTTCTTTTCTTTTGCTTTGACGGTTTGCCACTCGCCTTTAGTAATGACCGACAACAAGGCAGAAGAGAAATTCATATACCGGTTCTTAAATACTCTTCCCCCAGTCAAGAGTCGTATTTTTTTCTCTCAGAAATAATTACAAAGCGTTTTAATATATAAAACACCATTAAAGTTTAAATTTATTTTAATTTTGAAATTTAATTTTTAGTTTATGTGAACATTGGCAGGTTGGTGAAGTGTACCAAGATGTTGATGTTGGTTGGCATTGATTGTAATGTCTTGTTGAGGATATTAAATCTAATTAAATCAAGAATTTATGAGGCATATTGTCAATTATGGTTTTACCAGTATGATAAAATATCGTGTTGACTTTAAGATAGAGCTGATTGTTGTTGTGTAAACTAGTTTTATTTCTTTGTTTACTAATAATGTCTATATTTATTTTTAATTATAATGTTAATTTTGTTGATAAATATGTATATGGTTTTTATAATTTTAATTTAATTAGGCCGATAGGATTTCTCTTTTGAATCAATACACTTTCCTTTTCTTGTATCTTTCTTCTCTCCAAATGACACTTATACACACAAATTTTAAGCTACTGAGCTTGTTATTTTATTTTATAATAAGTTGTTATTTTTCTCCAGTGAAATTTCTTGCTACTGTTTCCTACCGTTTAAGATTTTAGGGGGAAGCGAAATTTCTTGCCATTTTCCATTTAAATTCTCTACTTGTTTCAAAGCTCTCTCCTTGACTGCGGTAATCTCCTTTGGTTAGCTCCATATTTGATATATATTTTTGAATCTCTGTATTCTTGTATATAAAGTAGGAATTAAATTTTATTCATCTAAAGCTTTAGCATTTTCCATTTAAATCTCTATTTTTCTCATAGGTTCTTTTCCTTGACTTTGAATGCACGATAATTTCCATTTTTTAGCTCTAAATTTGATGTATTCTTCGTATTTATGAGTCTTAAATTTTAGTATTTTCCATTAAACTATGTACTTTTCTCAAAGCTCTAAAGAGTCTTAAATTTTAGTATTTTCCATTAAATTCTCTACTTTTCTCAAATCTCCCTTTACTCGATCTTGAATGCACAGTAATCGCCTTTCTTTAGCTCCGAATTTGATGTATTCGTACCTATATTTCTTGATCTTTGATTTTATGTTTGTTAACCTAATTACTTTATTTTGTTTCTCCACTTGTACCATTTATTTTTTCACAATCTTTTGTTATAGCCTTAAAATTAGGTTCACAATAGCCATTATTTTAGCACTAGATTTGATGTATCAGAACAACCTATTATATTATGTTTTATCTTTGCTGTTAAAGTTCCATTTACAGAGTCCGTTAGCTTAATTTTTGGCTTTCATTTTTTTATTTTCAAACTTGTAATAGTGTATGCATTAATTTTGTTCTGAGCTTATGTTAGGAGCTCTTGAATATGTGTATATGGCGAGTGTTAACCTTATCCTTACCTCTCTCATTTTATCTTTAACCTGATTTAACTTGAAGTGCTTCTTTGACAACTTTATTTCTTATTCTGCTCGTACCTTTTGATTTTGTTTTGTATTTTTAGCTTTGATTCGAATATTTGGACTTAATTGAAATGCCTTGCAGTGATACTCGGCAATTCAAATATTTAACTTTCTTCCTTTGAGTCTTTGTTCTGAGAAATTCAATGCCATGTCAATTGCTTCCTTTTCAAAAATGTCCTTGAGTAATTCCTGCAATTTTCATTTTGTAGTGATTTTTTAAAGATTTTACTGAATAAATATTACTAAAATTTAGAAGCGAATTCACTAAATAGCAATTACTATTTAGTAGGAAATAGTAAATTTAGTAGAAAAGAAAAACAACAACACAAAATTTTCTTTTACGGAAGTGAAATTTGCTGCTAAATAGTAATTTTTTTTTTGTAAGCTTAGGTGGTACCTTCTATTTTCTATTAATAAAATCGGGCAAAATATACAAAACTAGACCTCAACCTGCCCACAGGAAACCAGGTATTTTGGCCATCGGAGTTCAAAATAAGTTAACCAGAACATAAAAAGTCTTAATAACCTATACCAAATCTTTCTATGTTGGATATCCAAGTCTAGAGACCATATCATATACAAAAGGAAAGCAGCATAAGAACCTTAAACAAAAGATGCAGCATAAGAGCAAGAAAATCTTAATCCTCCTCAGATTCAACAGGCACTGGAGCTTTGTATGAAACTGTTGGTAGTTCAACTGAAACCTGTTGCATTGCTTTAATTTCCTTCTCCAGTCTTCCAAGCCTCACATACTGATGCAACTTACGTAAATTAATTTCCTGAATATTCCTATTGATATCCGCCAGGGTCGATTCCAGCTTTGTTTCCGCTATAGTCATAACAACTTTGGCTAACAGGCATTTAATTAACCAATAGGTTCGAACAGATTGTTGAAACAGAGAATTTCGTCCCCAGGTATGCCTAGGGTCCGGAATCAGAGTCTGCATATCCTATAGAGCCATGTCATCCTCCAAATCTATGTTATCTAGAATCTCAGATTCCCATCCATAAATGCGACCACAAACTGAATTGGGGATGTCAGTCATGAAGGTTTGAACCAGTGGCTCAAGGTGTTGCTGGACCGACTTTCTTCCCCTTTTCTGGTGCGTTTCGGGAGAGGGTTTCTTGCCCTTTCCCCCAGTAGGCTTTCTGCCTCGTTTTACCATTTTAAAAAAACCTGAAAAATCTATTAAGACTTCCATCCATACAACAAAATGAGTCAGCTGCACAGATAGCATATAAACAGCACCACAAAGAAAAACACCATCTCCCAGGTCAGTGACCAAAAAAAAGGTAAGAGATAAACACCCAGAACGAACACAAGAACATCAAAATGATACCAGACAAGGCTGAGAAACAGGCTGCTGAATAGAAATTCTATCGTAACGCAACAGGAAGTGAAGATGGGTAAATGGCCAATTCAAAATCCAAAAAATAGAGTTAGACCAATAACAGGGACCGAGACTACCCAGGAGAAGATGCATGCAAATACCACAGGGACCCCAGAAGAGAGCGGGGTGAAAAGGCAAAGCCCAATTCAAATACTGACAGAAGAGGAAGTTAAAAAAAATACCATCACCCCTAAAACCCGATATCAGAACCAAGGTATAGTAATCCTGAACATCAACAGAACAATTGTCGATAGCCGAATCACAAACACTTTGCATGTGAATGGCCGATAGACCCCAAAAGCAAACCAGGCTCATAACAACAATACCTCGACGAACTCCCAACACACATATAATGACATAACGATGACTGAGTAACCCAGAAGTGTAATGCAACCAGCCCACCCAAAGGTATAAAGCGTACCCCAAAATACGAAAGATACCAAGGTCAGGGAAGAAGAACACAAACGTAAAAAGACTAACAAGCATGAAAATACAAGACAGAGCAGGAACTAAGTGAAGAAACTGAATGCTGCAACCAACTTCATGACCCTACTGCAAGAATTCAAACTAGAAGTTACCATACCGCCATTCCCACAAATATTCTAAAAAAAACATGAGAAAAATCTGCAGACGAGAAGAGCACAGAGTCGAGTACTGAAAGGTTAAAAGCAGAGATACATACCACTACTGAGCTTTCTCTGTCACCCTAAAACCCTTCCGACCTTCACCGCTGCATGCACTATCAACCTCAGGAGCCAAAATCAGAGCAAAAAAACTAACAATGAAATGGAAAATAACCTTACTTGCCTTAACCCTACACTGACGGTACTATTTCAAAAACGTGACTGACAACCTAGCTGGCCGATCCATCTGGAGGCTCTGGTAAGTGCAGTTCCTTTAAGATGGTGGGTGTCGGACGTCCCTTCGATCAACGCCTCCCGGCGGTTGCATGCAACCACCACGTGGTAGGCATACACTACCCACGTACCCTCCACCATGTAGGCGTACACCATCCACATCAACACGTTTAGACTCAGCTCCATTGTGAGGTTATGTTTTCTATATTTCGCTCACCGTTCTAAGTATTTCGCACCCTAATTGGGGAGTACTATTACCCTGAGTTCCAAATGCCAAATCCTCTGTTAGGATATTTTGAAGATCAGGCATCGACTACACTACCTCCCGTTGCCATGGTTGATCCAAATGACCGCCAACATTTCGGCAAGCCCAATTCGCAAGATAATCAGCCACCTGGTTGCCTTGCCATCTCACATGCATAGGTATGACATTATTGATTTTCTTGTTTTTTTGTTGGATTTCTTGTATCAATATTGTTGTCCGCTAGCTCTTAGTGATCGACTCACAGTTCTTTCCTTGAAGGAGTTTTTTAAGAATGCCAATAACCATTGCAGAGTCACCTTCAATTTCCAACCTATTATAATGTTTCCACTTAGCAATTACTAGTCCAAGTTTCACCGCTGCTAGTTCAACTTCGTTATTTGTAGAGTTCCCTAAGTCAATAGCGAAAATCCGAAGAGTTTTCCCAGTACAGTCACGAAAGAATCCTCTGGCACCTGCTTGTCCAGGATTCCCCTTGGACGCGCCATCATAATTCAGTCTGAGAAAGCCTGATTGTGGTCTATCAAAAGTATTTCTTACGTGATAGGGTAACGACACTTGTTTCCAGGAGGTGGGTGCAACCATTTCTTCTTTCAGATTTAATTGTTGAAGAATTCTACCTTCCTATGCTTGAACCACCCAATCTTCATGATCCCATTTTTCAGCCAGAATTGTTTCACAGACTCCTTGCTTAGTGAAGTTCCAGATATCTTCAATATTAAGTTTGCAATCTTGAAAGATCCTTCGATTTCTTTCTTTCCATTGTGACCAAAGTAGAAATCCTACTACAAGCGCCCATGCTCTATTCACCACAGGGCTTTTGTATCCACCTTTCCTCCAGTTTTCAACAGTTTGGCTCAGACTATTATTATTTTGATCAGTTTGTTGGCATAATCTATGAAGGTTTATCCACAACCGATCCATCACTGGACAATTATTCATCAGATGTTCCATTGTTTTTGTAGATGCTTCACACATTACACACTTAGATGGCCCATGCATTCCCCTTTTCTGGAGTTGGTCCCATGTGAGGATCCTCCCATGCCCCACCAACCATAAGAAGTGCTCTATTTTTTGACAATTCTTGGTGGACCAAATCTTCTTCCACAACTGATTAGCTGGAAGGTCCAGTTATTGTGCTTGCAGTTGATAGGCTTCTTGAATCGAGAACATTCCCCTCGGCCTGTAACGCCATAGCAGAATATCGGTACCCTACTGTATAGCGATCTTCCTTGTCTGGAGTTCTTTTGCAAAATTTTCCCACTGCTGTGTTTCTGGAGACTGGTGCCAATGACCCTTTTTTTTCCATTTCCTCCAGAAGAAGTCATTCTGGTCATCCCAATACTGTTGAAATTACTTACTTTGGGGGTTTCGAGTAGATAGGAAAATTTCCGCCAAATCTAATCTGGTAAACAGCTTCTCCCATTGCTGCCATGAGTCCTCCTAAAAGCCTGTGTGATTACCATCTCTGACCTCCCAAAAACTGTGGATCCTTATCAAATGTATGTTGGCAGATGCTAGGTTCCATATCCCTAAAACTTTTTCAATATTAAGGCATTTAAGCCACTCTTTAACCGTTTGAGGCATATGGTACTTCCTTGCCCAGATGGTCTGCCATAACGCTACTCCTCCTTGTAGCCACCTCCACCATAACTTAGCCCCCATGACATGATTAAGAATATATGGATCTCGAAGGCCGAGCCCCCCCTTCAGTTTAGGTAAAGTGAGCTTATCCCAGGATAACATAGCCCATTTTCTCTTTTCCTGGGCACCTTGCCATAAAAATTTCTTAAACATACTGACTAAATCATCACAGGTTTTTTTTGGGCAAGCCATACCCGACAATTGATAAATAGCAAGGGCTTGAAGGACAGCTCTAAGAAGGATAACCCAACTAGGCAAGTTTAAGGCTCTAAAGGACCAGTTGAGCATACATTTCTAAATTCTATTTAAAAGAACTTTCCAGCTGCTGGATCTGACCACATTTTCAGACAAAGGCATCCCAAGATATTTGGAGGGGAATACTCCCATAGTAAAACCAAGAGTTCTGGTGAGAAAACGTTTAGATTGAGGGGCCGTATTAAAAAAGAAAATATTTTATTTTCCTTTGTTAATCAAGATTCCTGAAGCCTGCATAAAGATGTTTAAAATGTCCAAAATCGCTTTACATTCTCTAAGGGTAGCTTGGAAAAACAACATAATGTCATCAACAAATTATTGATGCGACAACGTCAGATGAGGGCCCCATAAGTTGAGGCCTTTAACCACTCCAGTCTGAACTTTCTATTTAATAAGTCTGCCCAATCCCTCAGCTGCTAAGATGAAAAGGAATGGTGATAGGGGATCACCTTGTCGAAGACCTATAGAAGCAGTAAAGGACCTTAAAGGAGAGCCATTTAATAAAATAGAGAAGTGTGCAGAGGTGACTGTTGACATCACCCACTGAACCCACCGATCATCAAAGCAAAAAGACAGTAAGATTTGCCTAAGATAATTCTAGTTAAGACTATCATAAGCTTTTGCCAAGTCTAGCTTAATCATCATACCTTTAGCTTTGAGTTGTCGGAGAGAATGAATAGCCTCTTGAGCGGTGATAATACCATCTAGAATTTGTCTACCTTTTACAAGCCCAGTTTGTTTAGGTGAGATAAGAGCTGGAAAAATGGGTTTCAAATGATTCACCATAATCGTGGACAGGATTTTATAGATGACGTTACATAATGCAATTGGGCGGAAACCCGAAGGGGTGTCGCATTTATCCATTTTAGGAATCAACGTGAGGAAGGTAGGGTTTAAACCTGGGAACACCTGACGGAGGTGGCGAGATTCCTCAGCTATATCAACAATCTCCTTACCCAAGAAGTGCCAGGATGCTTGATAAAATTCTACAGTAAAGCCATTGGGTCCTGGTGCTTTATTTATAGGCATTTCCTTAACAATATCTTCTACTTCAGCCATAGTAATTTCCCAGAGGAGGGCTAAGTTTTGGTCTCTAGTTACCAACTGAGGGATGACAACAGTTAACCGAGCAATAGCAGCAGTCTGATTCTAATTAGGTTCCAAAAGAATACCTGAGAAATGGTTAACAAGTTCATTTTCTATATCTTCATGCTCAACCAGCCAATTTCCTTCCACCATTTTCAGAGAAAAAATCCGATTATGTTGCCTACACTGAATCATAGCTTTGTGGGAAAAACTCATATTTTTTTCTCCTTCCCAAAGCCAATTGATCCGAGATTTCTGTTTCCATAACATCTCCTCTTGGGCTCTCCGTTCCTCGATTTGACTGAGGACCCGCCCCTCTTCTTTAATAAGGTCCTCTATATGTCCTGTTAGAATCATTTGATGTTGAATTTGGTGCATGTGTCCTTCAAGTTTATGCTTCTCTTTATGAATATTGCTAAATTCCGTTTTATTCCATTTTTTGACTTTTTGCTTTAATTCTTTTATCTTCAATTGGAATGTGTGCATGCAATTTCATCCTATCAACCTGCTCTCCTCCCACCAACCATGAAATTTCTATATGAAGGAGGCGTCACAAAGCCAGAATCCTTCAAAACGAAAAGGCCGTTTCGTCTGTTTCATTTTTACATCCACCTCCAGATGAATAGGCTAGTGATCCGAGCCAAGGCAGGGCACGATAGATGCTTCATAGAAGATATCCAAACTCACAAAATCTTCAGACACTAAAAAACGATCAAGACGAGAAGCAATTTGGTGTATTCCCCCTCGTTGATTATTCCAAGAGTAAATTTTACTAAATAGTAAGTAGGAAATATTAAGTATTATTTAGTAATATTTCAGGAATTCCATTCATAAATTTACAATTAAGTTTTTTGTTAAAGTTGTCAGAGTAGAGGTGGAGGCGATCAGGAGAGTTAGTGACAAGAATCTTGTTTGTTTGCTTGGGTATTGTGCTGAGGGCACAAGCAGGTATTCTCATAAATGGATGGATCTATCTATTTGTTAGGTATATTATTAATCATGAAAATTCATTGCTGGTAAAATTATTTGATAATGTAGCCTATGGGTTTTGATGATTGATAACCACGATGCTGGTGTATGAGTTCGTTGATAATGGAAACCTAGAATAGTGGCTTCATGGACATGTAGGGTTAGTCCCTTGACATGGGATATCCGGATGAAAATTATCTTTGGAACTGCCAAAGGGTAATTAATATGAACATATGAATTTATCAGCTTTGCTTGATGCAGAAGGCCAATAATGCAAACATTCCAAATAAATGTTGTTACTGATTTAGAATCATGGATTTGTGCAGGTTAGCATATTTACATGAAATGTTGGAGCCCAAGGTTGTTCATAGAGATATCAAATCTAGCAACATTCTCCTTGATAAGCAATGGAGTGCCAAGGTTTCAGATTTTGCACTGGCCAAGCTCCTTGGATTCGAGAAAAGCTATGTCACAACCCGGGTAATGGGCACTTTTGGGTAAATACTAATCCCTATCATTCTATTTGGATTCAATGCCCAGTCTTTGGTACTGAACCTCAAAAACGTTTTTTAATTTTCTGGGTTATACTGGCCTACAAATCGAAGAAATCATTAGCTTCGGTGCAGGAAAGAATCAATTTTATTCCAGTTTTTCCCTTTTATTATGCGGTTAGAACATACAAATCTATGGGATTGGGAAGAACTTAAACTTGATGAGATATTGTGGGTTATTAGGGATCTATGTTATTAGTCATATTGTTAGTAGTAGTTGATGAGATATTGATGGGTATTAGGGATCTTTGTTATTAGTCATATTGCTAATAGTTTGTTGATCATAGCTTGCTGATATATTATATCATAATTATGGTGCTTATTTGTTATTTGAAGGCCTGTAATATATGACTGACTGCTAAGAGCACTTAGCATCTGTTTCTGTTAGTGTTTATCTGTGAATTTTTACAGTTATAAAGAAGAATCCTCTCAATTTTTGTCCATTCCTATTGCAGAATATTGACATTAATATTTACTGAAAAATTCACCCCATTTTTCTGTACAAATTTAATTAGTGTGTAATTTGGCATTGCATTGAAGCTTCGATTGATTTTTTTACAGTGGTTTGCTATTTTCTTGTTGAAATAAAAATCCTATCTGCCTCTTTGCACCTTTTGGGGCAACTGCTTGTTATTACTAATTATTAAATTGATAGTAGGGATTTAATCTCTATAGAATATTTAGATTCATTTCCAAAATAGTTAGGTTTTTTTTTTTGCCTTTTCAATTAAATTTATTAATTAAAAAAAATGTAATATGAACCATAATTATTAAATTGATAGTAGAGATTTAATCTCTATAGAATACTTAGATTCATTTCCAAAATAGTTAGGTTTGTTTTTTTTCCATTTCAATTAAATTTATTAATTAAAAAAAATGTAATATGAACCATAGTTACCAAATTCAATTCGAATTCGATTCGATATGGAAATAATTCGATCGTATAAAATTCAATATAGAAAAAATTCGATATTATACATCTTACCAATATTTTCTCTTTTTATTTTTATTTTATTTATTTATTTTAAATGAACTATCATTATATTCAAAATTTTAATGAAATTTCATTATATATTTTCCTAATTTTCAACATAATATAATGTAATTTCATTAAATCTTTTCCTAATTTCCAACATTAATTTCTTTATAGACTCTTTCTCTCTAAAAGATTTAGAAATAATTAAATCAAAATACATCAAATTTATTATTATTGCAAGTTAAAAAAACATGTAAAAGTAAAATCTAATAATATGAGTGACAGAACACAAAGCTAGAGTTAATTTTAGAATTTTTTTCTAATTTTGGATTTATCTTTTTTTTTTTCTATTTTTTTTTATCTATTTGAAACTGAAATTTGCCATTTTATAATTATTTGTAATATAGAAGTTACCATTTTTTCTACTATTTTGTATAAGATTTTTTCTAATTTTGGATTTATCTTTTTTTTTCCTATTTTTTATTATCTATTTGAAACTGAAATTTGCCATTATATAATTATTTGTAATATAGAAGTTACCATTTTTTCTACTATTTTGTATAAGATTTAGAGATTTGCAACTAAGATTTGCCATTTATAAAAAAATTTAATATTATTTTTTTTTTCTATTTTTTTTTATAGAATTACCATTTAAAACTGAAATTTTCCATTTTATAATGTTTTCCAATATAAAAATTATGTTCTTTTTAATTTTTTTGTATAGAAGTTATTGATTTACAACTAATTTAGTATTTTATAATTTTACAATTTGTCATTCTATAAAAAAAAAAAAAAAAAATTATATAGAAATTACTAATTTTTTTTATATTTATGATTTTTTAATTATTTCCATATAAAAATTACCAAATTTACTAATAAATCTTCATATTAAAAAATAACCACTAAAATAATTGACCTTGATTCTAGCATTCAACTTATTGTTCACAATACAGGCTGGGCAAGTCCGAACTTGTATTCTCCACAGGTGCATTGTGTCTTGCATTCTTTATCGATATTCCTTGTCCCTGCAATTAACATGATTGCCAATAGCACAACCCGTTCATTTTAATCTAAATGCTTTGAAAAGATCGGATGTCATAATTTTTTTGGATTAATAGTTTGTAAGGCCTTTCAAACAGACCGCCTGTAATTTTTTTGGTTTTAAGCTTGTTATTATATATGTTTTGTTTATTAATTGGTTTTAAGCTTGTTATTATATATGTTTTATTTTTTGTGTTCAGGTTGAAACAGTGGCTACTATGACAGCTAATGCGAAAACACACTTCAGCAGTTAACAGCCAACGCAACAGAACACTTAACAATAAACTTCAGCTGGTAACAGCGAAAGCGAAGGCGAAGGCGAACACTTCAGCAGTTGGAACCCCGGTGGAACCGTACCGAATTGAAATCTAACGAACTATTCACTGGATCGAACCCAATCACCGTATTTACGTATTTTTTGGGTCAGTAAGACGGAACTTGGTAGCTATGATATGAACCACTATTATATAAAATAAGTTATGGTTTTTTAAACATGTGGTATTGATAAGCCATAATATTATAAGAAAATCTATTTATATATTAAGAAATTTCATAATAAAGTGGGAGCGAATCTTCATGGTTAAAAATTTTATTACATATTTTTTTAAATGTATATACATTTAATTCATATATTATTTTTTTCATTAATAATAATAATAATTTTAAATAATTTTATAAATTGGTGATTTCTTAACATTTTTTCAAATTTAGTAAGATATATGATGAGATAAATGTTTATGTCTATCTATATTTACTAGCTATTTATTATAATTTCATTATTAACTATTATTTTATTTCCATCATTAAAAAAATGAAAAAATAATTTAAATTTTAAAATTTTAAATGTTATATTAAAAAATAATATTTTATTTTTTATTTATGAAAGTTTGAGACGGATTAAATTTTTTGAATTGCAAATATTTTAAAAATTATATATATATATATATATATATATATATATATATATATATATATATATATTAAAGCATTATTTCAATAAATTATTCTTATAAAGATTTTTCTCTCTCTACATACACAAATATTTTCAAATATTTTATTTAAATATAATATTGAAGTATTTCTAAAATTACATATTTTATGCTCTATATATATATATAACTTTTTTGTCTTTATATATAGAATTAAGTTAATTAATAGAACATTGAAATATCTTATTTATGGTTGATAGTGGAATATTTTTTGTTATATATATATATATATATATATATATATATATATATATATTAAGTACTTTTTTTTCCAAGAAAATATATTGGACACCCACCTAAGAGAGTTCACAAGGGTCTAAGCCAATACAAAAATATTCATAAATAGTAAGCCATTGCAACATATATATATCAAAACATTATGAATCACCATGTTAGTATTGGAATGTGAACATGGTTGTTGAAGATAACAAACATTCTAACTAACAACCCAATATAACTTCAATATTACCTAAATTCACTAAAAATTGAGCATTGGGGATTTCTAAATTAGCCTCCCTCTCAGTAGGAAGTCTGACCTCCTTATCTTGAAGACAAGACACTAGGTTGTTGTACATGGCCAACCCACTTAAGAGCACAACATAGTTTCTCTATTCGTGAGCTACAACAAGTAAAACTATAAGACTTGAACTTAGATAAGTGAGAAGTTATTTTACATGGCCAACCCATACTATAGACTCACATAAGAGGCCCCTTTTTGAAAATTTATTGTTTCAAACACTACTCAAACTATATGTTGTAAACTGCACTTAAGGATAACCCATATTAGGTGTGTCCTAACTAAAATAGTTCAAAATAACTTATCAGAAAATGAATTTTATCTGTAAAAACTCACATTGATATCCCATTCTATCTTCATTACATAATGTTACATTTAAAAATAATAAACTATTATTTACATTAACAAATAAAAAACATTAATAACCAAAAGAATCAATGAGAGACATAAATAAAACGCTTCAATTATCACCTTAATTTTACATCAACTTTCTATAGAGAGATAATGTAATGGAAAGTAGAAAAAAATAAATTAGCTTTTGGTAAGAGGGAGATATGTCTTTTTTTACTACTTAATATGGAATTCGTAGATGACATGTAAAAATAATATTATTGATATTATACGATGGGTATTTCATTATATGTGAAGTTGGTGCATAATATTTAAAACAAATATATATTGAAACAAAAAAAGGGTTAACATAATCATAATTAGATCTATTGACACCTAACCCTAAGGGATATGGCGAAATTGTATAGTAATGTAAATCAAAAAAAAGGAAGTTGAACAAGCACTGGGAAATGAATCCCAAGAGTCTCACCTCCATGTATATATTCATATGAGTCCTTAATCAATGTAATTTAGTTTTTTCGCTGAGTTACCTGCTGGCCTAACATGGTATAAGAGCCAACTTCATTTTTACGTTATGTAACTCCCTTTCTGCCATATTTTTTGTCCTTCTACCATTTTTGCAGTCTTTCATATTTTCCAAATTACCACTACACACTCCACAGTCAATTCACTCTCCCTCATTCAGTTGATGCTCTCTTCCTCATTCAATCAATTCCTTAGTAAGGTCCATATTGTTAACACCTACAACGACACCTCTCGGCACCCAACCACCCTCCACTGCTACCATGCTACGACAATGCTCAACCTACCTCCATTTCTAGGCCATTACACAATGCTCCCACCGTTGACGCCCCATCCTCCATTGTCGCCTTTGGCTTGGCCTCAATCAGTCCCGCTGCTTGGCCCTCTTGGCCTCAAACATGCGTCGCCTCCCATGGCACTTCTCCATCGCCACTTCTCACACCTCTGTTGGCCTCCTGTGGCACCTTCCCTTGACCTTGGCACCACCCGCATTGTCTCCTCCACCGGCCCTTCCCATGGCTCTCTACCTCTGTGGCCTTCACTTACTGCATCGACCCACCTACGCTCCCTCCATCGGTGCTTCCCACAGTCTGGTGCTACCCACCTGTGTGCTCCTCTCGTGGCTCCTTGCCGCTTGGTGCCATTCGACCCTCTCCGCTTATACCCTCCCCACATCGACCCTCCCCACTTTGTCCCTCCCCAGTAAAACCTTCCCCAGTTAATACCTCTACATTTTTAACCAAAATTATTTTACAAATTTTTTTTTTAAAGTGCATAATTCTCTTTTAGCACCAGAATTAATTTTTTTTACAGTGGTAGAAAAGTATTTTTTTTCTTTTAAAGAATGCACTCTCTCATATCCATTGTGGGAGTCATTCTCTCAGGAAAAGAAAACTATCCTGAATGGTCAAAGAAGATTAAACACACACTCATTTTTAATGAGTTGTGGAAAGGAATTTGTGAAGGATATGGAGAAAATGTGCCTGCAAATCCTACAATAGAAAAGGAGATCACCATTTGGGACAAAAAAAACAACAAGTTCTATGTCTTGATTGCAACATCTGTAAATGAAGAGGTGAGTCACCATATTACACTATTTTCAAATGCCTATGAAGCCTTTTTGAAATTGGAATAACTCTATGACTCACATTCAGAATGAAGTTGTTCGGTTAATGATTAAACTATTCAGCCTTGAATTGAAAAATGAAGACCCTCTTTCTTTAACATGACAAGTAAGATCTATCATGCATGACATTAAAAAAAATAGTGTTGAAATTGACATATCTCTCATAGCTTATGTCAATGCATTGTATCCCACTTACACTATCTTGAGTCGTTGCAAGCAAGTGGAAACTTCAAGGAAATTACCTTTGACTCCCTTGAGAAAAAAGTTTGCAAAAAGAGAAAAGCCTTTTGGAAAGAAGAAAACCCCTCAGTATTTTGAAGAAGTTGTATGTTTTGCACATAGAGAGAAGAATCATGATCGAGATTCTTCTATAGGGAGAGGTGGTTGAAGAGGACAAGGAAGAAGAAATTTCAAAGGCAGGGGGACAGACATGCTCAAAGTGAAAAATTTAATCGTCATGACACACTCTGAAATAAAGATTGGGATGATGCATCCACATGTAAACTTCCTTGGGATAGAACTGAGCAGGAAAGAAATGAAGCCAAAGGTAAAATTCATGACAAAAAAAAAAGATAAAGCACCTGAAACTGCTCATTATGTTGTAGTACATTGTAATATTGGAGCAACTGAACACTTGTTTAATGCTTCACTTTCTTGTTGGAGAAATGATTGGTTGCTAGATTTAGGAGCAACATGGCACATGAATTTTAGAAAATATTTTTTTGAAGAATTTACTGAAAAGGTTGATGGAGCAATATACTTTGTAGATAAATCTAAACTCAAACCATTAGGGCTTGGAACGATCAGGATTAAGGTGCCTGGTCTATCAGACTTTCTTCTACATGAGGTTCTATACCTCCCATAGTTGAGGAGAAACTTGTTGTCCTTTGTCCACATCCACCAAAAAGGACACTCAATTCACATGTTAGATGGAAAGGTTGAGGTGTGTTTGTGTATGAAATATTAAGAGAATACTAGTGTTCATTGAGCTGATATCCAGATACACAATATCACCATGAAATGGGCTTATCAATTTAAGAATCCATTCATGACAATAGCGTTTTAAAAACACCCTCTCAAAGAAACTAATATAGCAGAAATATGGTTGAGTGAATAGTGAAATAGAATATCATGCCTGAGCCATATTTAAAGTGCTTGACTAATCCGAGCATGGGTATCAACTAGGATAAATCCATACAAAAAATCGGTGAGCCACTCACATTCCAGAAACACGATATAGGAAAGATGGATTGAATGAAATGATCTATTAAAATAACATATAAGAGAGAAAGTTACACACTGTGAAACACCAAAGACCAGAATCCTCTTTAAAGATGGAACTCCTCCTCACTGAGACCCCATGGGCTCTGTACATTCATATAAGAGCTTTTACAAAATGCATACAAAATTCTCTTACTGCATAATTTTCTGATAAAATCTGGAACTTGAAATCATCTGTTCTTCGGGAGCTTTATAGAAGAAAAATAAAGCTCGTAAAGGGAGTAGGTGATGAACATTTAATTTGCCTCATTAAGACAAGATAGCGGAAACATGCACGCCCATATTGCTGGATGACTCTGTAGTGTTGTATGTACTCTGCTACCGGCTTACTGAAATAAATGCACTGGGTAGAAGTCTCTTCAGTAACACGGCAAAGAAATGAAATCACATAGACATTCCGTCCTTTCCTGAAAGAAAATGGTGTTGAAAAGAAAAGTTTAGAGTATTGTTTTCTGCGAATGGTACCCTCTACCTTTTAAACCCTGAATTACGGTTTAAGATCTTCAATGCTGAACGTTGAATTCCTCGATCATTCACTGATATTTCTCTGCTGCTCCATTAATGTCTCCATCTGCGCATTCTGTGCTTTGAATGACTCTGGAGGGTTTGATAGATTTTAACCCTGCTTCTTTAATGGAAGTCTTGTCGACATACCTTCCCAGGCCTTTCTCCATAATTACAGCCTCTGAAAAATGGTACTTTGATGTGCTCTCTATTACGACAATAGAGACTGTAAATCATAGCATTTTTATGTCGTTGTAACCCTACAAAAACCCGCAAAATCGTTAGGAAAACCATGCATGGGGATGGTGAATGTGGCGGGGTCAATGAAGATGGTCATGCGGACATGGCGAAATGGTGGAACAATGCAGGGTGGCGGAAAAAATGCAGTGGAACGATGGAGGATGGACTAGCAGAAGTTTTTAGCGTAAAACCTTGAACTTTGACTAATGAATGAAAAATATAAGGGCGGAGGAAAAATACGACAAACACGTGGAACAGTGACAAGGCGAAAGACATGTGTCGATGGTGGGGAGGTAGGTGATCTAGACCGTCCGATCTCAAGGGGAGATCGACGGCTGAAAATGCGTCGGAGGGCGATGGACAGTGGGCCAGGGGTACGGTTTCCCCATGTTAACTCGTGAGCAACTTTGTGGAGTGATCATCGTCAGATGGGTAGTTCTAGATCGGACGGCTCATGTGCATATCGCGCCACATCCGCTGCCGAACTATAACGCGCGATGAGCAGGCAGTTTTGAAATAATGCGCGAGACACGCGTCGCACGATGAATGGCATCGCTCTGAAAAGAGAAATACTGCCCGCCTCCGAAAGGCGGTGGGATATAAACCACCTGGGTTTTGTACAGTGCACGGAGCGGGGACCACAAGGGCGGGTGTACTGTGAGCCGTTGCTCTGCGGTTTAAATGGACGGTGGACAGGCGATTTGGGCGATGAACGAAGTGGGCCACGGGCGCGATGAAGACTTGCGAATTCCGTCGGATCTGTACAGATCAACGGTTATAAACGTGCCCGATATATATATGTGATAAGCGCCTTCATGACTAGCACTCGATTTTGACTTCCGGTCATGTGGAGAAAAAGGTGCAGGGGCTAGGGCCGAAAGGTGCTAGGCCTTAAATATAATGTAATGTGGGATTTCGGCCCTTTTATGCTGTTTTGAGGCTGGGAGGAGGTAACGATGAGCAGAAAACGAATTTCTCAGGGGAAAAAGAGGGGGTTTGAAAGGTTTAAGTGAGATTTCTTGCCAGAATTTAACAGGGAGCTGACATGATCAACATTGGCTCCACCTGGGGATGGCACGTTCATCCCTGAGCATGTCGAGAACTTCGTAGACCACCTGATAATATTCTATGTGAACTCTACTCTTCAACACTTCTACTTTTCTTTTTTCATAATTCATCACGACACCCACATTATTCAGACAAAAGTGAAAACAGGAAACTAATATACAATATAATACATCAGGCTATCTCTGCCTGAATTAGAACTGGAAGTAGGGTTTAATAAACTGACCATTTACAGGGGCGTCAAGCAAGTCACCCTGTAAATTTTCCAACTTGAAAGTGTTGTTACCTCCTTGTTCCACGATTTTGAAAGGACTGAACCAAAGTGGGTTGCATTTACCATGTTTTCCTTTTTTAGCCCTCCGGATATCCCACCTGAGCATTAAATCACCAATCTGCAGATTCCTGTCCTTAGCATGCTGATCAAAAAGGTATTTCATCTTCTCCTGATACACTGTCAGCCTTTGACCTACCTGGTTCTACATTTCCTCCAATTCCACCAACTGATTTATTCTCCTGGTCATATCATCAGGCTCTTCTTGACTTTCTTACATGAATCAGGCTACTGGTAAGGCTAATTGTATAGGGAATATTGTTGCCCTCCCATATAATAATTCATATGGGGATTTCCCGGTTGCTCTCTTGCTGGTAATTCTATTGGCCCACAGAGAAAATTTCAACTGGGAATCCCAATTTTTCTGATTTTCATTTATAGCCTTCTTCAGTGCCCTTACCAGGGTTTTATTGGAAGATTCTTCTAAGCCATTTCCTTGTGGATAGTAGGTTGTGGAGTAGCTTAGTGTAATGTTATACTGTTGACAAAAGCTCACAAACTTTGCAGACTTGAAATCCTGGGCATTATCAGTCACTATTCTGGTAGGGTAGCCAAACCTGGATATGATGTTTTCTTCCGTGAATTTTATTATCACAGTATCAGGGGCGTTCCTTGCAAGTATGCCTTCCACCCATTTTGTGAAATAATCAGTGGCAGTTAAAATCCATTTATGTTGACCACTCGATGGAGGATTTATTTCACCTATAAAATAAATTCCCCATTACTTGAATGGTTCGTCCACATGAACGGGAATCATGGGAAGAGATGCCAGCTTCTGTCTTTCAGCAAATTTCTAACACTTCTCACAAGCTCTAACCCGGCCAAAAAAATCTCCAAAAATCTTGGGCCAATAGAAACCAGCCTTCAAGATTTTGTGAGAAGTGGCCCTCTAGCTGTAATGACCCCCACAGATCCCTTCATGAAATTCGGCCATTATACTCTCTACCTCATCCTCTGTGAGACACAGGAGTAGGATGCCTGAGGGATCTCGCCAGTATAGATGGCCATTGGCGACTATGTACTTATGTGATTTCAATCTTAGCATTCTGTATTTAGCTTCATCACAGCTTGGAGGGCAGTTGAGTGTGAGGAGATATTCTACTATCTCTTTGTACCACTGACTAGTGAGGTACTTTATATGTGTTTATGGAGTAGCTACCCCAATTCCCTGTCGCTCTTCTTTCTCCTCAGATTCCTCACTTGCTATTATGGACAAATTTATACCCAGATCTTGATAGTTTGATTCAGATAGCATTTTAGCAAGCCCTTGTCCTTTGATCAGCTTAGTAGGATAGATGTCTAATTCATACTCCTGTATTTTGGCAATCCACTTCCCCCTTTTTCCCTCACTATCCCCTTGGATAAGAATATCTTTTACAGCAGCTATAGGCACAAATGCAGTGATATGGGACTGCAAGATATACATGCGGAATGCTTTGAGGGATTTCACTAGGGCGTATGCTTGCTTTTCTAATATGTTATATTTTAATTCTGCATCACGAAGCACCTGACTGAACAAGGCGATGGGCTACTCGTATCCTTCTTCATTCTTCTGCAATAAAACTCCTGCTATTGTATGAGGTGATGCAAAATAAAAGATCATGAAAGGTTTAGCATAATCTAGTCCAGCTAGCATAGGGGCTTCTGCAAAAGCATTCTTTATTCTGGTAAAGGCCTCTCGTGATTCCTGGGACCATTTAACTTCATTATCTTTCTTCAACATGTCAATTATATGTCTAACTATTTCAACATAGTTAGTAATAAACCTTCTCAAGAAATTGATACGCACTAGGAACACCTGCACCTCATTCTTATTTCTAGGAAGAGAAATGCCATTTATAACCTCTACCCTCTTAGGATCTATCTTCACCCCATCCTTAGACACAATGTGTCCCAAAATTTTACCCTCTTCTAATGCAAATAAAGACTTCTGAGGATTTAGAGAGAGACCATACCTTCTGCATTTCTCAAAGGTTCCACGCAGATGCTCAATGTGCTCAGTATCATTCTTTGAAAATACAGTGATATCATTGAGGTAGACTACCAAAAATTTATCTTGCTCCCCAACAAAAGCAATGTCCATGGCCCTCTGAAAAGTGGCCCCTACATTAATCAACCCAAAAGGAATCTTGGCATACATAAATGTACCCCATGGTGTGGTGAAAGCAGTCTTCTTTTGATCTTATGGAAGTACAGCCACCTGGTTATAACCAGAGAATCCATCCATCATTGAAATCCTAGAAGCTCCAACCACTTTCTGTAGGATTTGATCCATCTTAGGCAGTGGATAATTATCCTTTAAGGATGCTCTGTTTAAATTTCGGAAATCCACACACAACCTTATTTCTCCGTTCTTCTTTCGGACAGGGACTAGGTTTGCCACCCATTCAGAGTACCTCAATGGTACAATTATTTTTCCCTTTAACAGCTTCTTAATTTCTTTCTCAATAGAGGGAAGCAGCAAGGGATTTATTTTTTTGAGCTTCTACTTGTGAGGTTTTTCATCCCCCTTTAGTGGAATTTTGTGCTGCATTATACTGATATCGAAACTTTTCAGGTCCTGATAGGACCATGCAAACACATCTTTGTAAGACTGAAATAATTTCTAATATAGCTTTCTATATTCTCCTGGGATCTTCTTGGACAACTTTACAATTTTGGGGTCAGCCTTAGTACCAAGATTCAGGTCTTCTGCCTAATTTTCTTCTACCACTTTTCTTGGATGCAGTGGGACATCATTATTGTAAAATAACCTTTCTAGATGCACCAGCCCTCTAGGTATAATGTTTCCCTTTAATTGCAACACTTTATTACCTGCCATTTTCTCCTCCCAATTTCTTTATGAAGTATCTTCAGTCTCTCCCTCTTCACCAGCATCAATCTCGATATTTGAGAATTCCCCTACTGTTTCCAGAAATCTCTTCATCTGTTCTTCATCCTAAAATACCTGCCAGTGTTGGATGTTATATGGGATCGACGGCCGGTAACGTACCTCAATTTCATATCTTAAAAGGGGGTTCTGAGGTGGACGGAATGTACTAGCAGCCACAGCAAGGGAATCAGCCATCCTATTATGTTCTCGGGGCATGAACTGGATATTGAATGCCAAGAAGAAATTTTCCACCATGTCCCAAACTTCATTCCTATAAGCCTTCAGCCGAGGATGTTTGGCCTGACACTGATTCCTGACTTGTCTAACCACCAGTTCTGAATCTCCCAAAACTTTTAAACTTTGTATATTCATGTTCCTGGCTGTCTGCAATCCTAACATAAGTGCTTCATATTCAGCCACATTATTAGTAGCTTCATATTCCAGCTTGAAGGATAATGGGACACATTTCCCTGTAGGAGAAATCAATAGTATTCCAGCTCCATTACCTTCTCTTGAATTTTCTCCATCAAAATGAAGCGTTCAGATTCCTGCTTCATGGCTCTCTGAGGGCTGCTTAGTCTTAATTTGGCAGAAGGATGGTTCATGAGCATAATCTTGATCTTCTTCTAGCATCAAGCATAAGAAATCTCCTTCTTTATTGTATACTGGTGAATTAACAAAGTTGTTAGCCTTAGTCACCATCTTAACAAATCTAGTTTCCCTGTACAACCTCCTCTCTTGGCCACCAAAAATTGGGATAGTGGCATATGTTAAATAAAACTTAATTGACCCACCAATTTTTGTTCCCAAGGATCTTGACAGTAACATGCCAAAGCGAGCTGGGATGTCGGCCACCACGATGTCCATTACCACACTTTTTTCTAGGATTTGAGCCAAATTAACCACCAAATCCTTAATTATCCCTAGGCATTTAACTCTTTTGGAATCAAATGAATAGAGATCCTTGTATGGACGAGTGATTTGTAACCCTAGTTGTTCCATGAATGATAGAGGCATAATATTATGGGAAGCTCCAGAATCTAACATGCAGTTATGTAATAGCAGGTCATGAATCACTAGAGACACATAGAAGGGAGGAGTAGAAGCATCTATTTCCTCAACATGTGGGCCAAATACCACCATGGGTCTTTCTTCTTGAAGGTTGAGACTATCTGGGGTGAGTGCTGCTTCTGGAGGGATTATAAAAGAGGTGACTTGGGATTGATATGTAGGTTGCTTCAATAGTTCAGTCAGGGGAACTAGGATTTTGACTTTCTCAAGTTCCTTTTGCAGACTGAAAATAGGAGGGGACTTTTCTATTACAACTTCTTTTGACTCTTTATTTTCGGCTGAGGGTTTGACTTCTTTGGATTCAGACTTGGTACTAGGTGGAATGAATACTTTTGAAGAGGAAGGAATTTGATCAATAGACTGCAAAGGTTTTTTTAGAGGGCCCTTATCTTTGTCTGTGACTTTCTGCATTGTAGACTCCTTCTGAGCAAGTGCTTCTTTCTGGGGTAGCTCTTCTTCTTGATCTTGAGTACGAGTCCTCTTCCTAGAAGATCTGAGATCATATCTTCTATTGAACTGTGCTTGCATGAAATCAGAAAATTGTTTACAATAATGATCAATTTCTGCGTCTTCTGTGTCTTTGGCCTTTTCTTCTTCTTGCAATGAGCACTCGGTGCTATTACTTCCTTGCAAAGGGCATTCTTCTCCATCACTATTTGAAAAAGCAATATTTTCATCTTCCAGTCCATAGGCAGTGTCTTCAGTAGAATCATCTACTGGACCTTCCAAGTACAATGGGTGTGGTACCTGATCCTGTTGCTCCTTTGTTTCCCTTGGCAATATTTGCAGGGGTGGTTTCCTATACTGAGGATTGTAACCTCTATTTTGATCATTGTGGAAGTTCTTGGAGGCTGAACTCTTGGCCTCCAATTCAAGCCTAACCAGTTTACCAGGAAGGTTCTTAATCATTTTGCTCATTTCTTCAATTCTGTCATTAGCTGAGTCTCTGTCTTAGTTAGAGGTAGATACCTCCTCTTTGCCCCTTCTTCTGGTATCTTGTTCAGATTTTCCTTTTGATTTACCAGTGGAGGCAAAGTTTGCTTCCAAATCTAGTGCATTTGTCTGAGCATCATCCAGAGTAGTAGGCTTTCTTTCTCTGAGAGAGAAAACAAATTATGAATCAAAGGCTGCTACAAAAACAACTTTAGCAGCAGTTTGATGAGGTTTCCTATCAACAGGAAGACTCAGATACAATTTATTAAATCTCTTGATAACTTCTGACACCCTTTCATTATGTCTTTTCTTGAGTGTATTAAAATCAGTAAGACAATGTCTGTGGTCCTTCTTCTCTCCCCATTTCTTGAGGAAAGTATCTTCCATCATTTCCCAAGTGGTAACAGAATGGTTTGCCAATGTCTTAAACCATTTTCGAGCTTCACCATCAAGAGATTGAACAAACAGCCTTAAGACCACATCTAAATGTTCCACATTAAAATTCCCTGCAAAAGAACAGAAGACATCAATATGTTTTTGAGCGTCAATCTCATTTTCCCCATTGAATCGGGGTAGAATCTTCAGATGATCTTGAGGCATATCATTCAACACTTGGGGTAATGCCAGAGGGGCATATTTATTTAGAAAGAACCCTGGAACATTGGCAATTAGAGGGGGTGGAGGTAGTGCAGTAGTTTGATGAGCAAGAGAAGGAGGAGGTGGAAGTGGAGTATGAATAACAATAGGAATATAATGGACAGCAACTTGAGGTGTTGAGGGGAATAATGGTCTGTTAATAGCAGATAATTTAGTGACTTCTTTGACCTCTTCGACCTCAGGAGTAGGGTGAAAATTATCTTTACTTCTGACACCTCCTTGGGGCGGACTATCTGAATAGTAATCAGTATCTCCCACAGTGGAGTCGGGAGCTAGCACTTGAGCTACTTGAGAAGAAGAGGATGGAAAGTTTTATATAGAAAATTCAGGGATTTCAGAGTGGACTGATTTTCTTTGCCTCCAATTTCTTCTATGTATGATCTTCTCTGGGTCAGACACTGAAGGTGTCTTTGGCTAAGACGTATCTGACCTCAGATGTGGCTTACGAGGAGCCAGGATTGTAAATAAATTTATCTAATGAATTAATGTGGAGTCGCCAAGGTGAGGGATCTACAAATCTCAACTCTCCATACTCACCTACTTGAAGAGTGAATTAGGTTTTTTCGAGGCCCAGGGATTTAAATTTTCTCAACTTTGTTCCCCGGCAAAGGCGCCAAAAAGATATTGTAGTTCCTAGAGACAACCTTGAGTTGTGAAATACCAATGCCTAGGACATCTTATATAGCAAGGAGCATATAGTATAACAAGGGAAGTTATCAATACAAATCTCACATGCTATCTCCTGAAAACAACAAATATTTATTTGAATGGGACCAAGACCCTCAGAAACTGACACAAGGAAAGGGATACTGCAGACGCAACGTGCAAAAATCCTATATAAAAGCAACAGAAAATTCAGAGACAACTTACTATAAAGAGGGCCGATTCAGAAATACCTCATAGAAATAAATTAGCAGAAGGTGTGTTTGTGTATGAAAGATTAAGAGAATACTAGTGTTCATTGAGCTGATATCCAGATACACAATATCACCATGAAATGGGCTTATCAATTTAAGAATCCATTCATGACAATAGCATTTTAAAAACACCCTCTCAAAGAAACTAATATAGCAGAAATATGGTTGAGTGAATAGTGAAACAAAATATCATGCCTGAGCCATATTTTAAGCGCTCGACTAATCCGAGCATGGGTATCAACTAGGATAAATCCATACCAAAAATCAGTGAACCACTCGCATTCCAGAAACATGATACAGGAAAGATGGATGAAATGAAATGATCTATTAAAATAACATATAAGAGAGAAAGTTACACACTGTGAGACACCAAAGACCAGAATCCCCTTTAAAGATGGAACTCCTCCTCACTGAGACGCCACAGGCTCTGTACATTCATATAAGAGCTTTTACAAAATGCATACAAAATTCTCTTACTGCATAATTTTCTGATAAAATCTAGAACTTGAAATCATCTATTCTTCGGGAGCTTTATAGGAGAAAAAGAAAGCTCGTAAAGGGAGTAGGTGATGAACATTTAATTTTCCTCATTAAGACAAGATGGCAAAAACGTGCATGCCCATATTGCCGGATGAATCTGTAGCGTTGTATGTACTCTGCTATCGGCTTACTGAAATAAATGCACTGGGTAGAAGTCTCTTCAGGAACACGGAAAAGAAATGAAATCACATAGACATTTTGTCCTTTCCTGAAAGAAAATGGTGCTGAAAAGAAAAATTTAGAGTATTGTTTTTTGCGAATGGTACCCTCTGCCTTTTAAACCCTGAATTACGGTTTAAGATCTTCAATTCTGAACGTTTAATTCCTCGATCATTCGCTGATATTTCTCTGCTGCTCCATTAATGTCTCCACCTGCGCAATTTGTGCTTTGAATGACTCTGGAGGGTTTGACAGATTTTAACCCTACTTCTTTAATGGAAGTCTTGTCGACATACCTTCCCAGGCCTTTCTCCATAATTACAGCCTCTGAAAAATGGTACTTTGATGTGCTCTCTATTAAGGCAATAGAGACTGTAAATCATAGCAATTTTCCGCTGCTGTAACCCTGCAAAAACCCGCAAACTCGATAGGAAAACCATGCATGGGGATGGTGAATGTGGCGGGGTCAATGAATATGGTCGTGTAGACATGGCGAAATGGTGGAACAATGCAGGGTGGCGGAAAAAACGTAGTGGAATGATGGAGGATGGACTGGCGGAAGTTTTTAGCGTAAAACCTTAAACTTTGACTAATGAATGAAAAATATAAGGGTGAAGGAAAAATAAGAAAAACACGTGGAATGGTGACGAGGCGGAAGACACGTGTCGATGGTGGGGAGGTAGGTGATCTAGACCGTCCGATCTCAGGGGGAGATCGACGGCTGAAAATGCGTCGGAGGGCGATGGACCGTGGGCCAGGGGTACGATTTCCCCACGTTAACTCGCGAGAATCTTTGTGGAGCGATCGCCGTCAGATGGGTAGTTCTAGATCAGACGGCTCATGTGCATATCGCGCCACATCCGCTGCCGAACTATAACGCGCGATGAGCAGGCGGTTTTGAAATAGTGCGCGAGACACACGTCGCACGATGAATGGCATCACTCTGAAAAGAGAAATATCGCCCACCTTCGAAAGGCGGTGCGATATAAACCACCTGGGTTTTGTACAGTGCACGGAGCGGGGACCACAAGGGCGGGTGTACTGTGAGTCGTTGATCTACGGTTTAAACAGACGGTGGACAGGCGATTTGGGTGATGAACGAAGTGGGCCACAGGCACGATGAAGACTTGCGAATGCCGTCGGATCTGTACAGATCGACGGTTATAAACGTGCCCGATATATATATGTGATAAGCGCCTTCATGACTAGCACTCGGTTTTGACTTCCGGTCATGCGGAGAAAAAGTTGCAGGGGCTAGGGCCGAAAGGTTCTAGGCCTTAAATATAATGTAATGTGGGATTTCGGCCCTTTTATGCATATTTGAGGCTAGGAGGAGGTAACGATGAGCAGAAAATGAATTTCTCAAGGGAAAAAGAGGGGGTCTGAAAGGTTTAAGAGAGATTGCTTGCCAGAATTTTACAGGGGGTTGACATGATCAAAACCTTTGGTAAAGCATCTCAAGGTATTTGGTTACACCTGTTATGCTTTGATACATAAGGAACAAAGAAATAAACTTGGTGCAAGAAGTACAAAATGTATCTTATTGGTGTTTTGCAATACCTCCAAAGGATATCATCTCTATAATGAAGTTAATAAAAGGTTTGTATTATCTAGAGATGTCATATTTCTTGAATCTTCCAAGATTGACAATGTTTTTGAGCAGAAACTTGATCGCTTGGATAGATTCGCACATGCAAATTCATTTCAAGAATTTGATAATCAAATTCCACATCTTGAGGGGTGGATTCCTATACTGACTCAATTTATGGAATAGTCTTCAAAGCACTCTCTCCCCCGCATGAAGAACCAACCACATAGGACACTTTGAGTGATGTGATTTATAGAATTGGGATACTGAATCTTGATTCAAACCCAACTTAGCCAAATGAGAAGCTTGGGACATATCATAAAGGTCCTCCAAAATGGCTGACAAAGAAACTTGAAAAGGCTCGTCCTTATGAGGTTGGAAATACAAGAACAAGAAGTTCCACCAAGAAAAATGGAGGTGATGTAAATGATTTTGATTCACCTCTTGATATGATGTTTCTTATTATTGTGAATTGAATTTTTCAATATATATTGAGCCAACTTCCTTCAAAGAAACCACTTCTCATGATGAATGGAATGAAGCGATGCAAGAGGAATATGATGCCTTGATAAAGAATGGCACTTGGAATTTGGTTGATCCTCCATTTGGAACCAAACCAATTGGCTGTAAGTGGTTCTACGAGAACAAGAAAAAATCTAATAGCTCACTCGAAAAGAACTAAGCCAATCTTGTGGAAAAAAAATTGCACAGAAATAAGGGGTTGATTATGAGGATAATTTTCCCCTACAGCAAAATGGGCTACCATCTAGACACTCTTTTCCTTAGCAGCTCAGAATGGTTGGAAATTCCATCAAATGGATGTAAAAACTACTTTCCTAAATGGATATCTAAAGGATAATGTTTGTATATCCGAGACAGAAGGATTTGTTGTGAAGGGAAAATAACACAAAGTATGCAAGCTTGTAAAATCCTTGTATGGCATATAGCAAGAACCGTGAGCCTGGTATGAGAAGTTAACTGAGAATTTTATGAAACTTAACTTCAAACATTATGATATTGATGATGCAAATTTGTTTGTTAAGAAAGTTGGAAAAAAAATTGTATATCTTGTGGTGCATGTAGATGATATTTTGATGACAAGGAAAAATGAGAGTTATATTGCATCCATAAAGAAGGAATTGAGGAAATGTTTTGAAATGACTGATTTGGGCTATGTTCACTACTATATTGGTATTGAAGTGACTCAACATCCTAAGTTTATATTCCTCTCTCAGAAGAAGTACATTGGATATCTATTGAATAGGTTTGGCATGGCTGAGTGCAGTCCTTTAACCACTCCAATGGAACAAAACTCGAAGCTCACATCCATTGAAGGGAAAGAATTTGAGGATGCAATGAAATATAGAAAACTTATAGGAAGTCTCATCTACCTCACAACTACCAGACCAAACATCTTATTTGTTGTTGTAATCCTCTCCAGGTTTATGAAAAATCCTTGTGAGGGACATTGGTCTACTGCAAAAATATTTCTAAAGTACTTGAAAGGGACTCAAGACTTTCAACTCAAGTATACACAGGTGGGTGACTTTAGCTTGATTGGATACTCTGATTCATATTTGATGGAGACAAAGAAACTAAGGTATCTACTTTAGGTTATACTATGAGTGTTGGATCAGGAGTTGTCTCCTAGAGATCATGCAAACAATCAGTTCCAACAGATTCCACAAGTGAGGAAGAATATGTGGGAGAAGTTGAAGAGAAAAAATAAATTTTGTGGCTTATGAAAATCCTAGAAGATTTGCAGTTGAAAGAAATGCACTCAACTCCACTCATGATTGATAACACTTCTGCAGTAAAGTTGGCCAAAGACCCAAAGTTCCATGATCAAATGAAGCACATCAACAAAAAATACCATCTTATTCAACATCATATTGAGGCTAAGTGATCTGACAATGGGTTGGATAACTTGTGATGATTTTCAAGAAGCTCCCACTCAGTTAAACAAATGAAGATCTAGCTTATTCTTGACTTGTGTAGAAATCAACACTTGAAACATGTGTATTTTTTTTTAACAGTTTAAGTGCTTTAATACCATTTGTTTTTTTTGATATTAAACATGCTCAAAAACCATATAATGCAGCAAATAAGCATCAACACATAACAGAAAATTTAATAAAGGATTTCACCTGAATATCATGGGCTACGTCTCCTTCAACCTTTGTCAACTAACTTGGCTCTTTGTAATTAGGATGGAAAATTATTTTACAAGCTACAAAATCAACTCCAATGGTTATATTAACTGAACCAATGGGTTTATAATACCACTTATATCCCTGATATGGTTGAAATATCTCTGATGATGAACCTTGGCTCCCTTAGACTGGTCTCCTTGAGTCGGTACTCTTGAGCTACACTGAGCTTCTCTATGGCACTAACGCTCTCAGAAATCCTTTTATATCCCTGAAACCTTTTCTAATATCTCCATCATACATCAGACATCCAAAATATGTTGCTCATTTTCTCCAAATGAGCATTGGCTCCCAATCTAGGCCTCCATCCACTAAGGGCCCTGGGCTGCCCAAAAAATCCATGTGGCTCTTAGGCCTTAAAAATTCTTCAAATATATCTAAAATTGCTCTCATTTGATTCAAAATGTCCAAAATAGTCAGAATAGACTATTTACTTGCATAAATTGGCCTTCGGCTGCTCCGGTTATGCCTCCAACACCTGGTGGCACCCCGTTAGCTCTAAGGTCACTGAAAACTTCTCTGAAGCATATCGGCCTTAAAAAGTCCTCAAAAGCTTCTTAAATTCCCTCCAATAGGTTAATAAGACTAATTACAGTCATAAATGACTATTGGTTTGCTAATAATGGATACTGGCTGCTCTGGATAGGCCTCATTCTCCCACTGGCATTGGATGGCCCTTATGGCCCCTGGAGCTTCTCTGAAGCATATTGGCTTTCAAAAGTCGTATACAAGCTCTAAAAACTACACCATTAGTTCCACAATGTCGGAAAAATCTAAAATTGACTATTTTTTTGTTGAAAAATGCCTCTAGCTGCCCTGGCTAGTCCTCAAACTGCTGCTGGCCCATGGTGGCCCTAGTGGACCCTAGAACTTCTCTAAATCAAAAACCTGCTCAAAATTCCTTTGATGGCTCTGCTACCCTCACTAGTGAGTATGGGAGCTATGAGATAGTTGAAATTGACTATTCACATTCTCAGAATGGACGAATCTAGCTCAAGATAGAGCCTAAACAACATTTGTCTAGTGACCCCTTAAAAACTCCACCAAATCTGGAGCAATTGCACTTAACTGAAGCTAAGTTTGGAAAATTCCAAAAAATTTGGGGCGCACCAATTTTTCCGCCTGTTCTGACCATTAGCAATAACTGTTGGCCATTGCATGTGATAGGCCTAACATAAAGGCTCGCTAAACCTCTTCCAGACTTGACCGTCGAACAAACCACAATATAAATTTTAAGTTGTTGCATGTGAAAAACCTCCAGGTTTGATGGCAGGGTTGTGGAATAATAGTTGGAGTTTAGCCCCGGGCCATGGGGTTAAGGACACATGGGGAGGAGCTGGCCCCTCCGCTCCCCCAAACGTGAAATTTTTAAACGTTAAATCGCACTAATCCACCATAGTAGTTAAGAACCATTTCTTATATGAGATAGTAAAGCCTTTGGCGTGCCTGCTCAGAGGTCACATAGTCGACTCCTGTCCCCTACCAAAAATTTTGTTACACGATACAAGGGCCATGTGGCGCCTTATCATTGGCCCGCGAAAATGTACAACAAATTAAATTGTGGCACTTGTCACAATATGACTGGCCTAGAGAGAATATTCCCTTTTTTTAAATTTTCAATCCTAGTCAAACCTGGTCAAAGGTCAAAAATTGCAATTTATGGGACTTTTCAAATAGTGATAGTGTCTTCATACAGTGTCGGCTTTTCAAACCTTTCGCGGCGCTGAAATAAAAAAGACGAGATCTATCCGGTCACTCATTTTCGACACTCTTTAGAACACTTTGAATTTTGAGCTATCACTTAGGTCCTTGATCCAAATCTGATCACACCTCCCCATTAGAAATATTTTGGACCACAAAAGAATGATTACCTGATATATTCAGTAGATGAGAGTACAATAACCTCACTTTTTAGCCTCCATACTCTTTGTCTTGCATGGCTTAGTGCCTCTGAATAATAACTTGAAGGTAGTCAACACTTCCCTTCTCGAATGCTCTTGTCCTCCTGTAAAGAATTATCTTCCTTGAACTCACCCTGAAATTTATGGCGAGAAATTTATAGAAGGTAGTTGAACATCATGTCCTTGATCATCGATCCAAGGTGGCTCAAAAAAACATAATTTTCCAATAGAAATTTGTATATGTACAAAAAAATGTATGTCTTACTAAGTTAAGAAGTCAAACCACTTCTTACCAAGCCACTTCCATGGAGATTTCTGCTGCTAAAAATCTTCTTCATGTGAAACATTTGTTCTCACATCAATGACGGAATCCGTGGTTCCAATTTCTACAGTATTTCTATCCTCTTGCTTCAAATTCTTGGGACGATTAGTTGGATGCAATGTCCAACATTGGGCAATTAAATGTTCCCTTTTCTGGAAATGTGTGCAAGTCTTTTGCACCTTCTTTGCAAGTTGCCTTCGATTCAACTATTTCTTGTATGCCTTCAATCTCTTCCAGCATTTCGAAACAAAATGGTTACACAGACCACAATATGCACAAAAACTCTTTCTTCCATTCAAGCATGCAAATTTTTCATGCTTGTCAAAAACATAATCAACTTGACAATGGCAAGAATTATACCTCAAATGCTGCTTTGCATGTCCATATTTCTTACCTTTATGAGGAGATGAACTTGTAGAGGTTAGAGCTTTCCTTTGAAGACTAACATTAGTGTTCATGTCGTAATAGCTATCAGAACTCTCATTCTCGCCATAAGTTTCATTTCTACAAACATCTTGCTGCAACATAGGCTTCAAACAATGGCAATCAACTTGAAAACAAACTTGGCATGTTTGTGATTTAGAACTTCGAATAAAATTTCTTCTTGAAGTTGTCTCACATGCCTTTATGGCTGTAGATTTTTCGCTATAAGATTGAACATAGCCTAGACCAAATTTCATAGGTCTTTCCTCAACCAAAATAGGATCAATCATGCCTTGTGCATGTTTGCCTAAACCCTTGCCTTCATAGCCCATTTTAAACATCAACTTAGACCCTATACCTCTAGTGTACTTTTCAAATGAACCTACACATCTTTCTGAAAAGGAATTTGAAGAAAAATTTGAGTGAATTAACTCTCCTTCATGCATGTTCTTGGTTAAGGCCTCTTGGGCTTGATGGAGTTGCATCTCCATCTCATGCATTCTTTGAAGAATTTTTTCCTTCTCTTGCTTCATAGCAACCAATTTCTCATGAATTCTAGTGCTTTAATTTCTATCTTCAAACAGAATTTTCACCCTATCCATACTATTGTCTCCAGCATACATTAGACATCCAAAATAGGTTGTTCATTTTCTCGAAATGAGCATTGGCTCCCCAATCTAGGCCTCTATCCATTGATGGCCCTAGGCTGCCCAAAACTTCCATGTGGATCTTCAACCTTTATAAGTACTCAAATGGCTCTGAGAATCCTTTCATTTGATTCAAAATGTCCAAAATAGTCAGAATAGACTATTCACTTACAGAAATTGGCCTCCGGCTGCTCCAGTTACGCCTCCAACACCTGGTGGCACCCCCTAGCTCTAGGGTCACTGAAAAATTCTCTAAAGCATATCAGACTTCAACAGTCTTCCAATTCTTCTGAAAATCCCTCCAATGGGTTCAGAAGACTCATTACAGTAAGAAATGACTATTGGTTTGTTGAGAATGGATACTGGTTGCTCTAGATAGGCCTCATTCTCCCATTGGCACTGGATGGCCCTAGTTGCCCTTGAAACTTTTCTATAGGCTCTGAAAAATTGACCAATGAGTCTGAAAGGCCTGAGATAGTTTAAATTGACTATTCACACTCTCAGAATGGACGAATCTAGCTCAAGATAGAGCCTAAACAACATTTTTCTAGTGACCCCTAAAAAGCTCCACCAAATATGGAGCAACTGCACTTAATTGAAGTTAAGTTCGGAAAATTCCAAAAATTTTAGGGTGCACCAATTTTTCTGCCAGTTCTGACCATCAACAATAACTATTGGCCGTTACATGTGATAAGCCTAACATAAAGGCTGGCTAAACCTCCGCCAAACTTGACCGTCGAACAAACCGCGATATAAATTTTAAGTTGTTGCATGTGAACAACCTCCAGGTTTGATGGCAGGGTTGTATACTAATAGTTGGAGTTTAGACCTTGGGCCATGGGGTTAAGGACACATGGGGAGGAGCTGGCCCGAATTTTTGGCCCCTCCGCTCCCCCAAACACGAAATCGTTAAACGTTAAATCACATCAGCCCACCATAGTAGTTAAGAACCATTTCTTAGATGAGACGGTAAAGCCTTTGGCATGTGCAGTCGTAGTTCGCGGGGTCAACTCCTGTCCCCTACTAAAAATAATTTTACACAGTACAAGGGCCAAGTGGCGGCCTGAAGGCTGGCTATGTGGTGCCTTATCATTGGCTCGTGAAAACATACATCAAATTAAACTGCGACACTTGTCACAAAATGACTAGCCCGAAGGGAATGTTTGAGGGAATATTCCAAGAATATTCCTTTTTTTTAATTTTCAAACCTAGTCAAACATGGTCAAAGGTCGAAAATTGCAATTTACTGGACTTTTCAAATCGCAATAGCTTCTTCATACGGTGTCGGTTTTTCGAAATGTTTGTGGCACCAGAATCAGGAAGACGAGATCTATCTAGTCAATCAGGTTTGACACTTTTTTGAACACTTTGAATTTTGAGCTATCACTTAGGTCATTGATCCAAATCTGATCACTAAGACAATCCATCTACAACTTTTTTTCATTAAATGATCAGATTGCACACATCTTCACAAAAACGCTTGGAAGAGAAAAGTTTGAAAATTTGAGAATGATTTTTGGATTCACCAACATCCCTTCATATTATTTGGGGGGGGGGGGGGTGGGAATGTTGACACCTAATCCTAAGGGATTGGACGAAATTGTATAATAATGTAAATAGTAAACAAGGAAGTTGAAGAGACACTGGGAAATGAATCCCATGATTCTCACCTCCATGTATATATTCATATACATCCTTAATCAATGTAATTTAGTCTTTTGGTGGAGTTACCCCCTGGCCTGACAAGATCCAGGGAAAATAAAAATAGAAACAAATTGATCACAAAGCTTACCATCCATCTCAATTATAGATGCCTGATGATATGCATGCCTATTATCTAACGCTGCATAGATACGAGGAATGCTCTGCCCAACATCCCCAATAGTCTGTGCCTCCTCTGCACTATAGAGTTTAGGTATACCACCCTAATTCTGTAGACAATCCTTCCTAAGGTGCTCCTTACCAAATGTCCAACATTCCAACCGTCATGTACCCTCACCTCTATTCTTCCATTGTGACCCATGTCCCTATCTAGTTGTATGGAACTTCTTATGCAATGCAACATTCTCTTTCTCTTCTGCACTCTGATATCTTTCTCTTTTCGTCTTCCATATACATTTACCTTTATCTTTCCTTTCCATCGTTGTTGAGATTCATTCTTACAATTTGACTGCTCAAAAGTGCTTCACTTTCCCAATAACTTCCTCAAGTGACCGAGGCTCATAATACTCAATCTGATCTCTAAATGATAATGGAAATCCACTAAAAAATATTTGAACTTTAGCCTTTCCATCTATAAGATATGGTACATATCTCAATAGCTCCAAGAACTTGGTCGTGTATTCCTCATTTGTCATCTATCCCATTTTAAGATCATAGAATTCCTTGGATTTTATATCGTAGTACCTTTCTAAAAAGTACTTCTTTTTGAAGGGTATTTTTAATTCATGCGAACTCAACTCCTATGTATTGATGTATCTAGCCCATCTTAAATATTTCCACCAGATGTCTGCTTTACCTTTTAGGATGAAGATAACTATTTTGGCCTTCATATTCTCTATGTACTCATGCAATTCAAAAGACTTATTCATGCCACGTAACCAAGCCTCTGCATCCTTAGGCTTATTTAACTTTCCATCAAAAGCAAGTGGCTTCACTTTATTAAAATCATCTAGAAATTATCCACTGTCACTCACCCTATAAGGGTGATAATGATGAAAATCATAGTGCCTGTCAGAGCCAAAACTAGAATAGTACTTTCATCCATCACCTCTCCTATCCAGAGTATCCAAGAATTTACCTTCTCTAATCATGTTATCTCTATCTGATCTGTGACCACCATGAGACCTATTACCATATACCCCGTTAGTCCCATCCTCCTGTCAATATCTGATCCAGAGTGGCCCCTGTTTCTGCAATTTTGAGAAACTTTGAAGAATTACTACATTGACTTCTACTTGTTTCTCCTCTGCCTGTATGATTCTATCATTATCTGATTTACAAATCCTTATTTCTTCCTTCAAAATCCTCAATGTGTCTTCTAAGTCAGAAGAGTGCCCAAACTTATGTTTCTTATCTGATTCATAGGGAGAATCTTTATAGTCTACCATCTTGCTAGTCATCTTGATCTCTTCCTACGAGGCATATTTTGTTAGCGCAACCAAATCATAAAAAAACCAACGTACCTTACTATAATTCGGGGAGGATATATCGTCTGCAAGACAAACCAAATTAACACAGTACACATATACATATATAAACATAATCAAATAAAAATATAATAATCATTCCAACCATTGTCCACTTATAAATGCATGACCATACCCCTAAACATCATGACCTCATGCATGGTAACTACCACCATATAATTGTACGCATAGCAACATATGTATGAAATGCACGTATACACATTACATACAAACACTAACATGCATATATAGTGCATAGCCAACATAAACTCACAACAATTACATTAAGCAATGACACCATCCACTTTCACATGACGACATGAATAAAAACATAACCAACACCATGCATAAAAAACCAATACATAGAACACAATCATACAACCACATATGAAACTGACATGAACGCATGACGAACAAATTGCCCATCCAGTCCAAGGGGTGAACCATGCTCTGATACGACTTTGTAACACCCTCCTCCCACATCTACCCAAGTAACCATCCAACCATGGTAAACATGTCACGAGAGGCTACTATATATGATTAAAATACCCATGTATAGTTAAGGAAGTGGAGCCAACACAACAAAACCATTATGAAATTCTACACATGCAACAGAACCCCCGAGAGCTATCCAACCCATCCAATCGACCAAGCCCTCAGAAAACCTAACATTTTGATGCATTAAAGCCTCATTCACTCCCTCCACATGAGAATGCATGCGACTGGCACCCTCCATTCGTTCCCACAACAATACATGTCTATTACTAGGGACTTATCCTAGTATTTTTATGCCAATGACTCCATATTTTATCCCACTTTTCAGGGCAAGGACTTAGGCCACTGCCCAGAAATCCATGTAACTTCCAGACATTAAAAGTGTAACAGAACCAGGCTAAAATTTCATGTAATAAAAGTTAATAAAGGAAACAAAAAGACCACGGTTAAGGGACACTTATTCTAAGTTTAATGTTGGGAAAATATATCTGAGTGGGCATCACTGGATGTGTTTAGGGAAAAGGTAAATTTCCAAAGGCAATGTCAAAGGCATTAAATACGAAAAAAGTGTTTTTGGCACATTTATTTATGAAAATAAACGAAATTAGGAGAAAAGGAACTTAAAAGGACACAAATTGCATGTGAGGAGGAAATTGAAGTAAAATCATGGAAAATGAAGAAAATAGAGGAGAGAGTGCTTTGAAGACTATTCCATAAATTGATTCAGTATAGGAATCCACCCCTCAAGATGTGGAATTTGATTATCAAATTCTTGAAATGACTTTGCATGTGCGAATCTATCCAAGCGATCAAGTTGCCGCTCAAAAACATTGTTAGTCTTGGAAGATTCAAGAAATATGACATCTCTAGATAATACAAACTTTTTATTAACTTCATTATAGAGATGATATCCTTTGGAGGTATTGCAATACACCAAGAAGATACATTTTGTACTTCTTGCACCAAGTTTATTTCTTTGTTCCTTATGTATCAAAGCATAACAGTTGTAACCAAATACCTTGAGATGCTTTACCGAAGGTGTTGACCATGTCAACCCCCTGTTAAATTCTGGCAAGAAATCTCGCTTAAACCTTTCAAACCCCCTCTTTTTCCCCTGAGAAATTCATTTTCTGCTCATCGTTACCTCCTCCCAGCCTCAAAACTGCATAAAAGGGCCGAAATCCCACATTACATTATATTTAAGGCCTAGCACCTTTCGGCCCTAGCCCCTGCACCTTTTTCTCCACATGACCAAAAGTCAAAACTGAGTGCTAGTCATGAAGGCGCTTATCACATATATATATCGGGGACATTTATAACCGTCGATCTGTATAGATCCGACGGCATTCGCAAGTATTCATCGTGCCCGTGGCCCACTTCGTTCATATCCCAAATTTCCTGTCCACCGTCCGTTTAAACCGCAAATCAACGGCTCACAGTACACCCGCCCTTGTGGTCCCCGCTCCGTGCAATGTACAAAACCCAGGTGGTTTATATCGCACCGCCTTTCGGAGGCAGGTGGTATTTCTCTTTTCAGAGCGATGCCATTCATCGTGCGACGCGTGTCTCGCACACTATTTCAAAACCGCCTGCTCATCGCGCGTTATAGTTCGACAGCGGATGTGGCGCGATATGCACATGATTCATCCGATCTAGAACTGCCCATCTGACGGCGATCGATCCACAAAGTTGCTCGCGAATTAACATGGGGAAACCATACCCCTAACCCATGGTCCATCACCCTCTGACGCATTTTCAGCCGTCGATCTCCCCCTAAGATCGGACGGTCTAGATCACCTACCTCCCCACCATCGACACGTGTGTTCTGCCTCGTCACCGTTCCACGTGTTTGTCGTATTTTTCCTCCACCCTTATATTTTTCATTCATTAGTCAAAGTTCAAGGTTTTACGCTAAAAACATCCGCCAATCCATCCTCCATCGCTCCACTACGTTTTTTCCGCCACCCTGCATTGTTCCACCATTTTTCCATGTCCGCACGACCACCTTCATTGACCCCACCACATTCACCATCCCCATCCATGGTTTTCCTAACGAGTTTGCGGGTTTTTGTAGGGTTACAGCGGCAGAGAACTGCTATGATTTACAGTCTCTATTGCCGTAATAGAGAGCACATCAAAGTACCATTTTTCAGAGGCTGTAATTATGGAGAAAGGCCTGGGAATTTATGTCGACAAGACTTCCATTAAAGAAGTAGGGTTAAAATCTATCAAACCCTCCAGAGTCATTCAAAGCACAGATTGCGCAGATGGATACATTAATGGAGCAGCAGAGAAATATCAGTGAATGATCGAGGAATTCAACATTCAACATTGAAGATCTTAAACCGTATTTCAGGGTTTAAAAGGCAGAGGGTACCATTCACAGAAAAAAATACTCTAAAGTTTTCTTTTCAGCACCATTTTATTTCAGGAAAGGACAAAATGTCTATGTGATTTCATTTCTTTGCCGTGTTCCTGAAGAGACTTCTACCAAGTGCATTTATTTCAGTAAGCTGATAGCAGAGTACATACAGCGCTACAGAGTCATATGGAAATATGGGCGTGCACGTTTTTGCCATCTTGTCTTAATGAGGAAAATTAAATGTTCATCACCTACTCCCTTTACGAGCTTTCTTTTTCTCCTATAAAGCTCCCGAAGAACAGATGATTTCAGGTTCCAGATTTTATCAGAAAATTATGCAGTAAGAGAATTTTGTATGCATTTTGTAAAAGCTATTATATGAATGTACAGAGCCCGTGGGGTCTCAGTGAGGAGGAGTTCCATCTTTAAAAAGGATTCTGGTCTTTGGTGTCTCACAGTGTGTAACTTTCTCTCTTATATGTTATTTTAATAGATCGTTTCATTTCATCCATCTTTCCTGTATCGTGTTTCTGGAATGCGAGTGGCTCACTGATTTTTGGTATGGATTTATCCTAGTTGATACCCATGCTTGGATTAGTCAAGTGCTTTAAATATGGCTCAGGCATGATATTTTGTTTCACTATTCACTCAACCATATTTCTTCTATATTAGTTTCTTTGAGAGGGTGTTTTTAAAATGCTATTGTCATGAATGGATTCTTAAATTGATAAGCCCATTTCATGGTGATATTGTGTATCTGGATATCAGCTCAATGAACAATAGTATTCTCTTAATCTTTCATACACAAACACACCTTCTGATAATTTATTTCTATGAGGTATTTCTGAATCGGCCCTCTTTATAGTAAGCTATCTCTGAATTGTCTGTTGCTTTTATATAGGATTTTTGCACGTTGCCTCTGCAGTATTCCTTTCCCTGTGTCAGTTTCTGAGGGTCTTGGTCCCATTCAAATAAATATTTCTTTTTTTTAGGAGATAGCATGTGATATTTGTATTGATAACTTCCCTTGTTATACTATATGCTCCTTGCTATATAAGATGTCCTAGGCACTGGTCTTTCACAACTCAAGACTGTGTCTAGGAACTACAACATCTTTTTGGCGCCGTTGCCGGGGAAAGAAGTTGAGAAAATTTAAATCCCTGGGACTCGAAAAAACCTAATTCACTCTTCAATTAGGTGAGTATGGAGAGTTGAGAGTTGTAGATCCCTCACCTTGGCGACTCCACATTCATTCATTAGATAAATTTATTTGCAGTCATGGCTCCTCGTAAGCCATACCTGAGGTCAGATACATCTCAGCCAAAGACACCTTCAGTGTCTGACCCAAAGAAGATCATACATAGAAGAAATTGGAGGGAAATAAAATCAATCCACTCTGAAATCCCTGAATTGTCTATAGAAAACTTTCCATCCTCTTCTTCTCAAGTAGCTCAAGTGCTAGCTACCGACTCCACTGTGGGAGATACTAATTACTATTCAGATACTCCGCCCCAAGGAGGTGTCAGAAGTAAAGATAATTTTTACCCTACTCCTGAGGTCGAAGAGGTCAAAGAAGTCACTGAATTATCTACTATTAACAGACCATTATTCCCCTCAACACCTCAAGCTGTTGTCCATTATATTCCTATTGTTATTCATACTCCACTTCCACCTCCTCCTTCTCTTGCTCATCAAACTACTGCACTACATCCACCCCCTCTAATGGCCAATGTTCCAGGGTTCTTTCTAAATAAATATGCCCCTCTGGCATTACCCCAAGTGTTGAATGATATGCCTCAATATTATCTAAAGATTTTACCCCGATTCAATGGGGAAAATGAGATTGACGCTCAAAAACATATTGAGGTCTTCTGTTATTTTGCAGAGAATTTTAATGTGGAACATTTAGATGTGGTCTTAAGGCTATTTGTTCAATCTCTTGATGGTGAAGCTCGAAAATGGTTTAAGACATTGGCAAACCGTTCTGTTACCACTTGGGAAATAATGGAAGATACTTTCCTCGGGAAATGAGGAGAGAAGAAGGACCATGGACATTGTCTTACTGAGTTTAATACACTCAAGAAAATACATAATGAAAGGGTGTCAGAATTTATCAAGAGATTTAATAAATTCTATCTGAGTCTTCCTGCTAGTATGAAACCTCATCAAACTGCTGCTAAAGTTGTTTTTGTAGCAGCCTTTGATTCAGAATTTGGTTTCTCTCTCAGAGAAAGAAAGTCTGCTACTCTGGATGATGCTCAGACAGATGCACTAGAGTTGGAAGCAAACTTTGCCTCCACTGGTAAATCAAAGGGAAAATTTGAACAAGATACCAGAAGAAGGGGCAAAGAGGAGGTATCTACCTCTAACTAAGACAGAGACTCAGCTAATGACAGAATTGAAGAAATGAGCAAAATGATTAAGAACCTTTCTAGTAAACTGGTTAGGCTTGAATTGGAGGCCAAGAGTTTAGCCTCCAAGAACTTCCACAATGCTTAAAACAGAGGTTACAATCCTCAGTATAGGAAACCACCCCTGCAAATATTGCCAAGGGAAACAAAGGAGCAACAAGATCAGGTACCACACCCATTGTACATGGAAGGTCCAGTAGATGATTCTACTGAAGACACTGCTTATGGACTAGAAGATGCAAATCTTTCTTTTTCAAATAGTGATGGAGAAGAATGCCCTTTGCAAGGAAGTAATAGCACCGAGTGCTCATTGCAAGAAGAAGAAAAGGCTAGAGACACAGAAGACGCAGAAATTGATCATTATTGTAAACAATTTGCTGATTTCATGCAAGCACAGTTCAATAGAAGATATGATCTCAGATCTTCTAGGAAGAGGACTCATACTCAAGATCAAGAAGAAGAGCTACCCTAGAAGGAAGCACTTTCTCAGAAGGAGTCTACAATGCAGAAAGTCACAGACAAAGGTAAGGGCCCTCTAAACAAACCTTTGCAGTCTAATGATCAAATTCCTTCCTCTTCAAAAGTATGCATTCCCCCTAGTACCAAGTCTGAGTCCAAAGAAGTAAAACCCTCAGCCGAAAATAAAGAGTCAAAAGAAGTTGTAATAGATAAGTCCCCTCTTGTTTTTAGTCTGCAAAAGGAACTTGAGAAAGTCAAAATCCCAGTTCCCCTGACTAAACTATTGAAGAAAGCTACATATCAATCCCAAGTCACCTCTTTTATAATCCCTCCAGAAGCAGCACTCACCCCAGATAGTCTCAACCTTCAAGAAGAAAGACCCATGGTGGTATTTGGCCCACATGTTGAGGAAATAGATGCTTCTACTCCTCCCTTCTATGTGTCTCTAGTGATTCATGACCTGCTATTACATAACTGCATGTTAGATTCTGGAGCTTCCCATAATCTTATGCCTCTGTCAGTCATGGAACATCTAGGGTTACAAATCACTCGTCCATACAAGGATCTCTATTCATTTGATTCCAAAAGAGTTAAATGCTTGGGGATGATTAAGGATTTGGTGGTTAATTTGGCTCAAATCCTAGCAAAAAGTGTGGTAATGGACATCGTGGTGGCCTACATCCCAGCTCGCTTTGGCATGTTACTGTCAAGATCCTGGGGAACAAAAATTGGTGGGTCAATTAAGTTGGATTTAACATATGCCACTATCCCAATTTTTGGTGGCCAAGAGAGGATGTTGTACAGGGAAACTAGATTTTTCAAGATGGTGACTAAGGCTGAAAACTCTGTTAATTCACCAGTCTACAGTAAAGAAGGAGATTTCTTATGCTTGATGTTAGAAGAAGATCAAGATTATGCTCATGAACCATACTTCTTCCAGATTAATACTGAGCAGCCCACAGAGAGCCATGAAGTAGGAATCTGGACGCTTCATTTTGATGGAGAAAATTCAAGAGAAGGTAATGGAGCTGGAATACTATTGATTTCTCCTACAGGGAAATGGGTCCCATTGTCCTTCAAGCTGGAATATGAAGCTACTAATAATGTGGCTGAATATGAAGCACTTATGTTAGGATTGCAGACAACCGAGAACATGAATATACAAAGTTTAAAATTTCTGGGAGATTTAGAACTGGTGGTTAAACAAGTCAGGAATCAGTGTCAGGCCAAACATCCTCGAATGAAGGCTTATATGAATGAAGTTTGGGACATGGTGGAAAATTTCTTCTTCGCATTCAATATCCAGTTCATGCCCCGAGAACAGAATAGGATGGTTGATTCCCTTGTTGTGGCTGCCAGTACATTCCGTCCACCTCAGAACCCCATTTTAAGAAATGAAATTGAGGTACGTTACTGGCCGTCGATCCCAGATAACATCCAGCACTGGCAGGTATTTGAGGATGAAGAATTATCAAATATGGAGATTGATGCTGGTGAAGAGGGAGAGACTGAAGATACTTCAGAAAGAAATTGGGAGGAGAAAATGGCAGGTAATAAAGTGTTGCAATTAAAGGGAAACATTATACCTAGAGGGTTTGTGCCTCTAGAAAGGTTATTTGACAAGAATGATATCCCACTACAACCAAGCAAAGTGGTAGAAGAAAATCAGGTAGAAAACCTGAATCTTGGTACTGAGGCTGACCCCAAAATTGTAAAGTTGTCCAAGAAGATCCCAAGAGAATATAAAAAGCTATATCATAAATTATTTCAGTCTTAAAAATATGTGTTTGCATGGTCCTATCAGGACCTAAAAACTTTTGATATCATTATAATGTAGCACAAAATTCCACTAAAGGGGGATGCAAAACCTCACAAGCAGAAGCTCAGACAAATAAATACCCTGCTGCTTCCCTCTATTGAGAAAGAAATTAAAAAGTTGTTAAAGGCCAAAATAATTGTACCATTGAGGTACTCTAAATGGGTGGCAAACCTAGTCCCTGTCCGAAAGAAGAACAGAGAAATAAGGCTGTGTGTGGATTTCCGAAATTTAAACAGAGCATCCTTAAAGGATAATTATCCACTGCCTAAGATGGATCACATCCTACAGAAAGTGGTTGGAGCTTCTAGGATTTCAATGATGGATGGATTCTCTGGTTATAACCAGGTGGCTGTACTTCTAGAAGATCAAAAGAAGACTTCTTTCACCACACCATGGGGTACATTTATGTATGCCAGGATTCCTTGTGGGTTGATTAATGCAGGGTCCACTTTTCAGAGGGCCATGGACATTGCTTTTTTTGGGGAGCAAGATAAAATTTTTGTAGTCTACCTCGATGATATCACTGTATTTTCAAAGAATGATACTGAGCACATTGAGCATCTGCGTGGAACCTTTGAGAAATGCAGAAGGTATGGTCTCTCTCTAAATCCTCAGAAGTCTTTATTTGCATTAGAAGAGGGTAAAATTTTGGGACACATTGTGTCTAAGGATGGGGTGAAGATAGATCCTAAGAGGGTAGAGGTTATAAATGGCATTTCTCTTCCTAGAAATAAGAAGAAGGTGCAGGTGTTCCTAGGGCGTATCGATTTCCTAAGAAGGTTTATTCCTAACTATGTTGAAATAGTTAGACATATAACTGACATGTTGAAGAAAGATAATGAAGTTAAATGGTCCCAGGAATCACGAGAGGCCTTTACCAGAATAAAGAATGCTTTTGCAGAAGCCCCTATGCTAGCTGGATCAGATTATGCTAAACCTTTCATGATCTTTTCTTTTGCATCACCTCATACAATAACAGTAGTTTTATTGCAGAAGAATGAAGAAGGATACGAGCAGCCCATCGCCTTCTTCAGTCAGGTGCTCCGTGATGCAGAATTAAAATATAACATATTAGAAAAGCAAGCATACTTCCTAGTGAAATCCCTCAAATCATTCCGCATGTATATCTTGCAGTCCCATATCACTGCATTTGTGCCTACAACTGCTATAAAAGATATTCTTATCCAAGGGGATAGTGAGGGAAAAAGGGGGAAGTGGATTTCCAAAATATAGGAGTATGAATTAGACATCCATCCTACTAAGCTGATCAAAGGACAGGGGCTTGCTAAAATTCTATCTGAATCAAACTATCAAGCTTTGGGTATAAATTTGTCCATAATAGCAAGTGAGGAATCTGAGGAGAAAGAAGAGCGACAGGGAATTGGGGTAGCTACTCCAGAAACACATATAAAGTACCTCACTAGTCAGTGGTACAAAGAGATATTAGAATATCTCCTCACACTCAACTGCCCTCCAAGTTGTGATAAAGCTAAATATAGAACGCTAAGATTGAAATCACAGAAGTACATAGTCGCAAATGGCCAGCTATACTGGCGAGATCCCTCAGGCATCCTACTCCTGTGTCTCACAGAGGATGAGGTAGAGAGTATGATGGCCGAATTTCATGAAGGGATTTGTGGGGGTCATTACAGCTAGAGGGCCACTGCCCACAAAATCCTGAAGGCTGGTTTCTATTGGCCCAAGATTTTTGGAGATTTTTTTGCTCGGGTTAGAGCTTGTGAGAAGTGTCAGAAATTTTCTGAAAGACAGAAGCTGGCACCTCTGCCCATGATTCCCGTTCATGTGGACGAACCATTCAAGCAATGGGGAATTGATTTTATAGGTGAAATACATCCTCCATTGAGTGGTCAGCATAAATGGATTTTAACTGCCACTGATTATTTCACAAAATGGGTGGAAGGCATACCTACAAGGAACGCCACTAATACTGTGATAATAAAATTCACGGAAGAAAACATCATATCCAGGTTTGGCTACCCTGCCAGAATAGTGACTGATAATGCCCAGACTTTCAAGTCTGCAAAGTTTGTGAGCTTTTGTCAATAGTATAACATAACACTAAGCCACTCCACAGCCTACTATCCACAAGTAAATGGCTTAGCAAAATCTTCCAATAAAACCCTGGTAAGGGCACTGAAGAAGGTTATAAATGAAAATCAGAAAAATTGGGATTCCCAGTTGAAATTTTCTCTGTGGGCCAATAGAATTACCAGCAAGAGAGCAACCGGGAAATCCCCATATGAATTAGTATATGGGATGGTAGCGGTATTCCCTATACAATTAGCCTTACCAGTAGCCTGATTCATGCAAGAAAGTCAAGAAGAGCCTAATGATATGACCAAGAGAATAAATCAGTTGGTGGAATTGGAAGAAACGCAAAACCAGGTAGGTCAAAGGCTGACAGTGTATCAGGAGAAGATGAAATACCTTTTTGATCAGCATGCTAAGGACAGGAATCTGCAGATTGGTGATTTAGTGCTTAGGTGGGATATCCGGAGGGCTGAAAAGGAAAACATGGTAAATTCGACCCACTTTAGTTCAGTCCTTTCAAAATCACGGAACAAGGAGGTAACAACACTTTCAAGTTGGAAAATTTACAGGGTGACTTGCTTGACGCCCCTGTAAATGGTCAATTTCTTAAACCCTACTTCTAGTTCTAATTCAGGCAGAGATAGCCTCATGTATTATACTGTATATTAGTTTCCTGTTTTCACTTTTGTCTGAATAATGTGGGTGTCGTGATGAATTATGAAAAAATAAAAGTAGAAGCGCTGAAGAGAAAACTTCACACAGAATATTATCAAGTGGTCTGCGAAGTTCTTGACACGCTCAGGGATGAACGTGTCGTCCCCAGGTGGAGCCAATGTTGATCATGTCAGCCCCCTATTAAATTATAGCAAGAAATCTCACTTAAACCTTTCAAACCCCCTCTTTTTCCCCTGAGAAATTCGTTTTCTGCTCATCATTACCTCCTCCCAGCCTCAAAACTGCATAAAAGGGCCGAAATCCCACATTACATTATATTTAAGACCTAGCACCTTTTGGCCCTAGCCCCTACACCTTTTTCTCCACATGACCAGAAGTAAAAATCGAGTGCTAGTCATGAAGGCGCTTATCACATATATATATCGGGCACGTTTATAATCGTCGATCTGTACAGATCCAACGGCATTCGCAAGTCTTCATCGCGCCTGTGGCCCACTTCGTTCATCGCCCAAATCTCCTGTCCACCGTCCATTTAAACTGCAGATCAACGGCTCACAGTACACTCGCCCTTGTGGTCCCCGCTTCGTGCATTGTACAAAACCCAGGTGGTTTATATCGCACCGCCCTTCGGAGGCAGGCGGTATTTCTCTTTTTAGAGTGTTGCCATTCATCGTGCGATGCGTGTCACGCGCACTATTTCAAAATCGCTTGCTCATCGCGCATTATAGTTCGGCAGCGGATGTGGCACGATATGCACATGAGCCGTCCAATCTAGAACTGCACATCTGACGACGATCGCTCCACAAAGTTTCTCACGAGTTAACACAGGGAAACCGTACCCCTGGCCCATGGTCCATCGCCCTCCGACGCATTTTCAGTCGTCGATCTCCCCTTGAGGTCGGACGGTCTAGATCAGCTACCTCCCCACCATCAACATGTGTCTTCCGCCTTGTCACCGTTCCACGTGTTTGTCGTATTTTTCCTCCGCCCTTATATTTTTCATTCATTAGTCAAAGTTCAAGGTTTTATGCTAAAAACTTCCGCCAGTCCATCCTCCATCATTCCGCTGCGTTTTTTCCGCCACCCTGCATTGTTCCACCATTTCACCATGTCTGCACAACCATCTTCATTGACCCCACCACATTCACCATCCCCATGCATGGTTTTCCTAACGAGTTTGCGGGTTTTTGCAGGGTTACAGCGGAAAAAAAACTGCTATGATTTACAGTCTCTATTGCCATAATAGAGAGCACATCAAAGTACCATTTTTCAGAGGATGTAATTATGGAGAAAGGCCTGGGAAGGTATGTCGACAAGACTTCCATTAAAGAAGAAGGGTTAAAATCTGTCAAACCCTCGAGAGTAATTCAAAGCATAGAATGCGCAAATGGAGACATTAATGGAGCAGCATATAAATATCAGTGAATGATCAAGGAATTCAATGTTCAGCATTGAATATCTTAAACCGTAATTCAAGGTTTAAAAGGCAGAGGGTACCATTTGCAGAAAACAATACTCTAAAGTTTTCTTTTCAGCACCATTTTATTTCAGGAAAGGACGGAATGTCTATTTGATTTCATTTCTTTGCCGTGTTCCTGAAGAGACTTCTACCCAGTGAATTTATTTCAGTAAGCTGGTAGCAGAGTACATACAGCGCTACAGATTCATCCAGCAATATGGACGTGCACGTTTCCGCCATCTTGTCTTAATGAGGCAAATTAAATGTTCATCACCTACTCCCTTTATGAGCTTTCTTTTTCTCCTATAAAGCTCCCAAAGAACAGATGATTTCAGGTTCTAGATTTTATCAGAAAATTATGCAGTAAGAGAATTTTGTATGCATTTTGTAAAATCTCTTATATGAATGTACAGAGCCCGTGGGGTCTCAGTGAGGAGGATTTCCATCTTTAAAGAGGATTCTGGTCTTTGGTGTCTCACAGTGTGTAACTTTATCTCTTATATGTTATTTTAATAGATCATTTCATTTCATCCATCTTTCCTGTATCGTGTTTCTGGAATGCGAGTGGCTCACTAATTTTTGGTATGGATTTATCCTAGTTGATACCCATGCTCGGATTATTCAAGCGCTTTAAATATGGCTCAGGCATGATATTCTGTTTCACTATTCACTCAACCATATTTCTGCTATATTAGTTTCTTTGAGAGGGTGTTTTTAAAATGCTATTTTCATGAATGGATTCTTAAATTGATAAGCCCATTTCATGGTGATATTGTGTATCTGGATATCAGCTCAATGAACACTAGTATTCTCTTAATCTTTCATACATAAACACACCATTTTAAGCTCATAGAATTCCTTGGATTTTCTATCGTAGTACCTTTCTAAAAAGTACTTCTTTTTGAAGGGTATTTTGAATTCATGCGAACTCAACTCCTATGTATTGATGTATCTAGCCCATTTTAAATATTTCCACCAGATGTATGCTTTACCTTTCAGGATGAAGATAACTATTTTGGCCTTCATATTCTCTATGTACTCATGCAATTCAAAAGACTTATTCATGCCACGTAACCAATCCTCTGCATCCTTAGGCTTATTTAACTTTCCATCAAAAGCAAGTGGCTTCACTTTATTAGAATCATCTAGAAATTATCCCCTGTCACTCACCCTGTAAGGGTGATAATGATGAAAATCATAGTGCCTGTCAGAGCCAAAACTAGAATAGTACTTTCATCCATCACCTCTCCTATCCAGAGTATCCAAGAATTTACCTTCTCTGATCATGTTATCTCTATCTGATCTGTAACCACCATGAGACCTATTACCATATACCCCATTAGTCCCATCCTCCTGTCAATAGCTGATCCAGAGTGGCCCCTATTTCTGCAATTTTGAGAAACTTTGAAGAATTACTACATTGACTTCTACTTGTTTCTCCTCTGCCTGTATGATTCTGTCATTATCTGATTTACAAATCCTTATTTCTTCCTTCAAAATCCTAAATGTGTCTTCTAAGTCAGAAGAGTGCCCAAACTTATGTTGCTTATCTGATTCATTGGGAGAATCTTTGTAGTCTACCATCTTGCTAGTCATCTTGATCTCTTCCTACGAGGCATACTGTGTTAGCGCAACCAAATCATAAAGAAACCAACGTAGCTTACTATAATTCGGGGAGGATATATCGTCTGCAAGACAAACCAAATTAACACAGTACACATATACATATATAAACATAATCAAATAAAAATATAATAATCATTCCAACCATTGTCCACTTATAAATGCATGACCATACCCCTAAACATCATGACCTCATGCATGGTAACTACCACCATATAATTGTACGCATAACAACATATGTATGAAATGCATGTATACACATTACATACAAACACTAACATGCATATATAGTGCATAGCCAACATAAACTCACAACAATTACATTAAGCAATGACACCATCCACTTTCACGTGACGACATGAATAAAAACATAACCAACACCATGCATACAAAACTAGTACATAGAACACAATCATACAACCACATATGAAACCGAAATGAACGCATGACGAACAAATTGCCCATCCAGTCCAAGGGGTGAACCATGCTCTGATACGACTTTGTAACACCCTCCTCCCACATCTACCCAAGTAACCATCCAACCATGGTAAACATGTCACGAGAGGCTACTATATATGATTAAACTACCCATGTATAGTTAAGGAAGTGGAGCCAACACAACACAACCATTATGAAATTTTGCACATGCAACAGAACCCCCGAGAGCTATCCAACCCATCCAAGTGACCAAGCCCTCAGAAAACCTAACATTTTGATGCATTAAAGCCTCATTCGCTCCGTCCACATGAGAATGCATGTGACTGGCACCCTCCATTCGTTCCCACAACAATACATGCCTATTACTAGGGACTTATCCTAGTATTTTTATGCCAATGACTCCATATTTTATCCCACTTTTCAGGGCGAGGACTCAGGCCACTGCCCACAAATCCATGTAACTTCCAGACATTAAAAGTGTAACAGAACCAGGCTAAAAGTTCATGTAATAAAAGTTAATAAAGGAAACAATAAGACCACGGTTAAGGGACACTTATTCTAAGTTTAATGTTGGGAAAATATATCTGAGTGGGCATCACTGGATGTGTTTAGGGAAAAGGTAAATTTCCAAAGGCAATGTCGAAGGCATTAAATACGAAAAAAGTGTTTTTGGCACATTTATTTATGAAAATAAACGAAATTAGGAGAAAAGGAACTTAAAAGGACACAAATTGCATGTGAGGAGGAAATTGAAGTAAAATCATAGAAAATGAAGAAAATAGAGGCATCATTAATAAAATGGCTTATGAGGATCATCTGGTACCTTTTTTTAGTGTAACCTTTTATCAAATCAGTTTTTGATCTCTCTCATTAGTCTCTCTCTCTCATACTCTTTGACACTTAGAATTTTCCTAGAGAATTTCAGCATTGAGCCAAGAAAGAGGAAAAGAATCAAAGGAAGGAAAAGTAAAGGAAAGGAAAGAAAATATCAAGGAAGAGCAAGATATAACATCTTTAGCAAGAACACATACATGTAACATATTTCATGTGTGATTTCCTAGCAAGTTTGGACATGCATGGCTTATGCATGTTGGTATTTGGTTCTCTTATTGTTGGTGGCATGGTTTTGCCAGATTTTGACAGTGGGTTTCAACCTTTCCTTGCCTTTTTATATATATCAATGGTGTGTTAGGATTTTGATCTCAGTTTTGAGCTTTGGAATTTCCATATGGATTTCAGAATCCAAATCAAAGGTGGTATGAGGGAAAATTCCCGAAGGCCTAGGAATTCCTTGACCGGTTTTGGTGGGATACACAATACAGCATGATGGTGGTGTCTCATTTTAGGGCCTAGTGATCTGAGATTAGATTGTGATAAATCCTGAGAGATATGTAGACAAAAAATTCCTCAAGGTTAGTGATGGATTTTCAAACACATTTCAAGCTTGATTCGATTTTTTTATCAGGGCACCGATTTAGGTGTGATCACAGTATGGTGAGGGTGGAGGTGGTTTAACATATGGATTACCATGGTTTTTTTTTTATTGTTTAATCCATGAGATCCCACATTAATGATTTGAATATGGCATGAGGGTGATTGGCTAAAGAGAGATTTGTCTCAGCCATGTCTATGGTCGAGTGGTACGTGGAAATCCCGAACCTGGTCGACTATTGCCTATGTTTAATGAAAGATAAGTTCTCTTGATTTTGTACTTATTAATGCATGGATTAATGGCTTTTATATTATTTTTATTTCCATGGTTTTATGTTCTTTATAAGCATGTTTATGTAACTGGTTCAAGTCATGGTTATTTCATGTATTTACTTGTAAATGATAAAATAATGGATACTAGACCTAATGGATGTCATATCAGTTCAAGGAAGAGGGTGGTTATGCTTCTTGTAATATCTCATAATATTTTTCAGTCATTCATGATCTATCTTGTATCCTAGACCTGTAGATTTCATTGATGCCAAGTGTTTGACAGAGCGTCAGTCCCAGATGGGGATGGTCAAGCCTAGTCCTGGAGTTAGTTTTTGGTTCATTGGAATTGTCTTCATGTGTTTTGTGGATTCTCAAAGCTACGGGAAGTTCTGGGTAGTGTCCAGTATTATGGGCTTAAAAATTTCCTTAAATTCTACGACACTGGCACAAGTCTGGGTAAAATATTCCTTGCATGCACACATGGTTATGCTATGGGAAAATCCAGAGCCTCCTAGATGCACCCTTACCCATATCAAGGGGTTTTCTGAGAGTTTTCTTCAATAAAAGTCAGTGGGACCAAGAGATAATTCAACTTGATGACTCAGATAGACCCTGGGGGTCATGTAGTAGGTACAAGGGGTATGTGTTATGGTTTTATACGTCAATTCCACTTCCTTAAAGTCACCTAAGAGGTTGAGTCTACTCTTAACTATGTGTTGGGCACCAGATTTGTATACTTTCCTCTCTCATTTTTACCCTATCTTTCTATCTCTTTGTTCCATTATTTATCTTAAAAACATAAGGTAAAACCCTTCTTCCTATATTTTATGGGATATTTGATTAATGATCTGTTTGTCATCGAGGTTTTACCTTTTCACATATTAACTCCTATATTTCTTCAGATTTGACTACAATAGGCGCGTTGTGGCAGCAAGTCAAGGTACATCCCATCATTTCCAGCATCTTCCTTATTGCTGCTACAGTGTGATAGCCATGGGTTTATTAGCGTTATCTTTGGCTTTCTTACGGTTTCTTGTTGGGAAATCCGGTTTCAGTTGTAACAATATGTATTTTTGTAACAATGGAGTCGTTGGGAGGAATTGGGGTTTCAAGACTATTGTATAAATAGGCCTACCTGCTGTGAATCAAGCGACCCTTTCTAGATATATAGAATTTGTAATTAATCTTTTTATCATTAATTGAATATACAACAGCTCGTTGTTTCTTTTGTAATATTTGATTTTTCGCAGCCCTGATCCAAGAGTTGGGCCCACTCTTGTGATCAGGTGTTGCGTTCTTCTTTCTTTTCTTTGCAGTACTCTGTTTGGTGTGATTCTTTAATTACTGTTACAGTCATGTTAATTGTTTTGAATGCCTTTTATTTCTGCAATTCATTTCATTGTTGTTACAGTGGTATTTGTGTTATAGATTAAACCTGTGATCTACAGCGGACCATGTGCTTATATCTGCATATACTTTGTCGTTAGTCTTGAAATAACTAACACCCTCGGTTTGACAATTTATGTGGAAAAAGGATTGAATCTTGTTCATATCCGGACACCAACATTTTGGTGCCATTGCCAAGGAAGGCTAACAGGTGCAAGAACAGGATCTGCAACAGATCTCAGAGTCGATCTCTCATCTTGAGCTGGGAATCTATTGTCCAGCTTCAAGTCTTGAGCGTAAGTGCCTTGTGTTTTCTTTTTTCTTTATTTCTTTCCTGTTTCTTGTATTATTTTATTTTATGTAGAATTAAACCCTCATCTTGGGGAACGTGTTTTGTAAAACCTTTCCCTAAGTCCTGGGCATAGTCCAGTTTTCTTTCCTCTTTTTATTTCCTATTTTTTTCTTTTCTAGGGGCCAATTTCTCGTCCTGGGGAGGGTATGTTATTACTCTGCTCTAGGTCCTAAAATTTGATTTCTTTTCCTTTTTTTATTTTGTTTCGTTTCATGTGAATCTTTTCTCTCGTCCTAGGGAGGAATTTATCTGTCCTACTTCGGGTCCTAAGTGATTGATTGATTTTCTTTGATGAACCCTCTCCATAATTTGTATGAACAAAGATTCGAACAAGAGGGGTAGAGGAAGACCCCCAAAGAAAGGGAAGGATTTGGGAAGGAAGACGTATATTCAGGAAATTATTGAAAAATATAGATCTAAGGCATCATCCCGTGCTGCTGTTAGGGTTAGGGTTCAGAAGAAGTCCGAAGGGTAGTCTGTGGAACAATCAGTGCCATCCATGGTACCAAAAGGTGTTCTTTCTATAGTAGAAGATGTAATAAATAAGGTACCAGTGGAAGAGAAATCCTTATCAATAGTAGAGCGGAAGAAGTGGCAAGTAAGGGATCAGAAGAATTGAGCAACTCTAACTGGGAAGAAGAACCTCAAAAAGGGTTATCATCCCCAAGAGACCAAGGCAATGTTGTAAGAATTGTTGTTGCTGAGTTAAGTGATTCTGATCCGGTAAAGAAACTTTTGAAAGACTTTGGTTTACCAAGGGACCAGGGGAGTGCGGTGCAACCATCTTCGGTTGAATCACTCCAGATACCGGCTGCGAAACTGATCGAAATTCCAAGTGAGTATTGGAAAGTATTTATGACACTTGTAAGTTCCTCCATTGATTTTCCCATAGGAAACATTACAAGTGATGCACCAATGAGACCCATACCTTTGACAGCCTTTCCTAGTTTTCATAGGCTCTCTTCGAAATACCCTGATACATTCCTCTTCGAATTTGATATTGTTTGTCGAGGACACGACTATATGACTGATGCTCAAAATTTGAAAATATTCCCTGCTACCCTAAAAGGGATAGCCCTAAGATGGTTCATGGGTTTATGGGGAAGCACGATTACTTCATGGGAAGAAATGAAGAAAGCTTTCTTGGAAAAATACCAAGATTTTTGTAAGTCTCATGACATTAAGGAGGAAATATTTAAGTTTGCACAGAAGGAAGATGAAAATATGGAGGAATGTGTAGAATGATTTAAATACATACTGCAGAGGTCTGGACATAGTGACTTGGATAAGGAAATTATAAAGATCATTCTTCTCAGAGCACTCATGGAAGACTCTCTGCAACTCCTAAATATAGTGGGAAAAGGGGATATTTCAAAAGAAAACTTCGAAACTATCTGTGATTACTGTATCAAATGTTCGCGGGGGACTGCAAGAAGTGGACAGGGTATTTGGTCATTAAAGACCTCCGGTGGAGGGGTCACAAAAGCATATATTGGGAATCTATTAGATAATCTGAGGACCGATATCCTGAGTACGCCATTAGCCCAAATGGACACTCTATAGGCAAAGCAGAAGCAGATGGAGTTGGAAAAAACCATGGCCATATTCTGCCCTCACTGCAGAAAGAAACATCCTTTGAAGGAATGCCCGCTGAACACGGTGGAAGCCTGTGCAATCTGTGAATAGACTCACGCGGCGAGTGCGTGTCCTTCCTTGCCCAGTCTGAAAGTGGTTTTCCAATGAGCAAGAGAGGAAAGCATAGTGGATCAGCTATACTTCATGGGGTAGAAGAAGCCATGGCAACCTTGACCACCGGCGGTGAATCCAGGTATGTTTCAGGACCCATCCCAGTATTTTCATAATTTTAGTATGGGTCCCCAATTTTCACCATTTTCATCCATGTGGCCTCAATACCAGTATTCCCCTTGGAAACAATGGGTTCCTCAAGCCAGTCTGAATCCTTCATGGTATCAGACTTGGCGTTGATCCCCTCCCACTGGACAGTTTCCTTAGCCTATGCCTCAGCAAAAACTTCAGTTGCCTTCCAATGTGCCCCCAGGAAACCCAGCCATTAGACTTCAGCTTCCTATCCATCCCAACCCAAATCTGAATATTAAAGGGGTTCAAAAAATAGAAATTCTAAACCTTCCATCTTATAGAATTTCTACCGCAGGGCTCAATGAGATAAATCTATAGTCTGGCCAGGTAGTAAATGCACCTACTTCACCCATTATTACATAACAACTTGACGGTGAAGATACAGAACTAGGACAAAGAACAGTGAGGGATAATGCAGATCAAAACATAATAAATCAGACACTTGCCCAAGTTTTTCCTAATCAAGGTCATTTAACATCTCCCCCATATCCCGAAAGATTGACCTTGAGCAAACCAAACCCTCAAGCATAATTTGACTTTCTAGGGGAACTGCAGAATCTTTTTGTTAAAATACCCCTTTTACAAGCTATGAGGGATGTACTTATTTATGCAAAAACTCTGAAAGAATGCTGCTCAAAGAAGCCAGGTAGAAAACCTAATGATCCATTAATTGTTCATGTAATGGGCAGACTATCTGATATCATGTTAGGAAAGATCATGCCTGTAAAATACGGAGATCCTGGGAACCCGATTCTAACAGTAAAAATTAATGGGATTGAAATCCCAAATGTACTGGTGGATTTGGGAGCAACCATTAACATTATCACTGCTGAAACAATGAACACATTAAGACTTGGAAACATTAAACCAACCCCTACTATCCTAGAACTTACAGACAGATCCACAATTAAAAGAGTAGGGAAATTAGAGGATGTGATCATTTCAATAGACTCATGGAATTTCCCCATGGACCTCCTTATATTGCAGACTCGATCTTCAGTAGGTGGCCATCCATTGATCCTAGGAAGACCCTGGTTGGAAATTGTAGATGCCTACATAGGATGTCGATCTCGACACATGATCATCTCAAATGGGATAGTTACGAAGGATATCAAGCTTTATTCTCCTGCGAAACCAAGCCCATTTGAAAAATCATCAACCAGTTAGAAACCTCTACCTGCAAAAGAGCCTGAACCTGAAAATGAATATGTTAGATTTTAGTTCTCACTATTGGCTAGGCCCTTCAATTTAAAACAGAAACTAAAGATGATGCCATTAATGCCTTCATTAATGATTCCAATTATGTTCCCGATCGAACTCGATATATTATAGAATCTACTATGAGATTTGAGACATAGGAAAACATTGAACCAGAAGATGACATAGAGGACATTCCTGTAACCCCATTCCATGATAGTACTCCAATCGAGATTGAACCAAGGAAAACACTTAATATCAACTCGAACTTGTCTGAATCCCAGACCAAACAACTTTTGAAAGTCCTTCAAGATCATCGGGAACCTTTTTCCTGGGATTATACCGACATGAAGGGTATCCCTGCTAGCCTATGCACTCATCATATTTACATTAAGGAAGATTTCCGCCCTATAAGACAGCCTCAACGGAGGATGAATCATGCTCTTAAAAACATTGTTAAAGAAGAATTACAAAAATTGTTGGATGTAGGATTCATTTATCCCATATCAGATAGAGAATGGGTATCCCCGCTAGTTATCATTCCCAAAAAGAATGGTAAATGGAGGATCTGTGTAGATTACAGGGAATTAAATAAGGCAACACAAAAAGACCATTTTCCTTTGCCATTCATTGACCAAGTCCTGGACACCTTGGCTGGAAAGAAGTTCTTTTCCTTCCTAGATGGATTCAGCAGATATAACCAGATCCAGATAGCCCTGGAAGACCAGGATAAGACAACTTTCACATGCCCATGGGGAACCTTTGCATATAGGGTCCTTCCATTTTCCCTGTGTAATGCTCCTGCTACCTTCCAGAGGGCAATCTTGGGAATTTTTTCTGATTTGGTCGATGATAGTGTCAAAATATATATGGATGATTTTACTCCATATGGGAACTCATTTGAGGAGGGATTGGAAAATTTGGAGAAGGTACTCAAAAGATGTAAATAGACCCATGTATCGTTGAGTACAGTCAAATGCTATATGATGAGGGAAGAAGGAGTAGTATTGGGAAATTTTCTCTCAGCCGCTGGAATTCAAGTTGATCTGACTAAAGTAGAGCTAATATTACATTTCCCGGTACCCAAAAAACCCACAAAGGTACGTAGCTTTATTGGTTGTGTTGGTCATTATAGGCACTTTATAGAAATTTTTTCTAAAATAGCACATCCACTATTTCAATTACTAGCAAAAGATGCAGAATTTTTGTGGACCGAAGATTGTGAGACAGCATTCACGAAAATTAAGGGGTTGGTGTGCATGGCCCCAATCCTCTAAGGACCTAATTGGGAATTACCGTTTCACATACATACTGATGCTTCTCAGACAGCAGCAGGGGTTGTTTTAGGATAGCAGGTAGAAAAAACACCGTATGAAATTTATTACGTCAGCAAGAATCTAGTTCCTGCTAAACTAAACTATACAGTGACAGAAAAAGAATTCTTAGATGTCATTTATGCTATCAATAAGTTTTGGCACTACATCATCGGGTACTCTACTATTTTCCATACTGATCACGCAAAAATCAGGTATTTTATGAATAAACCTATTACTCCTAGCCGTATTACGAGATGGTTACTATTGCTTTAAGAATTTGATATTACAACAGTAGATAAGTCAGGGAAAGATAATGTAGTAGCTGATTTCCTATCTAGAATGGATAACAATGATGAATGCACACCAATAGAAGATAGTTTTCCCGACGAACATCTTTTTGCAGTCTCTACTAAACCTCCGTGGTATGCAGATATTGCTAACTATCTTGCTAGAGGGAAAGTGCCTCCTCATTTGTCCTACAGGGAACAACGAAAGATTATTCATCATAGTGCCTGATATTCTTGGATGGCAGGGTACCTTTTTCATACAGGAGCAGATAAGTAGATCTCGCGCTGTGTGTCTGAAGATGATATTTATGAAGTATTGAAAGCTGCCCATGATGGCCCTTGTGGAGGGAATTTTGCAGACAAAATAATAGGCCATAAGGTGCTAAAAATGGGATATTACTGGCCTTCCATTTTTTGTGATGCTTAGAATTATGTCAAGAGGTGTGATAGTTGCCAACGTATGGGGCAGCCCAATAGAGCTGATGAAATTCCTTTGTAGGCACAGCTAGTCCTCGAGCCTTTCAAGAAATGGGATATTGACTTCGTTGGACCCTTTAACCCACCCTTACAGTAGAAAGTCCACATCTTAGTCTGTACTGATTACGTGACTAAGTGCGTGGAAGCCAAAGTGGTTGCGAAAGAAACAGAGCAGGTAGTCTCAGATTTTCTATTTGAAGAAATTTTTGCTCGTTACGGTACTCAAAGAGAGGTTGTTTCAGATGGAGGAGCACAACTCACATCACACAAGATAGAAAATCTCATGAAAAAATATGGGGTCAAGAACATAGTGACATCTCCATACCATCCCCAGGTGAATGGACAAGTGGAAAGTACAAATAAGACATTAGAAAATATTTTGACAAAAACTGTGGCATACCATCGTTGGGATTGGACTCAGAAAATTCTAGAAGCTCTATGGGCGTACATAACAACATGGCGGAATACAACCAGGTTTTCACCATTCGAGTTGGTTTATGGGAAATCCCCATTGTTTACAATAGAATTTGAAGTAAGCACACTAAGAATAGCTCTGGAAGTTGGTTTAGATCTATCAGATGCCTAGAAACACCGATTGGCTCAGCTTAATGAACTTGATGAAATATGTTCAATGGTTGTCCAGTGAACTACTGCTATTCAGCAACAGAGAACGAAATGACACAATAAGTTTATTAGAAATATGGTGTTTCAAGGTGGAGATTGGGCACTACTTTATGACTCTCGTTTTAAGGATTTTAAGAGAAAGCTTTGCACTCGGTGGATGGGACCTTATGAGGTGAATGTTGTATTTGATAATGGAACAGCCAGGCTAGTCATAATTGACGATACACGTACTTCCTTTATAGTCAATGGACATCGCTTGAGACTAGACCACCAACCGACCTCTAAGGATGCTTTTATTAAACAACTCTTTGAGAAATCTAGTTTGAAGGTTATCAATGCAGAGAATCCTTCCTCTGCACCCCTGTTGTAAAAAAAAAAAAAAAAAAAAAGTGAGAATATATATATATATAAATAATTATTTTCTATTTTCTTGTCTTTTTGCAAGAGCTATGTCTAAGGAGTGAAAATAAAGGAATTTTCATGTTGCTGTTACTCGGTTGCTGCTACACCGGATGTTGTTACTCGGTTGCTGCTACTCATGTTGTTGTTACTTGGTTACTGCTACTCCTATGCTGCTACACCGAATGTTGTTACTCAGTTTCTGCTACTCATGTTGTTGTTACTCGGTTGCTGCTACTCTAATGCTGCTACACCAGATGCTATTACATGGTTGCTGCTACTCCGATGCTGTTACACGGGATGTTGTTACACCAATTTTGTTACTCTGCTGTTGTTACACCATATGCTATTACACCGATGATGTTACTCCACTGCTGTTACACCGGATGCTGTTACACCGATGTTGTTACACCAATGATGTTACTCCAATGAAGTTACATCAGATGTTGTTACACTGATGTTGTTACTCTAATGTTGTTACTCCAATGTTGTTACACTGATGTTGTTACGTCGGTTATGTTACTCCGATGTTGTTACTCTACTTTTGTTACACCATCCACATCATTACTCCGCTGCCAGCCTACCAACCATCCCATCATCCAAGTAGGCCGTCAGGTATGCCTCCACGTGACTTTTACTGATTTATTTACATATCCCATGAGAATATTTTAATGTCGCAGGAAAGAATTCAAGTTGGGGGGTGTCGTCAAGCCAAGGACGGTGTGATAATTGCCCCATAAGTTAAGAATGACATTCCTCTCATGGTACACCTTAAGAATCACATCAATATGTGGTATCATCATTTAAATCATATTGGGATTCGCAAAATGTCTCATCCACCCTGTACGAATAATTATTATTTCTATTCTACCACACTTGCCATACTCTTTTATTATTTTTCTCGGTTTTCGAGAATTACCAACCGTATTTACTGTTATCACCTGTCCATTTTCACTATGTTGTTCCTCCAAATTTGGTACCCACCACCTTGCCCAATGGTCTGATGCTACAGGAAGTGCTGCTACAAATCTCCACAGTATGGGTGGGTTGGTTGTGTGGCATGAGCCTGAAAACACAGTAAAAGTTCACAGCAATCCAGAGGTTTGGAAATTTTTTTTCGACGCAGGATAGAATATCTACTTTGACAGATTGCAGGGATTCGATGGAGGTATCACAATGGAATTCACACTCAATTTAGAGGAGAATCATTCGCAGGTTAGAGGTCTGGAAGTTCCTGTCATGGAGGAAGTAATTGTAGAGGTTAGCGAGTTGAGACAGCAGGGGAAGAAATGGTTTGATTGGAAATTTTCTCTCCCGAAGTTTCCCGAATTGTTTTTGCAGGAAGGAGAAAGTGTCTTTCAATTGGGCAGGGGATACGAGAGCAGAACTGTGCCGTATCCTTGGAACGAAGTTGCAGGTTTCATAATAAAATACATTACCTACGAGGGTCGGGTCTCAGATCTGTTCAAATATCACTTTAAAATTCCAACACACCTTTGATTTCCACAGAATCAGGTGCATGCCATAAACATGCCATTTTTCCTATTGAAACAACTACAACAGATGGCACATTCTGCTCGTCGCTCTCGTCGGATGATGGCAGTACTTTCTAACCATGGATTGGTGTGATTATTGATCATGCATGCAATAGGCAGGCTACGGGTTTCTTTGGTGGAAATTTGTGGATCCTCAGAAGAAGCGGTAGCAGCTATGATTGTTGCTAGAGAAGAAGAACCAGCCTCTCCGACTGGTTAGTTGGAAGAAGAACCTTCAGAGGAAATTGATCAAGAGGAACCCAAGGAAATGGAAACATAAATTGATCAGGAAGAACCTGAGGAAGAAGAGATGATGATTGATCAGGAGGAACCTGAAGAGATGAGTATGGAGGAAGTAATCGGCGACGCAGCCGAGGCTGTCACACAAGAACCAACCTCACTAGAAAAGGCCACAGAAGAGGAAATAAGAATGGAAGAGCTAATTAGTGGCACAGACGAGGCTACCACACAAGAACCATCCTCGCTTGAGGAACCTACAGAGGAAGGGATTATGGAAATTATGGAGGAAATTGATATTGTTATATAGTCGGAAACCTTTGCCAATGAAGAACAAAGGAATGGAATTGTGGATAGAGAAATGGCAAGAGATGATGTTTCGCAGAAAAAGCATCACCTGCCTAGATAAATATGGATGTTGATACAGTTGGGGGTGTTGCACAAGAACCACCCGCAATTCGGCTAGAATAGGAGGAGTCAACCCACGAAATCGATGTTGGACCTCAAGAACCAGTACCAACTATGAAAACAAAGGTGATTCCCAAGGAAAAAGAGGCTGAAGAAGGAATGAGTCAGGTGGTCGATACTATTCCACAAGAACCAGTATCAACCCATGAAGAAGAAGTGGTAATAAAAGGGCAAGAGGAAAGAAGGGAATTGAGCCACAGACTCGATGCTGCTCCATAAGAACATAAATCGACTTTGGTTGAGGTAGTAATGCATGAAGTCCTGGTCCAAACCGGAAATGATGATGATGGGTATATTCCCTGTTCTTTGCTCCAGTCCCTGATGCCCAGAGGGGCGAGGGGATTTCGCTCGCCCCAACAGTTAATGGAAGAAGTCGTTGTTCCCCCGGTACTAAAATTTTTTGACATGGCCAAGGTTGGCCCAGACACTACTAAACTAGAAAAATTGGAGGTTCACCAGGAAGACATAGTTCCTATAGAAACATCAGAATACAGAGGGGTCAATGAAATTTCTGACCAAACAACAGGAGTTTCCAGAAGAAATGTAGAAGAAGAAGGACTTGTGGATAGAGGACCCAGCCAAGAGGGTTTGACGAAAGAAGCTGCAGAGGATGTCGGCAACATTCCGCTGCCTTCTAAGCCTATCGTAGGTCCATAACTTGAATTCACTGTTAAATAGGAATGGGTCGAATAGTGTGAGAAAAGGAGGTTACCTCTCAAAAAGAGGTATTAGCTACAGTTCAGTGAAACTGTGAGACTGAAAAGAGAGGTTTGGGATTTGAAGAAGCAAGTTTCACGTTTAAAAAGGAAGGTAAAAATCTACAAATGGAGGGAAAGAAAGCCGAATATTGAAGTCTCCACTGCAACTACCTAGACCGGCCCAATCCAAGAATTTTTTGAAGGTCGAAAATTTGTATTGGCTGCTGAAATTCAAAAGTGGCAGTCTGCGATGAGTGACCACAAGAAAGAAACAGCTACAGTTCGAGATCAGGCTACTGGAGTCGTTACAGGGTACATAGATCAGTTATACAAGGCACGACTGAAGCAGGCCAAACAAAAGGCCACGATAGAAGAGTTGGAAGAAAAAGTTCAGTTTCTAAGGAAATATAAGGAGAAGATGTTCTCCCTAGCACAATAGGTAATGGCCTACATACCTCCTGCACATAGCCATGCCTTATTCCTTCATGAAAATAATTTTTTCTTTTTTCTTGAAAGTATATATAAGGAGATTTGGTACGAAATTGAGGACCCCATTCAATTTCTCCGTATTTTAAAAATTCATGATGTTATAGGAAAACACTTAATGTGCGAGCTCATAATGCATGGGTATTATTTAAAGCATGATTAGTCCTTTAACCCCGTTCCATTCGTGGGGAACATCCATCTAAGGGCTTTCACCTCCTATACCATCAATCAGATTAAATGGAGAAAGGCCTGGGATACATTTGAAGAAAATAAAGCCGGAAAGTCATTAATGGTGAGAAGAGAGCATGGTTAGTCCTTGAACATTTACAAAAAGCATTATACCTTTCTACAGATTGAGGGCCATAAGGAATGCATGACGACAACCCAGAAGTGGTGTTCTGACCTGTGTGTTAGCCAGATTATGATATTTTGCAAGGAAGCCCTAGACAGTTGTAAGAAAATATGGATGTTGTCTTCTTCAGCTGTCAGTGGAAGAGAACCATTTGGGGCACCTAAGCTTGCATGTGCCTTATAAAGAAAGTCGTGTTATGTGGCATGTATTCATACCTGTGGGGTTAGATGGATGGGATTAAGATTTCAATTTCCCCTTTTATGGCTTCCAGCTAAATAGTATACTCTTGCTTATAACGTTGAAATCAACTAGTGGAAAGACGGTGTTTTGATAGAAGGATATAAGCCACCAGGAACAGAGATGGCTGCAGAATATTACCTCACATAGCTTCATGCTAATCACAGTCAATCCAATTTGGATCTGAGGAGATGACGAGCTGCATGAGGACATGCAGATAGACCAGTTGGGGGGAGATGTTGGGCACCGGATTTGTATACTTTCTTCTCTCATTTTTACCCTATCTTTCTATCTCTTTGTGCCATTATTTATCTTAAAAGCATGAGATAAAACTCTTCTTCTTATATTTTATGAGATATTTGATTAATGATGTATTTGTCATGGAGGTTTTACCTTTTCACATATTAACTCCTATATTTGTTCAAATTTGGCTACAACAAGCACGTTGCGGCCACAAGTCAAGGCACAACCCATCATTTCTAGTGTCTTCCTTATTTGCTACTACAATGTGATAGCCATGGGTGTATCAGCTCTATCTTTGGCTTTCTTACAGTTTCTTGCTGGGCAATCTGGTTTCCGTTGTAACAATATGTATTTTTGTAACAATGGAGTCGTTGGGAGGAATTGGGGGTTTCAGGACTATTGTATAAAGAGCCCTACGGGCTGTGAATCGAGGGACCCTTTCCAGATACACAGACTTTGTAATTAATATTTTTATCATTAATTGAATATACAGTAGCTTGTTGTTTCTCCTGTAATATTTGAGTTTCCGCAGCCCTTATCCAAGAGTTGGGCCCACTCTTGTGATCAGGTGCTACGCTCTTCTTTCTTTTCTTTGCAGTACTATGTTTGGTGTGATTCTTTAACTGTTGTTACAGTCGCATTAATTTCTATGGATTCCTTTTGTTTCTGTAGTTCATTTCATTACTGTTATAGTGGTATTTGTGTTATATATTAAACCCGTGATCTACAGCGGACCATGTGCTTGTATCTACATATAATTTGTCATTAGTCTTGAAATAACTAATGCCCTCGGGTTGATAATTTATGTGGAAAAAGGATTGAATATTTTTCATATCCAAACACCAACACTGCCCTCAGCTCATGTCTATCTCAGTTGGCTGGTTACTTGGGTGTATGTGAGGGGAGGTGCACATTGCAAAAAGTGACATCGAAACAATGATAAAAATGCAAAAAAATGAACAATGACTTGATTAGAACCCTACTAGCCATGACATACATTTCCTCAAACATGTCACAAATATGCATTCCACAGGTTTAAACAACAAATCTCAACATAGGGGTTTCATACTTATATGATAATCTCTAAGAAGCATTGGTGCCTTATCACATTAGTTACATTATCATCTATTAGGTCATATATTCATTTCTCATTCATTTACAAATCAAAACATGAAGACAAACATACAATTTCGTTGTCATAGAATATATATTCATAACCAACATATTAACAACAAAAATAATGAGTATACAACAACTGTATACGCCACAAATGAACCAATACATTTATAAATAAAATACCCAGCAAAGGAACTCTTATTGATCAATGCAAAAGGTAACCCAGTATGGGACTATCACGTTCCACCCGACCATAGATTGGATGAGCGAAATCTCTCTTCAGCCAATAACCCGAGTTCCATATTCCACGCATTAATTTGGGACTCATAACCGAAAATAAGAACCGAATGAGCATGGAGGCCACTGGATTTATCCACCTACACCGTGAGGAATTTTACTACATCCTAGTCCCTAGGATTTACAACAACGCACAATCTCATTCAGAGGTCATTAGGCCATGATCGCGACACCACAGTCTAGGTTTTAATTGATATCCCACCATTCCCTGACAAGGATTACTAGGTATGATCAAGGGAAACCACCTCTAGGATTTACTGTATATCCCGCCATTCAAGGGTCGGTGATTCCTAGACCCACCGAGACACACAATATCTAGATTTAACACAACCCACAGTTGAGTTCAGGGGTTACTAAACTAGTGGATTCACCGCACTCCACAGCCTGGTTTATGGATCACTAGGCCATGTGTTCTTCCTTTGAGAGATCCACCTCACTCAGCTTTGAATCCATCTGTAAATCTATCTCCACCAAAACATGAGAACCCATCACCTCAAGAATATCCAGAAATGACAAAGAAAGGTTGAAGAACACTGTCACACCTTGAAAATCCCATGCCAATGATAGCAAGAGGACCAAGAACACACATGCATAACCATGCATGCCGAATATAGTAAGGAAATCAGACATTCAAATTGATACCTACAAGTAAACCCAATGTAGTTGCTTAATCCTTCTCTTCCTTGCTTGATTTTTTCTTCCTCTTTTCCTTCTTTTCCTTTCTTGATCCAATGCTAAAGTGCTCCAATAAAAACCTAAGTGTCCAAGAGTGTGAGAGAGAGAATAGAGAGAGAGCTCCAAAACTAAACTGGCAAAAGGTACCAACTGATCTTCAAAATCCTTTTTATCAATGTGGCCTACATTTTCTTCATTTTCCATTATTTTCCTCCTCGCATGCAACCTGTGACCTTTCATCTTCCTTTTCTCCTAATTTCCATTATTTTCATCAATAAATTTCCATAAATTTCATTTTTTTCTTTCAAAAGCATTTTTTATTTCCTTTTCCAATTTCCTTAGCCATAATAAACCAAATGAACACCCGCATGACTAGGATGTTTTTTCCCAACATTCAGCTTGGAGTAAGTGCCCATAACTGTGGTTATTATTTTTCCTTTATTAAATTATATTTACATGGAATTTTCACTGGGGATGTTACACACTTGGAGTTCCTTGACTTCTAGTGAATTCAAGTTGTTGGAGAGTATTTTGTGATCTCAAGTCGAGTTATGGAGTTAATCAGGTGGACAAGCTCCCTATATTCTCTCTATGTGTCTTGATTAAGCCCCTACATGGTAAATATCTCCAAAAATGCATATTTGACTTGAATATTAAGCACATTAGGCCATACAATATGAAAACACCCTTTAGACTTTGTATTAGGCATATTATGGCTAAAAATGTGAATTACTGTGAGAAAAAGAGAGTTTTAAAGGTTGGAGGATATCACCATGAACTTGAAAATATACCTATTGACAAGGCCCATAAATGGGGCTAATAAAAACAATTCCATAGAGCTCTTTTTTGTTAATTTTGGTCTCAGGAAAAATATCCACCTAAATTTCTCCAAACTTTGTATTGAAGGAGACTCTTAACTCACTATTGCAATGGCCAACAAACTCTCTTAAGACTCATTGTTGCTTCAAATATCTTGTATTTGGAAACTATAAAACTTCTTATCCATAATTTCCTCTATCATATCACATATTCATGTTGTTCTTCCTTCTCATGCCACACATCAAGGACAAAATGTAGCAAATATTATTACCTTGAAGGGTGTGTATCTCCCTCCTCCTTAATCAATTATTTGTGGGAAGATTTCCTTGCATCTTGCCTTAAGGAGGACTACATTTGGCTAACAAAAACGAATATAGCTTCCTCAATTAGGATTATCAAATAGGGAACCAATATGGATGTCAAATGATATTACTTGGCTCTAGGCCATGACCCACTCAAATGAGCCACACTTGAAGCTTTAATGTCAAATGTTACCTTAGAAGAGAAGCTTGCTAACTTTCATGGCACGACAAAGTGATTTTGATCCTATGAGGGAAACCTCTAGAATTTATGTGAGTATCTTTGTGTCTCAGCTTCTTGACACAACTTCCATTTCCATTTTTGTAACCATCCCCTAGTCGTTTCCATTTTCCACTCTGACTTCTAGCTAGAACCCATCCCTAATAGGTTCCATTCACAAGAGCCTCACTTGGCTCTTACTCTTAGTCCAAGATGAAAGTTGGGACAGTATATCCCATAATGATATTTGATTTACTTTATGCAAGGTATATTAGCTTTTCTTTCTTTGTTTCATGCTTCTTAAGCTAGGTTTTCTATTTCAAGCATTGTTATTTCTTTTGCATAGACCAAATTTTCCTTTGATGCAAAATTTACATTCTAAAAATAGATTAAATGTCCACATTCTTGAATTAGTGTAGTCTTCTAAACATATTTTATCCTTTACATTTATGCAAGTAGGTTAGCATTTGTTAGAATTTTAGTGGAGAAATAATAAAGAATTTACCGAGAGGAATACACATAAAAAACCCAGCAACAAATCATAAACATTAACACAAATATTTAACTGGGAAAAACCCATCCTAATGAAATTTCATTAGCCTTGGCCAAAACCCTGGCTAATCTGGCCAAGCGAGCCTTCACCGCTCACCTCCAGGCCTACATTACAATGAATTCTTTCAAAAAAATTTATAGGCTCCATTACATGCAATACCATGGGCCAAAACCATGGGTGCACAAAACCATGTGCCCCAAAACCACTACTATTACCCTATTCAACTTTGACTCTATCCCGAGTCAAGTTTACCTAACAAATTCCCCCCTTAAACTTGACTTGGGGATTATTTACTAAATCCAGCCAAACCTGCTAGATGAGACAACCCCGCTCACTCTAGCTCTTCCCCCCTCAAATTTTTACCCAGGGTAATTGTTAACTTGACATCCCCCCTATCACCTAGGTCTAACCTAGACTTTACCATTGATTACCCAGGAGTACGCATGCCATACCAGGTCTTACAGCAGTATGCCCATTTACATGTAAAAAATTAACTTCATTATAATAATAAAAAAAAATTCATTGTTGTTGTATTTGTACATATGAAATCAATGTACATATAAAAAGAATCGATCTACCAGATTACATGGGTCACCAGCCTCTGTAACCTCCATTCCTCTAGGAATTCTCTTCAGATACATGGTTCATCAATTCACCTGCAAATATCCTCTCTCATTTTGATGTTCTTCAAAACATTTGATTGACACATTCTGTCAAACACTTTGCATGTAACCAATCCTCATAGTTTCTTACTCTATAGATTTAGAGACCAAGACCTCTCTAAAGCAACACCACTATAATGCTCAAGAAGCTCAGAATGAATTTTTGACATTGCCATCCATTCACCTGGTCCACAAAGATCAGAAAGCACAGTTGCTACAGCTGAAACAACATATTTTTCTTCTTTCTGAATCTGCTGAGAATTATCAGCTTCATGGTCCATTCTTAACATATCCTGCAATCATGGTCGTCCATGAGATCACAGTTCTTTGAGGCATTTTATCAAATAAATGACGAGCAACCTCCAATTTTCCACATTTTTCATATTTGTCTATAAGAACAACAACTACATAAATATCGGACTCAAGCCGCATCCTAACTATGTGATGATGAATCTTCTTGCCCTCTTCCAAAGCTAGTAAGGTAGCACATGCTTTGAGAACTAATGGAAACGTGAATATGTCTGGTTGTATTCCTTCCTGCTGCATTTGATAATAGAGGGAAATGGCTTCCTCATAGATTTCACCCTTAGCATAGCCTCTGATCATGGCATTCCATAAGAGAATAGTTTGTTGGTGTAATTTTTTGAACACTTGGCGTGCATTGTCCAAACTATCACAGACAGCATACATACCCACAAGTTGGTTTCCCAAAAATGAGTTCTGATCAGAGCCACTAACCAGCATTTTGGCATGAAGTTTCTTGCCTCTGGCAAGAGCTTTGGAGACAAGACAGGTGAGCAAGAGAGCAGCATAAATTTCAGAATCGAAAGAAATACCATGGTGGTCTGCATTTTTGTGTAAAATAGCCAATGCCTCCTTTAGTCGGCCCTCCTTGCAAAGATCGTTGACATCGTACCATATTGTTACCTACGTTGATGGTTGTCTAATAGCAAGAGACTGAATGAATCTCCTGGCTATACAAAAACAAGTCATGTTAAACTTATCATAGCGTGCATCGCCTTCAGCATTAGCAAGCTCCGTCCCAGAAAACTTCATCTGCTTATAAATCTCCATAGCCTTGGTTTCATAGAGCCCATTATTAACTTAAGCTATGAGCAGTGCATTTCACATAAACATAGTACGCTCAGAAGCTTCATCGAATGCCGCCAGTGCATCAACAATGCTTCCACAGGCATCAGATCTCAAATATTTAAAAAAATTCGCACAATATCCAGCTTCTTTGCATCAATGGTTTCACCATGCAGCAAAAAATTTACATTTCAATCTCAACGTGCTCGTCCACGTTACTTTCATGAGAGAACTCCTCCAATGGGTTATGTATCGATCTCGTCCTTCGGTTTGAGATCCAGATCTGCATCAATACAACAAATCATATCTCTATTCACAAGCCAATAAAACCCTTGGCAACAGAAAACATCCATCTGAAGCCAAAACTTGAACCATGGCTCTGATACCAATTGTTAGAATTTTACTGGAGAAATAATAAAGAATTTACCGAGATGAATACACATAAAAAACCCAGCAACAAATCATAAACATTAACACAAATATTTAACCGGGAAAAACCCATCCTAATGAAATTTCATTAGCCTTGGCCAAAACCTTGGCCAATCCGGCCAAGCGAGCCTTCACCGCTCACCTCCAAGCCTAAATTACAATGAAGTATTCCCAGCCTTTTTATAGGCTCCATTACATGCAATACCATGGGCAAAAACCATGGGTGCACAAAACCATGTGCCCCAAAACCACTACTATTACCCTAGTCAGCTTTGACTCTATCCCTAGTCAAGTTTACCTAACAGCATTTACATTTCAAAATTTAGGTTAGTATATATATTTCTGCAAAGTAGAATATCATTTCCATTTTTGCAAAATAGGTTAGCATTTACATTTCTATACGTAAATTAGAAATTTCCTTTTATGCAATCTATTTCATTACAAATATAGATTCATCTAATATATTGGTCTTGGTATATCATGGTATAGTCCATTACTTCAAAGTAACTTGATTAGATCTTAGACTACTGTGCATATAACACTTCCACCTCTTAAGTTTGTACGAACCCTAGGTTGATAATTAAAGTTGGCAGCATTGATAGTTGCAACACTCTTGCTGCAATACCAAGGCTCATCAAAGGGTGTAAATACCCCTTTTGCCTTGTCATTTATTTATAGGAATATTTCCTTGTCTCTCATCTTGAGGACTACTTTGTGCTAGCTCAAAAGGATATAACTACCTTAATTAGGATGATCACAAAGGGAACCAGTATGGAATTCAAATTGTAGTACTTGGCTCTAGGCCACGACTCACTCCAGTGTCCCACACTTCAAGATTTAATGCTAAATTTCAACGAGTCAGAATAGAATATCACCAAACTTCATTGCACGAAAAATTGATTATGTTTGTGTGAGGGTAGTGTTACAATACAAATGACCTCCTCATCATCTCAAAGGAGAATGAAACGTGAAAGGAAGAAATTGACCTAGATAGAGACCTATTTTTCCAAGGTAACACACCCTAGAGACTACTAGGTCGAGTTATAATTCTTCCCTTCCTCTTCGAGGGAGTGTTAGGGCCTAGGTTAATGCACTGTCTTTCCTAAGTGGAAGTTTTACCTGTGTTTCATGAAGAAAAAGGGACAAATTCCGCAGTAACTGACTCACATTTCCAACTTTTTCTCAAAGAGTTAGTCCAAAAATCGGGCAACCTACGGTTCAGGCCTCTGATTTGACATTACTAAACCTAACTAAGCATCCAAAGAGGGAAAAATCTAGAAAAGCATGGAAACATCATGTATTTTTCCTTATTCGAACTAATGGAGAAGAATGGCAAGGTTGATCCTCCCAAACTCTTATAAATTGGAGGATAGGGCTCATTGTCAAAGGTCGAAAGGTTGATTGTGTGAGGAGCGAATTTTTTTTTTTGAGTGTGAGGTTTCATGGTTGGCTTGGTTAATCGAGAAATTTTTGCCTAAGCATTGTCACACTTGGATATTGAGGAGAGAGAGCTTGGAGTCAGAGGAACAAGGGAAGCTTGACCAAAATGATGGTTGTAATCTTCCTTCTTTGAATAATATAACTACCTCTATCTTGTCCACTTGGTGTCTTATTGATGCATCTATTGTTTATTTGTTTAAGAAACATGTTACAAGTGGCTTAGATTTACATGGATTGTTGTTTGATTATATACTTATTTGATTTTTTGTTGTGATAATACTGTGAAGATTGCGCTAGTTCATTGTTTTTTTGCAGGATTCAAACTTGGAGACAGTTGATTAGGAGTTCATAAATTTTTCTCAAAATTAAAAGTTATAGGATTATGTTGAAACCAGGATGGTTGCGTAGATCTCACCTTCCTGATTCCGGTGCCATGAATGGTTCGAAAAACCAATTTCGTATGAGGGAGATATCGCGTTCTGATCGAATTTCCAAACAGGTAAATTTTGTGATAGTTTGACCAGGGTTGACTGGGATGCACAATCAGCAAGGTGGAGGTACAATTAGAAAAAAAAGGAATATTCCTTTCCTCATAATCAATCATGTGATGACAAGTGTCATTTTTTTAATTTTTTTAATGAGTTTGGTGCGTTTTTGGAGGGCCAATCATAGCGTGCCACGTGGCCATCCTTGAGGCCTCCATGTGTCCCTATAATGGAGTGATAAAATTATTGAGGGTCTACAGGAATCAAACCCTGGACCACCAGCAGGGCACGCGCATGGCTTACCACCCGCACTATGTATTATAACTTAACATTCAATGGTTGCAAATTTATATTATGGTTTAACGAAAATGACGTTGGGGGTTGGGAACCACCGACAGTCCCAACCTGCCAACAGTCTCTGTAGCAGATGTCACATGGAAAAAATATAATATCCAAATGTCCTGGTCAGCTAACCTCCAACCCACATCAATCTAGTATATCTGTGTAGGTAGTCACATGGCTACGGTTACCGTTATCTTCGCGCGGGATAATACTTAACCCTTTAGGTTCCAACCATATCTAAAAATTATCACCATGGTTTATGACTGGAGTTCCGCTAACCGTTGTGTTATCCATGGGGCTTGGGGTTGGCATGTGGCCACCCCAACCACCGAAATTTAACGCCACATTTTAAAACGACGGGATATTTGGAGCGCGCCTAAATTTTGGGCGGAATTTAGTAATTTAACTTCAGATAAGTGGAGTTTTTCTAGGTGTAACTAGGCAAAAGAGTAGGAGACTCAATTTTTTCATATTCTGAGTGAATGAAGAGTCATTTTTCACTAATTGGAGCATTCTGGAGCCATTGGTGTAGAGAAAACAACCATTATATCACTGTAACTACATGTATTTGCAAAATGTTGAGCATAATGAAAGATGGACATGTCATTGGGAGCTAGACCAACAGATGTAGCCCAGGAGGGGTGAACTGCTTCATCATGCCTACCGTGTAAATTTCATGTGGTGACTTATTTATCTATTTTACACTATTTTTTAGTGTTATTTAAGCTTTTTTTATGCTTATAATTCACCTAAAATCATCTAAAATTCATGGACAAACACCTCAATCCTTAAGAAAACTAATGAACTAATTATGCACATGTTTGTAAACTGAAAAGATTCTTAGCACAAAAAAACTAATAGAGTCATTTCAGATCAGATTGGTATCAAAGCTAGAGTTTATTCTTTGATGTTGTTTAGTACAAAGAATTGTTTAACTTTTTGCAAGTTTTGGATGCTCACTAGGCTCAATCTAAAAGAGAAGTGAAATTGGTTGAAGCAGAAGGGTCTCAAAAAGAGACAAAGAAAAGGAGAGAAATATTGCCACAATCTCCACCACCTATTTCATCTCCTAAATAATCAAAAGCTCCATTAAGCATGCCTCAAGGGGAAGGAGAAATCCATGAAGAAGTTGATCCCAAGGAGGACGAAAGAGTGTTCGAGAAAGATTTTTTTGGCATGACGAAGATGGTTAGAATCCTTTATCAAGAAAGGAATGAGAAAATGGAAGGAGAAGGATCTAAACTTCACAAGGACGGACAAGGATCTTCATGAGGTCACAATGATGAAGATAAGTCAAAGAAGGGAAATGGAGGAAATGGAGGCAATGGAGAGCCATCATCCTCACCCTCATCATCATCATCCTCTACTTCTTCTTCAGTACATCAGCCACACAAGTCAGAACATTTGTAAAAGTATTTTTTTTTAACTTGATGTTAAGTTTGAATTGCCAATTTTTAATGTTTGATTCAATATATAAAAGCTTGATAATTGGATTAGGAAATTGGAGGTCTACTTGAGAATATAGAACCTTCAAGATGATGATACCAAAATTCAATTAGCTTCATTGAGAATGGAAGGTGTAGCACTTGTTTGGTGGTAAGACAAGACAAAGGAGGAGATCAAGAAATATGGTAAGATTATTCTATCATGGTCAGATTTCATTACTGCTATAAAACAACAGTTTTATCCATTAGCTCATATGCAGAAATCCATAATGAACTGGCAAAAATTTAGGCAATTAAAGGGCAAAATGTGCAAGAATACACCCAAGAATTTAGGAGAAGAGCTCTCTTATTAGGGGTAGATTTGTAGAGCCAAGATACTTTTCTAAAGTACATATGAGGCTTACATAGCTACCTATAACATACTATTCTCATGTTTAACCCCACCAGTCTAGATGAAGTATGCGTTCAAGCCACACATCTAGAAGCTAGAGGGAAGAACATTTCTGAAGAGGGTAGAAAGAAACCTTTTAAGGGTAAATCCAAAGAAAATACCTCAAAAGGTAAAAATAATAACATTGCATCTGTTAAGAAAGAGGGAGAAAAATTGATTTGTAAACATTGTTCAAATGAAGGCCATCATGAAACTCATTGTTGAAAATTACATCCTGAAATGAGGCCAAAGAAACCTAATAACAAAGGGAAATAGAAAATTGTTGCTACAACTCAACATGATTTAGGAGATGATTTAGGTGATGAATCTAAGATTACAGCCATGGTATTGAAGAAATTGAAGGGAAAAGAAATTGAAACTAAACCCAGTACTAGTACATCAAACTATCACATAAACACTCCAAATGAAGAAGAAAGAATAGAACTGTTTCATGTGAGGGTCATATCCAAGCATACCAAGATTGACACATTTTTTGACAGTGGGTCACAAGCAAACTTAATCTCTAAATACTTGGTCAAGAAACTTAACCTGGATACCATACCACATCCAAAACCATATCTATTGGGTTGGATTTTTAAAGATGCAAATCTATGGATTTCAAAGAAATGTATATTGCGATTTGCAATCACTGCAAATTTTGTTGACACAGTTGAATTAGATGTGGTTCCACTTGACATAACAGGTATTGTGTCGGGGAGTCCTTACTTGTATGAAATAAAGCGATATTATATCGCTGTGAGAACAAGTATCATTTATTCAAATATGGAAAGGAGTTCATTTTTAGAGAACATCGCAAGAAGAAAAACATTGCTATGGTAAATGTTGGACATGTAAAGAGGCTAGTAAATTCAAGTAAGAATTTGTTTTCTTCTTATGATTAAGCCTAAAGCTGATGTTATTCATAAATAATTTGAGGGATGTGATCCTAAGTTAAAATCATATTTATATGATGTAGTTAATGCACATCATGAGATGTTTCAGGAGCCAATAGGAATGCCTCCAAAAATGGAGATTCAACATGAGATTTAGTTGCAGCAAGATTGTCCTCTTCCAAACATCGGTATGTATCGCATGTCGATAACGGAAAATTATGAAATAAAGAGGAAAATCAAGGAGATGTTGGATAAAGGAATCATAAGGCCAAGCACCTCGCCATCCGGTTCACCCATAGTCTTGATACCAAAGAAAGATGGGACTTGGCTCATTTGTGTAGATTTTCAAGCTTTGAACAAGATTATGCTAAAATATCGTTACCCACTCCCAAGGATAGATGATTTAATTGATCAGCTGAAAGAAGCAAATTTTTAGACTAAGTTAGATTTACGAAGTGGATATCATCAAGTAAGAATTGAAGAAACTAATATATGGAAAACTGCATTCAAAACCAAACAAGGACTCTTTGAGTGGCTAGTTATGCCATTTGGTTTGTGTAATGCACCAAAAACTCTCATGCGTGTTATGGATAGTGTTTTGTGTCCATTCCTTGATGAATTTTTTATTGTGTACTTAGATGAAATATTGATCTTCAGCAAAACAAGAAAAGAACATTCTTGCATTTGAATAGAGTGCTTGATATTTTGAAGAAAGAGAAATTGTTTCTTAAGATGTCAAAGTGTGAGTTTGGAAAGACTTATTTGGTCTATTTGGGACATATTGTAGGAGGAGGAGAGTTGAGAATTTATCCTTCTAAAGTGGAAGTCATTGTGAATTGGCCCACACCCAAAACTGTTACGAAGGTAAGAATTTTCTTAGGTGTAGCTCAATATTGGAGAAATTTTATTGCTAACTTTTCGTCCATCGCAGCTCCTATGCATGCAGTGACAAGTATGAAGAATGGATTCCAAAGGGGAGGCAAACAACACAAGCTTTCAAATCTCTTTTAAACAGGATCAATTTAGCTCCTATCCTTGCATTACCAAATTTGAGACAACCATTCGAGATAGAAATTGATGCTAGTGATTATGCCATTGGTGCAATGCTTTTGCAACATGGTAACCCTATCGCTTTGCATTATGAAACATTTAATGGTGTTGTAAATAATTGTCCTACATATGACAAAGAAATATATGAGTTGGTAGAAAGTGTCAATAAGTGGAAACACTAGTTGATGGGTACAAAACTATTGTGCATACCGATCACCAACCATTACAGTACTTGCACTAAAAAAAAAAATTGCAGCAATCAAGACATTTCAGGTGGATGGGATTTCTTCAATAGTTTCACTTGGTTATAAGGTACAAGAAAGGTATTTTCAATAAATTTACTTATATTCTTTCAATACCAATCATTAGTGCTTCTAATTTACTCCAAAATTATTATGTTTTACATGATAGTTACATAGAACAATATGCACATGACATTGATTTTCAAGATGTGTATGCTAGTTTGAGTGAAGGGAATCAAGTTGAAGAAAAAGATTATCACATGCATAAAAATTTGTTGTTTTATTTGGGAAAGTTGTGTATACCACAAGGAGAGAGGCTAAGTTTCATGAGAGAAGCTCATTCATCTCTTACTGCTGGACACTTTGGGGTAAGAAAAATAATGGTGCATCTACAGAGGTATTGCTATTGGCCTCACATGATAGATAGTGTGTCACTCCTTATAAGAGGTTGTTCTATGTGTGTGTTACACTAAAATTTGTCGCCATGACATTTTATTACTCCCTTAGAAGTCTACAACATCAAATTTCCTAAATTCAAGCCTTGAAATTAAGAGAAAAGCTCATAAAAGTCTTAAAAACTCTTCTACCGCACTTTCTCTTAGTATTGCCTACGATGCCGCACCTTTTGGCTATAAATCTTGTGGAGCTAAACACACTGTTTATTCATTAAGGGTGCGGACCCCTGTAAAAGATAAAAAGGGCGCAAGTAAAATCTATAAGCTCAGTTTGAGTCATTTTTTGGAAGCTTCTAGAAACATTCCTGCGGTGGAAATATTGCTCTTTTTAGGTTCATGCATCCCATCTATTAAGGAGCTAACCCCTTGATGTAAGGAGCTAATCCCTTTGAAGGAGGATTCTATCCCTTCTTGTTTGGAACTATAACCTCCTCTCTTTCACTGTAAAAAGAGGCATATGGCAGCCTCAAAGGGAGTTCAAGCTTTAGTATTATTTGACGTGAAGTGTTGTTGAAACTTCGACCCTTTTAGCTGAGATTTCATGTGGGAAAGATTACATACCTGTATGTATCTCGGTTGGAAGAGTGAAAGGCTGGTCAGAGTAAAGGAAATGCCTATTCCGGACCCCAAGAAGGCCTGTATGACATCAAGGCGAACACGGTTGTAAGGCTCTTCTTATTTAAGTTAATACAAATAAGTTCGTTTTTCTCAATAAGCTGTCAATTGATTAGTTTATTTTATGGATTCCTTGATCACCATAATAGATATGATTTATGAATATATGCTATGCAGGTGCTATTTGATGTTTGTTTGTTTTTTATTGTAGATCTTTGAAGGCAACTCTTTCGGGCGACTGAAGGACTACTACTACAAACAAGTGTTGGATCAAAGGTAAGATCGTTAAGCCTTTATAGCATTTAATTATGAATCGCGATATATCTAGAGAAAGATATTTTTATTTGTTCGTTTGTTTCTAGTTGTCCGTAGAACACTTGGGAGGTTTGTCTTGTCCGCAAGAATGACTTATCCATCCAACAAAATGGTGACTCCACTGGGGATCGATTTTGAACTTTGATTTCTTTTACTTTTGATTGGTGAATTTATGTTTTCTGATTTTGATTGATTTATACTGTCTTGGGTAGTTTATCCCTGTAGAATCCCTGAGAAATGATTGAAATTTTTTTATTTTTTCTTTAGTTTTCTTGTGTCCGCTCTTTTCTTTTATAGAAAGTGCAGGCAGCTCCGCACTTTTCTTGTACCCACAGTGCGGGACCACATTGGTTTGTACTGAATTTTGTGGACCCTGTAAAAATTTTTGGAAAATCTTAAAATTCTCTTTTCTGGATTAGTTTTTTAGATTCTTAGTGAATACCCAGACTAGTATCTTCTATCAAAAAGCCTTGGTTAAGAGATTATTTCAGCATTTTTTATTTTGAATGATTTTCTGAAAGATCTGCATGTTATAATGATTTTTTCTTTGTCTTTATCTCGCTCAAAGATTAGAAACCTTGGTATACCTTTAGATCGATGTTGTTTCCTTGCTTTCTTGCTGAGTCTGACATTATAGCAGAAATTGTTTTATGAGATTTAGATCCCATTTTTCTCATTTGCAAATCTTTGAAAAACCTTTTGTTGATAAATTTGGAATTTCACTTTAAAAACCAAAATTGGATGTGTTGAGTTCTTGTTGATCCAAGCAAAGAATTTCTTAGTTAGATAAAAAGCTAAGCAATACATCCACAAATTATTTGAATTTTTAATTCCGATTTAGTCTTTATAAGTTTTAGATCTCAAAATTATTGTTTTTAGCTTTAAATGTTATTTCTAGAAATTGTAGCGTTCTTTTGAAGAGAAACTTGGTTTGTAGTTTTGATCTTGAATAAAAGGGATTTCTTATTGAGAATAGATCATTTTGAGTTCTTGTTGAAATTAGATTTCTTTTCGTTTATTCTTGTTTGAAGGAAAGATTTTTTTTTTAAAGATTTCATTTCTCAACTCTTCCTTTAGCTAGAATTCATTGAAAGAAAACGAATTGTTTCTCATAATAGATGCATTTTTAGTATGTTTTGAGTCGGGTCACTACATATCATCAGTTTCACTTTCGCACCTATTTTCCTAAGAAACAACCTCTTAAAATCAACGCTTAAATTAAAATCAATCTAGTAATTTTATATTTCTAGGGCTCTTTTCACCAATATAGCTTAGGCTAGTGTCTTGGAGTAGGGAGTAATTAACTCTCCAAGACAATTAAAACAAACAAGTAGTTGATCTTGCGATAGGAAAAAATCCAATAGTCACTTGTATGCTCTAGGAAGCTCCTCTTAAAGGAGTCAAGCACGAGATCATATCTGAACCAGTGGGATAATCAATTCTATCTCATTGGGAACGATAGAAGATATGCGTGTATTAACAATGGTAAACCTCAGATAGACCATTGTCGAGGAGCCTAGGGTTACTTGTCGGTATACCTTGGGTTATGTCAAGGAGCCTTCAAGGGGATTGAGCTTTGTTTCTCTACCCTTGTCGGATCGTAGACTGTTCCCCCAGGTATATTAGTTCCTTTTTGGTAACCATAGTGACCATAATCTTACGGTTTTTTCCTAAGGTGATGGTGGAGGAAAGATCCCACTGTACCTGGAGCAGACATCGACTAGCCTCACTTGGACTCTCCGGAGGGTTATCTTCACTCGATATGGTTTAAGTGGAGAAACTTGCACCAGTCTGTTTCATTAAACAGGTTGTCGGGGTAACTGTTCCAACCAGCCTTTCTACATTAAATACTACGATGTTGGATTTCATCAACAACTAGTGTTTTTAGTGTGGGAAGTTACTGTTTGTGTGTGGATTGATCTCCTAGATTTTTAGGCATGTGATTCATTTTTTTGTTTCCTTAGCGACTCTAGGAGTTTTCATTGAAATTTTCTTTGATTGTGTGTGATTAAAATTTTTAATCGTGGCTGAATTACCAAGACAGTCACGTAGACTCCAGGGGAAGCCCCCTAAGTATAGCCAACTTGAAGGGCTGCGAGCTCTAGTATCGTCTAGTGACAGTAGAATTAGATCGACAGAAACAGGAGAGTCATCTATAGTTATTCATCCTGATTATCAATTACAAACAACAAAGCATATTCAAGAGCCAATTTCAGTTTCTGAAGTTACTGGTAGTATTTCTCGTTCTAGTGAATTAGCTGAAGAACCTGAAATTTCTGAGCCTGACACTGAACCTACTATATTGGAACCATCTTCAGGATTTGTTACTCCGACTTCTAGTGATCTTGGTTCACCTAGGGTAAGACATTGCATTACTTAAAATCTTCCTTCTGACCTCATATCTATTGAAGAAATTGAAGGTCCAGACGAAGATGTAACTCTTCCTGAAACCCAACAAACTTTGAATCTTAGGGAGCGTAAATCAATATTCTGCAATCCTTTTAGAACTGGCGCTTGGTATTTATCATTGACGGATTTTTTAGAAAACCCGGGTCTTAGTTTTTCACCACCCCGAATTCCTTTTCATCCTACACCAAGAGGTTATTATCCTTCATCTACTATGTCATGTGAGTCATCTATGTTTTCCCAATCTCTGAAAACATTTTTGTACGGTGGTCCTTCTGTTCCTTTGGGGTACCAATCACTCTCTGGTACTTTATCAGGAGCAACTCCTCAACCAACTGAACAAGTGTTATCATCTGGAACAAATGGAACTAAAACTGAAACGTTGAATGCAGAGAAAATTTTTATTATGTCTGGTAATATTCCAAATCCTCAACCTCAAGGTAGTCAGTTACCGCCTGGGGGGAAATCTCAAGGTAGTCAATTACTGCCTGGGGGGAAACCTCAAGGTAGTTAGTTACCACCTGGAGGGCAACCTCAAGGTAATTTTTTACCGGGACAAATTGTAGGACAATATTATTTACCTAGAGGTCAACCCTAGACTCAATACACTCCTCAGGGTCCTTATCAACCCCAGATTCAGTACATGCCTCAAGGTTATCAACCTCAAGGTCAGTACCCAACTCAAGGTTTCCAACCACTTTTCGGTCAACCATTATTTCAGGGAGTTGGAAATTTACCAGTTAATTATCAACCCTATGTTCAACCAGGTTATGGTCCTTCATATCCACAACCTTCTATGGGTCAATACCCCGGAATGAACATGGTGTGGAATCCATCTCAAATGCAACAGACTATGCAACCTAATGTGCAGTTACCTAATCAACCTGGATAGCCTTTAGTTTTTGGTCCAACCCAGCAACTTGTCCAGCCTATTGTTCAAATCCCTGCACCTGGTTCTATTCAGCAGCCCGGGCCTAGTACACCTCAGACTCCGCCTCAGACTGCTGCAGTTACTGCAACTTCTGTTCAACCTACAACACCTATTTCTGGAGTATCTATAGCTCTGGTTTCTTCTATCCCTGCATCAATGCAAATTCGTCAAGTATATGTACCACAGTCAGGACCTACAATTCAGACTACGGTCCAGATACCTACAGGCCAAGCTGGTACTAGTACGATTGTCTCTATTCAACCACAGTTTACTTATCAACCGTACCAGGGACAGTATCAATTTGGACAAGCTACACAAAATCCAGTATATCAGTATCATCCGTACCCTGGGTATACTTATCAAGTACCTCAACAACCCCAGTATGGTCCGGTTAATCCTAGTTACCTAGGAGGTTTCATGATTCTGAATGTGCATCCAATTCCAGGGTATCCTGGATATCCTCCTCCTCGCACTAGTTTGATCGCACAAGGTTATCAAGACCCTAGCCATTGGTTACCATTCATAGCAACTTTAGATTTACCGGATCTATTGCGCCTTACGAACGATCCCATTTTTTATCTTCCATATTGGCCGTCGATGCCTAACAAGTTGCCCAATGATATTCCGAAATTTGAAGGTAAGTCAGGAGAGGACCCATCTAATCACGTTATGACTTATCACCTCTGGTGTGCATCCAATTCATTAGTCAATGATTCTATTTGATTACGTCTTTTTTAGAGAACTCTCATTGGTCTAGCTGCCAAATGGTACATTGAGTTACCACGCAGTTCTTTTAATAATTTTAATGCTCTAGCTACTGATTTCTTAACCCATTTTCAATTGTCTGTCAGATACGATAACGGCACAGAATTTCTAACTTCATTAAAATAGTCTATGTCTACATACATATCTGATCATATTCATGAATGCAGATGTAGAAGGCGTTTAGTGAAAGTTTTTATTCCAGATCAAATTTTGGCTGAATGGTTTATTAAATCGTTACTGCCAAAAATTACTGAAGATGTAGCCAAAGGAGGCGTTGTTACAGAAGAGCAATTCATTGCTCAGGCTTAGTACCTTGACCTTATATATACTCAGTCAGGTACTCTGTATGATAAAATCCTCGATTTACCAAGACCTGGTCCATTAACTACAACTCCTTCTGGCTCTCATGTCGCTGATGGTGTAATTGGTTCTATTAACACTGGTAAAAGTAAGAAGAAGTCTTCCAAGACCACTTCTCCTATTATCACTTTACCCGATTCACCCAAAGGATATTCTTCCCTAGAATCTTTCGCCGATATTCATGTTGTAGAGTCATCTACGACCAAATATAAAACTAGTGGTAAGAATAAAAAGAAAAAATCTTCAAAAGATAAAACCGATACAACTGAACCAACTGACGAAAAACGCAAACCTCGATATCCTTGTCTCATCTGTGATGAGGATCATTTTACAAAAGAGTGCCCGCATAGAGCCGAGGTATCAAAATTCATTAAGGGTTCGCCTATACCTGCTGTCTTGAAGGATCCCTTTCCCGCTCAATATAGTAACATGGTTGGATCTTCCTCCAATATACTTGAGAATATCTTGATGGTTGCGACACGATCGCAAGATTATGGTAGTAAAAATATTGGTAAAGAAGCAGAAACATCCAATTCTTCATCAACTACATCTCCCTCAGTTTTTGATCCATTACAAATCGAGAAACAAAATCTTGAATTAGTGATTAAACCGCCTGCAAAAGGTGCACTTCGTAAATCAGCTTTCAATCCACATGCGAGAGCTGCTCAAAATTACAATATTGTTGAAGATTTGGCAATTTCCCCTTCAGCAATGTCGGCTTTGGAAGTATTTCAATCATGCCCAGCCCAAAGAAAATTACTTTTTTCAACCTTAGGAGCTGTAGATCTCCAGGATTTGAACCTCATGATCTTCGATTTAGAGAATTTTACACCCCACCTACCCCATCAAATGGCTTTTCAAATTCCAGTAATAGTAAAAAACAAACGTATCTTTCGTACTATTGTTTATGAAGGGGATTCTACGTCTATTATGTTGTTAAAATTTTGGAAATCACTTGGTTCTCTGACCATTAACCAATCACCAACTATTCTCCAAGCTTTTGACGAAAGAGGTTTTCAGCCGTATGGTATCTTACGAGATATACCAATAGAGGTCGAAGGCAAAATGGTTAATCTAGATGTGGAAGTGGTTGATGCCCCTCTCGATTACAACTTTCTCCTGGGTGCAGTTGGTCTTACGCCATGACTGTTTTTGTATCATCAATCTTTCGTCTCATCATGTTTCCTCATAAAGGAAATATCATTAAAGTAGATCAGATATCATATTATTCATCCGACCCAGCCTCTACTGATAGCATTCAACATATTGGAAAATCGACTATCCCTTATAAGGATGTCAGAGTAGGTTTGATTAAATATTTTGCTTTACTTGGAACTTTTTCATTGCCTGCTTCCAACGTACAAACTCCTATTTCTAATATCAATATGATTACATCAAGTACTATTTCCTTTGATGATCCTTGGATAGTACCTTCATAATCAGAATTGGATTCTTTTGATGGCCCAATGCCTTTGAGTCCTTTTGAGTTAGCATATCAACATGTACATTCATTTTATGATACTCCTTTAACTGAGTCTGATCTAGTGAATGTGATCAATCAGGAGTCATTTTCAATATCAAGCTTAGCCTCGACACCAATTCCAGATCCAGCTCAACAAGTATTCAATACTGATGAACATATTCGTGAATTCTTGTCAGTAGATGAGTTAACCTGGGAAGATCTTCATCATAGGTCTTCGTTTGTACCTGATCTCGATCATTTTGAGAATGATTTTTCTTCCATTTTTACCACTGATTACATCAACGAACCCCAGAATCCTCTCTCACATTTCGATTCTAAATTTAATTTAGAAAATATTTCTACGACTATTCCTCTTGACATTTCAGTCAAACCTGGAATTGTTGAAAACATTCACATAGGTGCTTCTTGTACTCCTGATGAAATTCAAGCATATAAAGCCCTATTTTAGGAATTCCGTGACATTTTTTCCTGGTCATATGAAGTGTTAGCCACCTATAAATTTTTGACATAGCAAACAGGTGGCTAAAAATGTTTCTGAACCTTCAAGAGAGACATTTCCTTTGTAAATATATCATTCTTGAAGCCTCCATGTGTTCTCCATACTTCAATATAATCTTCACTGTTGTTTCCATCTGATAAGCCTCCATGTTTCGTGAAAGAAAATGATTCAAAAAGGCCTCCATCTGCCCTATTTCATCCTCACAAAACCTCCATTTTTCACCACTTTTTCCCCTTTTCAAATCCCACAAAATCCCCTCCTTAACCCTCCATCTCGTCCTAAAACCATTTTTAAACCTCATAACATCCTTTGTGTGGTTTAAAAAACTGCTTTTTCCTCTACCGGAACCCCCCATTTGGCCTCAAAAACACTAAATTTGGCCTAAAAATACCCTATTTTATACTTTATTAGATTTAAGCCCCCAAGGGCTTATATTCCGTAGCACCTCTCCTCATACACCCCTAGCCCCGCGACCGAGTGCTAAAAATTTCAAAAAACCCCTTAAAGGGCCAAAAGAACCCATTCAAAACCCTTTTTTTCCTTTTTCTTTATCATCCCCCGATGCGTTGATTTAAGTCAATGAGAACCGTCAATCTCCACAAATCGACGGTTATCGGGCGTCTTTCATTTTTTCCCATCTCTTTCCCCTATTCTTATAAATCCCCCTCACCTATTAATCTCCACTGTCGGATCTATAGACCTAGAGGTCAAGATTTGTTTCGCAAACCATTTAACCTTTTCCCCTTGGTAAAGCTCCCCGCCCCAATATCAAATCCTAATCGTTCGATGTATAAATCCTACAGCTGTGATGAAACCCGATGATCTGATATGCCTCCGCCACTCCATCCAATCTTATCCATTCATCCATCGCAGATCCGACGGTCCAAAGTGAACCCGATGGCCCACTTCCGCCTCGCACTCTTTCCCACATCACGATGTCTTTTCCACCGTTAGATCTCCCTGCCCCACATCCGACGACCAAGGAGCTTATCGCATTTTTCTTGCATCGGAACGTTAACAATTAGAAATCACATGATATGGGTGGTTTTTTTCTACCACATGGCGCGAGATGAGTGGAATCACGTTAATTTCTTGAAAACCACTTACCACTCCAGACCCAGCACGAAAACCATCCCAGTTTTCCGCTTACCACCCTCCACAGTGAAATCTCATGAATGATCTCAGCCGTCCATTGATCTGATCTAATGGCCTACATTGCATTGCATTCCCCATTGTTTATTTTTTCATTGGCTCTCCCACCATTTCCTTCCACCAATATCCACTGTCGGTTTCTTTAATCCAACGGTCCACGATATATCTCCCCCTCCTCCCTTGTCCACTCATCTAAGCCTTTAAATAAGTCCATTGGGCAATCGTGTATGTTGATTATCATGATCTGACAGCCCTAAAACAACCTCACCCCCATTCACCTGCTGCTTCATTCATTCTCTGATCGATCCTATCAATGAATCTCAATCGTTTATTACCTCTGTTAGATCTAATCTAACGGTCCAGAACGCATAATGCACCAAAACCTCGCCAGACTAGTTTTTCGTCTCCGACATCATTTTTCACCGTTTTCGCCATGGTTTTCACCCATTTTCCTCGCTTCTCTCCATCCTCCACTAGCCGCTAAAATAGTTCCCCTCACTCCCTCAGGCTATTCTTTAACGAGTTTATTGGTTTTGCAGGTTTGCAAAGACCGCAAATGCGTTCTGTTTCACAGTCACAGACAGGGAAATTTAGAGTGCAGGAAGACATTTCCAGAGCCAAAACGCAAGGAGATACATTGTTAAGAAGGTTTAAGGAATATTTTATTAAAGGAGTAGTGTTAAAACCCTGATCTAAACCCTCCTGCACCATTAAAACCTGCACGTGCACCAGAAACAGTCAGTAGAAGCAGAAAGAGTATCAGTGAAGAGAATTAAAGAATTTAAGCCTATTATTGAAAATTGAATGCTTATAATCTATTGTTTTAAGGATGAAGACTATAAAGATGATTAAAAGGCTTAATGAAGCCTAAAACACATGAAACAAGCCATATCTGTGCTTTAATGTCAGCAGAACACTTTTCTCCAGAAAGACTAGCTACATGACTTCCTCCATCTTCCATCGAACACCAGATCAGTGATTACACTTACAGAAGTTTGTAGAGATGTCAGGACAGTAGTTATGGAAGTACAGCAGACCTGAAATACTTTCAGTCACCTTACTTATATTAGAAGACAGAACAGAGTACCTACAGTCAGAAAGTACTTCAAAGTACATACCTGAAGTTATTGTCAACATGACAAGGACTTCTGAAATAGCCTAAAGGGTACCAAACATGTTAAATGCAGAGCCATATGCAGAATGGGCACTCGAACTTCCTCCACTTTTTTTTAATGAATCAATTAAGTTTACAACTACTACTCCTCCTCTCCATTCACCTATAAATATTCGTTGAAAATACATTGTAAAGGTTGTTGGTTGTTGGGATTCTATTAGTTGTTAGAACTATTATAGAGGGGAAGTAGCTGAGTAGTCTGTAATATAGTAGGCTGGGAAGAGAAGTCTGGATTGTAAAATGCCACTGAGCTCAAAGTATGTGGCTGGTTTTGTACATCAATTAATCAAGCAGATTCATAGGATCCTGGTCTTTTCTCTTACTGTAATTGTTTCCTTTCATGTTTTATCACACTATCCATTATTCTCAGATAAAGAATAGCAAGCATAGATTAGGATATACTATTGGAAGTACCATAAATCTCACTATAATCTTTATCTTGATGTTTTCTTCTAATTTGTGTATCTAAGAACCAATTCATCATGATTTAACCAGTATAGAAGTTGGCCTGTCCATGCTTACTGATGTATGAATCTGGAGTAGTTTCTTGGATGTTCTTGATTGGTTTAGCTGAAATAATTTGGAAACTGGGAGATTAGAGATAGCCCTATCTCACTAGGTGCCTCTTCCAACAATTAGCCTTTCTAAGATCCCTTCAAGTTAGTGTCAAAATCATTGAAGGTTAAAAGTCTTTCTCTGATCTTAGGCCTTACTCTCTGTTTAATCTTATATGTTTTCTACTTTCTGAAAGTGGTTATGAGGACTGCTGGATTGTCTTTCTTAAGAGTATGCTGAAAGGAGGTCTAGATTTAAATGACATCTGACCTGATCTTAAGCTACCCTCTGTGCCTTAATGAGAGTTTCCTTTGAAGTATGTCAAAAGCAGGATAGTTTCAAAGCACTTACCTGATGTTAGACTGCACTTTGGTTTCTTTCTTTCACCCATTCTTAATGTTCCATTCCACTTTCTATCTAAAATATCCTTTGGTATATATTATTTTCCCTACAAAAACCCTTGGATAGTTGTTATGCAAGTAATCCCCTTTCATGACTCCATAGCCCAATGGATTGATGCTTTTTGACCTATCTTCCCATGCTGAAACATCCTTTCTATTTAGCTCCTTTTCTACTTCACATAACCTTCTCAGTTAATGATCTCCAACTAAACAAACAAATAAAATCAAAAAAACCCTTGTGCTTCATACCTAGCCTAATATCTCAATTTGAGCGTTAAAGATATATCATTCTTTACATTTATAGAGAGATCCATCTCTGGGTCCAGGAGGGCTAGATCCTAGGATACCAAAGTGGTTTGATGTTGTCTTATCTTTTGGTCTTGCCAATCTGGCCAAAACATAGGAACCACAACATAATGGCAACTCCGCTGGGGACTTTCTGAGTGTTTTCCATCTTATACATCCTTAGGACCTCAGAAATCCAAAAATCTCTGGTTAGATTGGTATTTAATTGATGATGGTGGACAACATCCTCCTTCAAACATTCAAATTCATCCACCTGGCAACTCCACACCCCATAATTCCTAATAGACCTAAAGACTCCACTGGAGGAAGAACCTGAACATGGCCAGACCTTATAGAAGGATAGAACATTTAGGCTGGATTTGGTTTAAAGAATTGATTTTTTTTATCTACCAATACATTCTATCCTACTTTAAGCCTGATCAAGTGTACAAAGATGATATCCACATTGATTATGGGAAAGATCTCAAGCCTCAATCCTTAGACCATGAGCAGACCCATACACCTGTGAAAAACCTAGTGAAACAGGAGCCTCATGATGTATCTCCTACCCCTAATGAATCTTCAAGCAGTCATAGATCTCTTGTTGCACTACCTACACCCACAAAGGTCTAGAAAGATATAAGCCTCTAGCTTTGCCTCTTATCTTCCAGCCCCTTCCTGTAGGACTTACAAATAATTTGCCCCTCTTTGATGGAGAAAATTCAAAGGTCACTGCTACGCAGCATGTTCAAAATCTTGAGGATTTACTTGACATATATGAAATAGAAGAAGATGATGTGCGTATTAGAATTTTTTCCCTATCATTACAAGGAATGGTTAAGAGTTGGTTTAAAGACCTTCCTGCTGTAAGCATTATCAATTTTCATCAGTTCACTCAAGTTTTCCTTAATATATGGGTAGTCCTGGGAAATGTCTTCCTCATCCTAGAAGAGTATCAGAATTTGAGAAGACAACCAGGAGAGACAGTACAGAAATTTTCAGCCAGGTTCAATAAGGTATACAATGCAATACCTACTAATATAAAACCACCCTTGAGATGGGCTCTAGTGTACTATCCGAGTTATTTTGACCCTAAGGTGGAATTTCATATAAGAGAAAGAGAGCCTTATAGCCTGGAAGAAATGCAAAACATAGCAATTAATGTCGAGTAAAACATATGGTGTAGGGAGGAAAGATTAAAAGCAATAAAAAAGGACCAAGTAGAGAAAAAAAGGCAGATCTATTTAGAAAACAAGTTGGAAAGATTGAAAGAGATAGCCAACACCTTGCTAAACATAGAGGAGGAAGAATATGAGGTTGAGACTAGAAATGATGATTGGAAAATACCTACACCTTGTCCTCAGGAAAAGCAAACCAGATCTCTGCAAGACATAAGAAACATGCAAAGCATGTATGAAGAACAAGATTTTAGATCAAAGAATGAACTTGCAGACTATCTTGAAGAAAGACTTGCTGAGAATCCAATGGGTTTGATGGGTAACATTGCTTATAATTATGATTTCTATAATGTTGATCTGTCTGATGATGATTTTTTCCAAAGGGAAGCTAATCTTGTAGGACCATAATTAGTGGATTCATGGGAGGGCGATCATGACCATCAATGTCAAGAAAATTTTGAGCCAATGCAGGCTATCTATGATACTGATGAAGAAAGAGCTGAAAGCATGATGGTAGATGAAGATTCATTGAATATTCACTATGTGATATATCAGATCATCAGTAATAATTTCCATGAGGATGGAAGTCAGCAGCATTTTAGCTCGGAGGATAAGGAGGAAAGGAATGAAGAAACTCTTGAGCAAGTTGAATATTTTGAACCTTCTCCTGAAAGGGTTAAGGAAATCAAAGATACTCCTGCTCAAGAATATGTTAATACTTCCACAGAGTTCAGTCCACTCATGCAGAACCTATCAGAGTTACAAGAGGACAGCACTACCAAATATGATGAGCCTTCTAGTTCATGTTACAGTGAGGATGAGGAAGATTTTCTCTCTCAAAGAAATATTTTTCTTGGTCCAGTGGAAGAAGAGCTAGTCCTGGTTGAAACTCATCTTCTAAATAATCCAAACCAGGAAAAGGATGATTGTGATTTTAGGGGCCATATTGCAGATGCAGTGATTGAAGTTGTCAAGGATGCAGATAGCCAACCAGTCATGGAAGGCTGTGAAGAAAAAGGTTTATATCATGTTTTTGCTGATCCTGTGGAAGAATATATGGAGGCCTTGATTGGCTCAGCTCCCCAAGCATTGATCCTTTGCAAGAGCCAAATTCATCAGAAGTGGTCACCACTGGTGGTGGCCTTGGTTTTGAAGACCCACATTCAAAGCACCATGTAGTTATCTCTGACAAGCAGTCAGTTTTTCCATCCTTTTTTGTTACTACTTAACTGGCTGCACTGGTATTATTGTATCATATGAAGCATCAGATATTTCCAAGTAGAGTAGGGTAGGTAGGAATCTCAATAAAGCTCAGCCTATGAGCATTTATTTAGTTGTTTTTAATTTCTACAAAGTTTCAGTCCATATGCAACTTGTCTTTATGCTATGGACTCACAGCAGACCAGACAGTCTAATCCCAGTTTGTATGTGTTTAAATTTATGTTTTAGAATGTAGAGAAAGAAATATGCCAGACAGTTTAATCCTGGCAGATATTAGTTTAGGTAGAGAAGCTATGAGGCCAACTGTTTAATCTGGTCTCATGGAGAAATAAGGGTATCAGTAGATAGGTTTATTTTCCGGTTTGCAAAAAATAATGATGTGAAAAGTTTGCAAGTCTAAATGCACCTTGAAGAAAAAATGTTAGGACAATAGTATGGGTAGGTAGTTTTTTTGGGAGAATGTTTTCTGTTAATTTTATATCCATCATGTTTTTGGTAGCTGATTAAAGAAAATAAAATATGTGTCAAGTACCAGGCATCTGGCCTACTTCCAAAGATTATTTTCTGATATTCTTGACACCTTCAAGAAGATGCCATCCCCATGTGGAGCCACTATTAGCCACCTATAAATTTTTGACATAGAAAACAGGTGGCTAAAAATGTTTCTAAGCCTTCAAGAGAGACATTTCCTTTGTAAATATATCATTCTTAAAGCCTCCATGTGTTTTCCATCCTTCACTATAATATTCACTACTATTTCCATTTGATAAGCCTCCCTGTTCGTGGAAGAAAATGCTTCAAAAAGGCCTCCATCTGCCCTATTTCATCCTCACAAAACCTCCTTTTTTCACCACTTTTCCCCTTTTCAAATCCCACAAAATCCCCTCCTTAACCCTCCATCTCATCCTAAAACCCTTTTTAAACCTCATAATATCCTTTGTTTGGTTTTAAAATCTGCTTTTTCCTCTACCGGAACCCCCCTTTTGGCCTCAAAAACACTAAATTTGGCCTAAAAATACCCTATTTTATACTTTATCAGGTTTAAGCCCCCAAGGGCTTATATTCCGTAGCACCTCTCCTCATACACCCCTAGCCTCGCGACTGGGTGCTAAAAATTTCAAAAAACCCCTTAAAGGCCAAAACAACCCATTCAAAACCCTTTTTTCCTTTTTTTTTATCATCCCCCGACGCGTTGATTTAAGTCAATGAGAACCGTTGATCCCCATAGATCGACGGTTATCGGGCTTCTTTCATTTTCTCCCATCTCTTTCCCCTATTCTTATAACTCCCCCTCAGCTCTTAATCTCCACCGTCGAATCTATAGACCCAATGGTCAGGATCTGCTTTGCAAACCATTTAACCTTTTCCCCTTGGTAAAGCTCCCCACCTCGATATCAAATCGTAACCGTCTGATGTATAAATCCTACGGCTGCGATGAAACTCGATGATCTAATATGCCTTTGCCGCTCCATCCAATCTTAGCCATTCATCCATCACAGATCCAATAGTCCACAGTGAACCCGATGGCCCACTTCCACCCTGTGCTCCTTCCCACATCACGCTATCTTTTCCACCATTAGATCTCCCCGCCCCACATCCGACGACCAAGGAGCTTATCGCGTTTTTCTTGCGTCCGAACGTTAACGGTTAGAAATCGCGCGATATGGGCGCTTTTGTTCTGCCACGTGGCGCGCGATGAGTGGAATCGTGTGAATTTCTTGAAAACCACTTACCACTCCAAACCCAGAGTGAAAACCATCCCGGTTTTCCGCTTACCACCCTCCACAGTGAAATCTCATGAATGATCTCAGCCGTCCGTTGATCTGATCTAATAGCCTACATTGCATCGTGTTCCCCATTGTTTTTTTTTTCATCGACTCTCCCACCATTTCCTTCCACCAATATCCACCATCAGTTTCCTTAATCCAACGGTCCACAATGTATCTCACCCTCCTCCCTTGTCTGCTCATCTAAACCTTCAAATAAGTCCATCAGGAAATCGTGTCCATTGATTATCGTGATCTGATGGCCCTAAAAAAACCTCACCCCCATTCACCTGCTGCTTCATTCATCCTTTGAGCGATCCTATCAATGAACCAAGATTAATTTTTGTACCTCGCCCCTTCCGATTCCACGATAGGGATGGTTTTAGTTCAAGAAGATGAATTCTATGGTGAACATGTGATTTACTATCTTAGTCTAAATTTGCATCCGACTGAGATCAAATATTCATATGTGGAGAAATTGGCCTTGGCAGCTGTTCAAGTTGTCCAACGTTTTCGTCACTACATACTTTTATGCAAAACAATAGTGATCTCTTATTGTAACCCTATGATGTACATTTTGACCAAACAGTTGCTAGGGGGCAAATACTCTAAATGAATTGTTATCCTGCAGGAGTTTGATTTAGAGTTTGAAAAATCCAAATCCAAGAAATCATTGATATTTACTGAACTTATGTGTGATTTCCCACGTACTGATACAAAAATTGTTGCAGAACAACCAATCACGGATGAATCCTTGTTTCTTATCAGTACCATTGATCCTTGTTATGGAGATATTATTGTTTATCTTTAGACCCAATCTTTTCGGTCTGAGCTTTCACGATCAAACGATGAAAAATCCATTTCTAGTCTCAACAATATCATATTGTTGGTGACACACTATACTGTTGTGGTGCAAACTCATTTTTTCGATGTTTTCTAACTCATGAAGAAGCCAAAACGGTTTTAAATGACTGTCACTCTGGAGCATGTGGCGGTCATATGTCTAGGTATGCCACAGCCCAAAACATATTGCGCACAGGTTATTTCTGGCCGTCTTTATTTAAAGATTGTATTTACGCGGTCCGAAAATGTCATAATTGTCAAATATTTGATCGAAAAATGCGTGCACCACCTACTCCTCTTCACCCTATAATTTCTGTCAGTCCTTTTGCAAAATGGGGCATTGACTTCATTACATATAACCCTCACTCGACCAAGGGGCATGGGTATATTATTCTAGTAGTAGATTATTTTACCAAATGGGTCGAGGCGATGCCTACATTTGCGGCAGATGGGAAAATTGCAGCTACTTTCATATTCAATCATGTGATTGCTCGTTTTGGTGTACCCCAAGCGATAATTACAGATCACGGGAGCCATTTTCGGAATATCATGATGACCGAGTTAACAAACCAGCTTGGCTTGTGCCATGACAGTTCTACACCATATTATCTGCAGGCTAATGGTTTAGTTGAAGAAATTAATAAATTTTTAGTCACCATGATCAAACGAATCATTGGAATTCATAAGTCGAATTGGCATATCATGCTCTTTTCAGCACTTTGGGCATATCAAACCTCAGCAAAGACATCGACAGGATTTACCCCTTTTCAACTAGTTTATGGTTTAGAAGTAGTATTACCCATTGAATGCGAGATACCGTCACTCCAATTAGCCATAGAGTTACTACCAGCCACTTCTGAAGAGGAGAAACGTTTTTTATACTTGGCTCAATTAGATGAGAATCGGCGCACCACTGCATTAGCTACCGAGGCTCATGCGAAAAGAATGAAAGCTCAGTATGATAGAAGTGTTACCCCTCGTAATTTTTCGGAAGGAGACCTAGTTTTCATTTATGATCAAGCCAACGATAAACTAGGGGCTGGGAAATTTGAACCCATGTGGCATGGTCCTTATATTTTCAAGTGACAGCTTGCAAAAGGGGCCTATGAATTGATTGATTTTGACGGGGTATCTTTAGGTAAATCCAGAAATGGACTTTATCTGAAGAGATATTACGCTTGATTTTTGTGTGAAGATCTTCTCTATATATTAGTTACTTTCTAGCTGGTGTGCTATAGATTAGAAACGTGTGCCTAGCTTAAGTGTGCTTTTACTACTATTTCCTGCTTATCTGGATTACTCTTGATATCGTAGATGTCGACGTCCTTTCAAACATATATTATTTTTGTTGATGGTGCTTGTCGTAGTACACGGAACATCTCTTTTGCGGCTTGGGTTATTTTTTCACCCACTAACGAGTTAGTATCTATGCATGGGGTAAGCCTCGGTCAAAAAACGAACAATATTGTTGAATACAGTGCAGTTATTGAATTATTGTCAGAATCCATTTCATTTGGAATTTGGATTTTGATTGTTAGGTTAGATTCTGAACTCGTTTTATTACAATTAAATCGAGTATATGCCATTAGAAACCCGGTTTTATTAATATTATTTTTAAGGGTTCGTCTCTTGGAACGAGAGTTTGATTATATTGAGTATCAACACATTCCAAGAAATTTAAACACATTAGCAGATTCAATAGCTTCTAGTGTTATAAACAGACATTTACAATAATAAATTTGTAAATCAACATTTGATAACATGATTGAACAGGTAACTGGAAATAATAGTATATCATAGTATAGATGTAGTGTTCAAAAAATAGTACGTCGTCTTCGATCATAGGTTCAAAACGCCTTATGATCGGAAAAAAGTGATACAAAAAATAAGTCTATATAGTCAATAATCCACTATCCGTGGTGATGATCACGATAATACACTACTGCTCGTGCCACCCTAGTAAAAAATCTCCTGAATGGTCCAGGAACACCAATTACGTATCTCTGTAGACGGAGTGGGATATCATCTATGGTAGTATCAGGAATATCATAGTGAGTCGCTCCAAATGGTGTTCTAAATCAGTCAGGATCTCTGTAGTCTGATCCTGTGGTGGTGGTGGTGCTACTGCTGCATCCCTTTGCCTCCGGTCAAAGGGGCGGAGAATGGCTGGTTGACTTGGACCCACATCTGCATTTGAAATTTTTTTTATCAGTTTTGAATGATTTAAAAACAAAATAAAAATTAGAAATTAGAACATGTCAAAAAAGAATTTTTACCTGACTCATCCCACTGAGCTCCTGGAGGAAGTACCATATCTCGATCGTTGCGGAAATTCATGGCTGCATAAGGAAAATCCTCTATCACAAAAAGTTGGCGTTCCAACAAACGAAAATAAGTCAAGGGAAATTGAACAATCTCCCCACCCTTGTTGTGGCGGGCCATCAAAGAAACCCATCAAACCATCCGAGGCTCTCGAGGTCTACCAGCATCAACAGGAATGTGTTGTGGGGCTAACATAGGGATCCTCTCTAGAGCAAAGGTAAATACAATATATCCATATCCGAAATTGTTTAACTTCCCATTCTTTGCTCTAGTAAGTTGGCCTTTCACATTTTCCAACACTGCCTTGCACCAGTTGAATATGGTGCCTCGGAAACAATCTATTGCAATCCGCATCTAAGATCCAGTAGCTACATGCAAAGCTGCACTTCCCCACAACTTGACAACGGTAAATGCAATCACTTTTAACTTGGGATGGATGATAGTTTTAATGTCAATCTGTTTGTCTCTAGGATTGGCTTCATCATTACAAAACTCTAATTGCAGGTTGGCGACAGACTGGCCACCTGGCCTAGCCCCAAATAGAGAAAGTGGTTTGCCTCTCTTAGACAAACCAGTCAAAAAATATATGTCCTCCAGCTCAATTTCGACCAAGTGGCCTCCAATCACGAAAAATGGGTCGTGAATGTCCCACTTGCTTACCAACCAAGTGATAATATCTACTTGAGCTCTCATGCCACTGATTGCCCAGAATTTGAATAGCCCGCATGCTCTTAAAACTTGTAAAGTAGGTTGATGAATCATCGTTGCTTCATCTACCTCCTCATGCTCCCGTTCTCACCAAATGAGTATTGTAAATAGATTCCTACAATGAGTAAAATGAAGGATTAGAATCATTTTAAAACAAAAATTTTGGGTAAATTAGGAGGAAATTGTGTTTTTAAATTTGTTACGATGCCCCCACACTTTACGTTCAGACACAGTGCGTAGCTCCGTATGGGGCCTGTGTTAAAAGTGCGGGACCCGGACATTTTCCTTTGTGAGAAAATTTCGGGGTCCGCAGGTACATAGTGTCTTACCTGCGGACCCCTGAGGGCGAATTTTTTAACCAATTTTCCTCCCAAAAATGAAATTTAGACCCTAATTTAAGAAAATGAAAAAATGAAAAGCAAGAGAAAGAGGTTGTGGATTACTTGGAGTAGACGGTTTTCAATTCCAACGGTTGGTTTTTCCAGAATCTTCTCCGAAGCGTTTTTTGCCAAAAGCTCTAAAATTTTCACTCCAAACTCAAACGGTAAAAATGAACTTGAGAAACTCCTTTTTATAAGTTTTTTCGGATAAATGAATTTTGAATTTGTTTATTTTTCACTTTAAAAAGATGCTTTTTCAAAATATTCTTATTATTGAAATAGGTATGTTTAATTTTTTGAGTTTTTTGTGCAGAATACCAGATTTTTCAGGCAAAATGATCATTTTTGACGAAGAGTATAATTTTATCACTTTTTCGGGCTCTTTAAAATTTATGAAAAAGTGAAACCATGGAGTCCTCTTTTAAGCCCTTTTCAGACTCTCTAAAAATGAAAATATTTCCAAGTAATTGACTATTCGAACTCGTTAAAGGAAATGAACGGTCATCCCTTTAGTATAAGTTTACCCCTTTTCCAGACAGAAATAGACTATTTATGAAAAAGGTATACGTTGACTAATCATGGTCAATAGAGTTCTCTCTCGCATTATTTTATCCTTTTTCGGGCCTGAGAGACTAAATTTATGAAAAAGAACACCCATAGAGTTTTCTTAAGTTTTTTCTTCTGACTCCCTAAAAATGAAAAACACCGAGTTTCTCCTATACTTGACTCGTTAAAATTTAACAGTAAAGGACCTGTCAATTTCAAACAGGAATGGACCACTCCTTCTTAGGGTTCAATTTTAAACTAAGTTGGACTCATCCGAAGGATGAGCTTATAAACAAGAAAATGTTATCCTCCTCAAGCTTGTCAAAAATAAAGAGGTGCTTGCCAGAAATGGTAGAGAAAAAAAGATAAAATAGATTCATTTGTCACACTTTGATTTGTAAAAACATTACACCACTCTTGAACACGACACTTTTTGTCACACTTCTACCTGGGTTGGGAAATCCTTTGCCTATCAGTTAATCAAACCACATTGAAGGTCTTCAGCCGATTTCTGGGTATTAGCTTAGGGAAACTGTCACCAAGCCATCTGCAATTTCGTTATGTGTTCAAGAGGACAGTCAAATAAACCATTCATCTGCAAACATTTGTCTTCATTCGTGTTGACCATCCCTAAGTCAGTCCTTGCAAAAAATTTCGTCAAAACTTGATCTATGGTTTCGTGTCGTGAGCTTGCTTACGACGGATCACTTTCTATCGATGACAGCTCATCATCTAGGAAGTTGATCTAGAATCTGTCAGTACCTTGAAACTTGCATGCCTTAATGGCAGGTTTCTCACCTTCGACGACAAGTTGCATCATTGACCTTCGATCGAACGATTCCATGAAATGTTCGACTTCAGATCACTTATTCACATTTCATGGATTGTACTGAGTACTTTGAGAGCCACTGTCATTATTGGTGGTTTCTCTCACGCTTGTTAACAGTTCACATCATTGATTGGTAATCAAGTGGTTTGTACCATGTTCGACTTCAACACATTTAATCGCATGGATAGAATCGTACTAGTTCGGGAAGCAGAAATCAAGACCCTGGATCTAGTTTCCACCATCCAGGCAGCGAGGAGTTTTATTATTCATTATGCAGTAGACAGATTCATTATATATGGTTGTGCCCATGCTGTGTCTACACTATTGACGTAATATTAAAATCATTTTTGTATCAGAACAAGTTTAGTTAGTTTTTATCTCTAAGTATGGGAATGCCTACCTCAGCGATGATATATATATGTTTTGCATTGAATGTTTTTACAGGGTTCCGACTAGGGTGTCCACAGGCTAATCCTTGAAATGATAAAGCACATCACTCTTCGAATGTTTTCAGACTTCGCACTTATGGGGCAATTTGTTACATTGAAATTTTTCACCATGACATTCTAGTACTCCCTTAGAAATCTACAATATCAAAGTTCCTAAAGTCAAGCCTTGAAATTAAGAGAAAAGCTCATAAAAGTCTTAAAAACTCTTCTACCGCACTTTCTCTTAGTATTTCCTGCAGTGCCGCACCTTTTGGCTATAAATATTGTGGAGCCAAATGAATTGTTTATTCATTAAGGGTGCAAACCCCTGTAAAAGATAAAAAGGGCACAAGTAAAATCTAGAAGCTCATTTTGAGTCATTTTTGGAAGCTTCTAGAAACATTCCTGCGGTGGAAATATCGCTCTTTTCAGGTTCATGCATCCCATCCATTAAGGAGCTAACCCCTTGATGTAAGGAGCTAATCCCTTTGAAGGAGGATTCTATCCCTTCTTTTTTGGAACTACTCTTTCACTATAAAAAGAGGCATAGGCCAGCCTCAAAGGGAGTTCAAGCTTTAGTATTATTGGAGGTGAAGTGCTGTCGAAACTGAGACCCTTTTAGTTGAGATTTCATGTGGGAAAGATTACATACCTATATGTATCTCGGTTGGAAGAGTGCAAGGCTGGTCAGAGTAAAGGAAACACCTATTCTGGACCCTAGGAAGGCCTGTATGACATAAAGGTAGACATGGTTGTAAGGCTCTTCTTATTTAAGTTAATACAAATAAGTCTGTTTTTCTCAATAAGATGTCAATTGATTAGTTTATTTTATGAATTCATTGATCACTATAATAGATATGATTTATGAATATATGCTATGCAGGTGATATTTCATGTTTGTTTGTTTGTGATTGTAGATCTTCGAAAGCAACTCTTTCAGGCGACTGAAGGAATACTACTACAAACAAGCATTGGATCAAAGGTAAGATCGTTAAGCCTTTATAACATTTAATTATGAATCGAGATATATCTAGAGAAAGATAGTTTTACTTGTATGTTTGTTGCTAGTCGTCTGTAGGACACTTGGGTGGTCTGTCTTGTCTACAAGAACGAATTATCCGTCCAACAATGTGCAACAAGTAAGCCTAGTAATAGGAAGCTTGGTTTGTACACGCCATTACCAGTACCATCAAGGTCATGGGTGAGTGTCTCCATAAACTTTGTTAGAGGTCTACGTATGTCAAGAAGACAACATGATTCTCTTTATGTAGTTGTGGATATATTCAATAAAATTTGTATACTTATGCCATGTAAGAAAACCATTACTGCTGAAATTTATTTTCAACATGTTTGGGTTAATTTTGGATTGCCAACTTCTATTGTTAGTCACAGGGATTCTAGGTTCATTGGGAATTTTTGGTCAAATATAGGGAGAATGATGGACACAAAGTTGAAAAAGAGTACCGCTTTTCATCCACAAGCATATGGAAAAACCGAGGTGGTGAATAGAACCGTTGTGCATCTTTTGAGAGGATACTTCAGCAAACATCCTAATTTTTGGGATGAGAAATTGCATTACATTTAACACGCTTACAACCGGGCAAAGCACTCTTCTACACAAACATCACCTTTTGAAGTATGCTTTGGTATTTTCCAAAATCACCATTAGAATTCATATTTGGGAGGGATATTGCAATAGATGGCCATAGTGACATTGAAAAGGCTCGAAAGTTCAATGAGAAAATTCATATTATACATCAACAAGTTCAAGAACAACTTGAGAAAACTCAAAGCAAATACAAAGAGAGGCATGAAAAACATCGAGTTGATCATAAGTTTCAAGAGGGAGATGAGGTATGGTTTCACATTAGCAAAGAAAGGATGCACGGGGAAGGTAAAAAGATCAAACCCATTCACTATGGTCCTTTCAAGATCATAAAGAAAGTTGGTAATAATGCATTTCAACTTTACTTGCCTTCTTATATGCAAATGTATTTAGTTGTTAATGTTGAAAAATTACATTTGTATAAGGCATCTTTGATTGATGATCAAGGAAGTGATGTTCAACTACCTTCTATTGAATATTTCTTGCCATAATTTCTGGATGAGCTCAAATAAGATACAATTCTTGACAGAAGGACAAGAACATCCAAGAGGGGAAGTGTTGACTACCTTCGAGTTGGGCTCAAACGCACTAAACAAAGAAAGGAAAAATGGATGGAGGTTGGAAAGGTGAGGGAGCTGCACCCTCATCTACTAAACAAGTAATAAAGTCTTTGGGGTTCCAAAAGCTTCCCAAGGGGGAGGAGTAATTAGGAGTTCATAAATTTTTCTCAAAATTAAAATTTACATGATTGGGTTGAAACCAATATGGTTGCGTAGATCTCTTCTTCCTGATTTCGGTGCCACAAAAGGTTTGAAAAACCGATGTCGTATGAGGGAGACATCGCGTTTTGATCAAATTGCCAAACAGGTAAATTTTGTCACAATTTGACCAGGGTTGACTGGGATGCACAGTCAGCAAGGTGGAGGTAAAGTCAGTAAAAAAGGAATATTCTGAGGAATAGTCTTTCCTTAGAATCAATCATGGGATGAAAAGTGTCATTTTTTAATTTTTTGAATGATTTTGGTACGTTTTTGGAGGGCCAATCACAGGGTGCCATGTGGCTAGCCCTGAGGTCGCCACATGTCCCTGTAATGGAGTGATAATATTATTGAGGGTCTGCAGGAATCAAACCCTGGACCACCGGCAGGGCATGCGCGTGGCTTACCACCCACTTTACGCATTAGAACTTAACATTCAATGGTCACAGGTATATATTATGGTTTAATGAAAATGATGTTGGGGATTGGGAACCGTCGGCGGTCCCAACCTGCCAGCGGTCCCCGCAGCACATATCACATGGAAAAAATATAATATCCAAATTTCACTGTCAGATAACGTCAACCCGCATCCTGCTATCATATCTGAATAGGTAGTCACATGGCTATGGTTACCGTTATCTCCGCGCGAGATAAGACTTAACCCACATCGTTTCAATCAGAGTTCAAAATTATCACCATGGCTTATGCCTGGAGTTTCGCTAACCGTTGTGTTAGCCACGGGGTTTGGGGTTGGCATGTGGCCACCTCAACCACTGACATTTAATGCCATAGTTTAAAACGTCGGGATATTTAGAGCGTGCCTAAATTTTTGGCGGAATCTACTAATTTAACTCTAAATAACTGGAGTTCTCCACTTCTAGTGGATTTTTTCTAGGTGTAACTAGGAAAAAGAGTAGGAGACTCAATTTTCGCCCATTCTGGAGCCATTGGTGTAGATAAAACAACTATTAGAGCATTGTAACTACATGTGTTTGCAAAAATTTGAGCATATTCAAAGATGGGCATGCCATTGGGAGCTCGACCAGCAGATGTAGCCCAAGAGGGGTGAAATGCTTCATCATGCCTGCTATGTAAAATTCATGTGGTGACTTATTTATTTGTTTTAAACTATTGTTTAGTGTTATTTAAGCTTGTTTTATGATTCTAATTCACCTAAAATCATCTACAATTCATGGACAAACACCTCAATCCTTAAGCAAACTAATGAACTGACTATGCACATGTTTATAAACTGAAAAGACACTTAGCACTGCAAAACTAATACAGTCATTTCAAATCACCAGTGAGGAGGAATTCCACCACACTGCGCACTCTTCAACAAATTTTCCTTATACATCGAGGTAATCCTTCAATACTTCTCTTTGTCAATCAAGAATTAGTATGAACATGCATGTAGTTTCTTTGTGAATATTGCAGCTAATATAATTTTTTGCCTTAGGTCACGAGAAGTCCCAAGAGGGATCTTACTCCAGCTACCACCTGTGCATTTTACCCCTAAGCATAATTAGGGACTCCACTAGGGACTAATCTCTAGTTCTCGGTTCTTTATTTCCGAGCCCTTGGTTCTTTCCGTCTATCACTTCCTGTTATGCTCACATCCCTTTCTAATCATTTCATGTGCTCAGTGACCATTTCATCAGCTCAAATTGTTTAGAACAGACCTTTCTTGACCATTATTTGAAATTTATCCTCAATAACGCACCCCCTGTGTGTGTTCTAGAGTGTTATAACGCATCTCCTACTTGAGAACAATGTTTTAGTCCTGCTATTAATTCATTGTACTCTCTGCTAGGCAGTGTTACTTAGCCTAAAACTTGTTATTCGACCCCTGCTATGATTTCCCTGGATGTGGAGTTGTTGGCTATCATTTTGGCTTTTGTATTCTGGATCTCTGTGCTTGGTTGCCTAATAGCATATTAGTTTTTCTTATTTGAAAATTTAGCTTATTTGCATTTACTTTTTTAAAAGAAAAATTATTTTTTTAAAGTTTTTCTGAGAAAGTTGATTTCATTCTATAATTTTTGAGTTAAATAGCTGTTAGTGAGGATAGATATCTGAAACATTTCTAGGCTAAACTGCAATATTGGATGTTTTCTACTGCATGGATGTGTGAAATATTTCTCCTTATAGAAATAAATCTTTCATCGAACTGAATCTAAAAAGCATTTTTTTCATGGTTTGAGTCAGAGTCGCATAAAATTTCATATGTCTGATCCCCCTCTAGATATTTATAAGCAAGTACAATAAAATTAAGCGTTAATAAAATCAATCAATAACTCTTTTCTGAGCTTACACCAACATTCGTTCAGGCTAGGATCTTGGGATGGGCAGAGTGAGAAAACTACCCAAGATCGCAAAACTTGAGACTAGTGTCACTAAAGAGTGAAAATCATGTTTCACTCATACTATTGGGACCACTCCACTCATAACAGAGTTAAGCGCGAGACAACACTAGGGTATGTGAGAAGGTAGCTCGCCTTCGATCAGATAATAGTGGACATTTTGTGTATTGGGGTTCCCCTCGTGGATGTCGAAACTAGATCAGGGATCTAGGTGTTTTTCCCATACAACGTGTTGTCTATGACTATGACCCCCCTGGTAGCATCTGTGACTTGAGGTATCCCTATTTTTGATACTTCTAGGGATGTATATAAGGTCACTGGGGCGGGCTACCCTGGTACCTGACACAGACGGACCTACTCTGTCTTCAGTTTTTGGGAGGGTCATTAGGGGAATTTTGAGGTCTAAAATGGGCCTCCTAAGGAAATTATAAAATAATATTGAAAATCATAAAATAATGTTTTATTACATCATCAAATTTTATAGGGAAAAAAGAAAAAACTATTTTTTCAACTCATATTTTCAACTTATCTCCCTATGGGTTTACTCAAATTTCGAGTGGAAACACTCATTCAATGCAAAATTTTATTCCTCATCCAAGGATTACCCATGTTTCATACTTTTGATGAACCCTGCTACATGAAAAATGAGAAATACTTGAAAAACATGATTGAAATCATGTTTTTTCATGTATTTCTCATTTTTCATGTAGCAGGGTCCATCAAAAGTATGTAACATGGATACTCCTATGAGGAATTAAATTTTGCATCGAGTGAGTGCTCCCACTCGAAATTTGAGTAAAACCTTAGGGAGCTAAGTTGAAAATACGAGTTGAAAAAGTAGTTTTATTATTTTATTATTTTTTAATATTTTTACTTTTTTACTCAAAAAATGGTGAATCATCCCCCATGGCTGACATCATCATATCGAATCCTAGTGGTCCTTATAAAGTTTATTTTGGTTGTACATTTTTCTTAGGAGGCTCATTTTAGACCTCAAAATTCCTCTAATGACTTGTCTTCACGAGAGTGCTTGGCCTGGCATTATCTGAGGTTCGGGCAAAGCTCAATAATAATCGTAACTGTACATATGACCAGCTCTCTATGTATGCTCTTGTGATACTGGATTTCATCTCCAAAAAATGGTAGTACTCAGATAGGGTCTTAACCCTCTCACTGCTTGATTGATTGACTTTAGAGTTCTTTTTTTTAGGTGTTTGGTTCTACTATCACTGAGACTTAATAATATAGCAAATTAATTTTTTTATAAAACTAACTGGTCATCGTGGCGTCTTTTGACCCTCATCATATTTCTAGGCAACAGCAAGGTCTCCCTCCATTGACATTGGAGGAGGTGTCGAGCCTCAGTGACCCAATGCCTTCTTCAGAAGAGAAGTCTCGACTGTTGACACATGATTTACACATTTCTCCTCACATTACAGAGCTTCCCGAGGATCCTTTCATGGAAGGAGTTGTGCCTCCTTATAATCCTCCTCTCACTGACCCGTTGGAGCCACTATTGATTCAGGTAGCACAAGTACTAGCTATGTCTTTGGTTGCATCAATATCCACTACACAATAGGAAACCTATGGGTCAGTACTACCAGTGGCCAACTCTGTACCACCACCATCTTCCCTACCAGTTTTCACTTCTTCAAGGCCGACTAGCAACCCTGGTAGCTAGAATATGCCTAGTCCTAGAAACTTGGTGACAACAACTATGAGTGGAATTCCAAAATATTCAGTATTTGTTCCTATCGTGCCTGCTCCTGGGCTTTCGACTTCTGCTTCCACTAGCGAGGCTACCTCAGTTCCCTTCAGCAACCCTTTTGGTTGGAATCCCTTGTTGAGTTTGAAACCCTAGGATACTATGCCAGGGGTAGTGTTACCAACACTTACATGCTAGGGGGAACTTCTATACCCCTACATTCTATGGGACAAGCAGGTCCATCCATTGTTAATTCCATTCCTCTTATTGGTCAACCTTATGGTGTAGGGTCTATGCCAATGGTCAATTATGTGACTAGTAGTATGCCACAAGAAAAATATATCACGTCTATTAGGGTGACCCTTCCCCAAAACCAATTGGGGCAAGAGGGAAACTATTATCCTGGGGGCATCCAACCGTTTTTCCCCTGGTACAATATACCTTATGGAAAACAACCTTACATCCCTACAACTACACTAGCTGGAAATTATTATCAGATGAGTCCTAATTATCTCGTTGGAAACACTTTCATGGGAGGACCCTACGATCCAAATGGTTAGCCAACACCTCCTCGGTTAGACTCGGGGGCAACAATGAAATTTCCATTCTTGGTAGCTTTAGACATCCCCGATATATATAAATTTACCAATGATCCCATCAATCATAACTCGTTTTGGCCTCTTGTACCACATAATATTCCATCAAATATCCCTAAGTTCGAAGGGAAATAAGCAGAGGATTTGGCCACACATATCACCATCTTTAATTTATGGTTTGTTTCTAGTTCCACAGTGGACGATAGTGATGAGCTCCATCATTAGACATATTTCGAGGGGTTAATAGTCACCATTTTTCCTTCTCAGATCTATTTTTCTTGTATTTTTAATTTTATTGGGTTTTATGATGCTAGTATAGGTGGTGATTAAGGTTAACATACTCTGAGTGCCTAATATGAGGTTGAGTGCAGAAAATGATAAATTATTAGCATTTTTATAAGGATTTTGTCATAAAGACTTGGAGGAGACAATAAGGAGAAATTATAGGAGGATTTTCCACCCTACTTAACTTTCAAAGGTAGCCAAAGGATCCCAAATATTCTCTCCTGCAGTTCGAATTCCAAAGACAGCCAAAGGATCCCCAAGGATTCTCTCCAGCAATTTGAATTCCAAAGGCAGCCAAGCAACTCAAAGAGGAGTGCACCCAATATTTGTTTACTTGGAGTCGAGTGGACTCAATCACCATTTTCTAGGGAGATGTTGGTAGCTGCCCTGTAGAATAAATAGAGTAGAGATGGAGCTAGGAAGGGGTCGATTCTAGTCAGAACTTTGTTGCAAGCTATTGAGATTTTTATTATTTTATTTAGTGATCAAACTTTCAGAAATGTACGAGGTTATTCTTTTATGAAATTATTAGAATGATTTCATTTTATAGGTTTAAGTTTTAGAGAGCTAGGCTTGTGGGTTAGGGCCCAATCCATGTGCCTCAGCTTCTCTATTGTATTTTTTCTCTGCTTTCTGTCATTCAATTAGTTCTGCTTCTGATAGTTTCATTGTCATTTAGTTTTTCTTTCAGTGTGTTGTTGTAGTTTTTCATTTTCTTATGAGACTACTAGAATAGAGGAAAACCAAAAATCTATGGATCAATACCCCCTTCTCATCTCTTTCAATAGTGCTCAAGGAGGGTGAAAAGTTCCCACAGACCCAAAAACTAATTTTGTTCACTATTTTTTAGATTAAAAGTAGATTTGCATTACCATTTTGAGTCTTCCTTTTTGTATTCCATTTTCACGCATTTGCATGTTTTTCATTCATAAACCAGTAGATTTGTTTGCAGGAATTAGTGATAAATCCCCATAGCAGCTTCGTGGTGCTTCCCCGCTTCATTTTCCATATTTGTACTCATAACTTGAGAATTTTTGTTACGCCCTCTATTCCCTCTTTTTCTCCGCTTATTCTAACTACTGCACCCAACTTTTTCCCCTCAAAAGCACTTAAATCCTTCAGCCCGCCTTATTAATTTGTTTCTATTGGTTACGGTTGCCTTACTCGTTTTAATGCAAAAACGCTTGAAAATCCATCAAATTTGACCACCTCCTTTCCTCCTCGAAATCCCCGCTAGCATACTTTGCTCATCACAAATCGCAGTTTTCAATTGGTTCATTTTAAGAATTACCGCTCTTTTTGTTGATTGCGATATTGCGATATCGCATATCAGAGATCGCAACCTTTTCCCTTTTTGCAATAGAAATTTGCACGTCACACCTTTTCCATTTTCCTTTACGACTTACTGAAATTCCCACATCGCAGTCGCACTTCCCAGATTTTCCCTTTTTCCTCAAGACTTACCGCTTCCAAACGTTGATTGCAATATTGCGATCGCACTCTGCCACATCACCCATCGTAATCACACATCGCAACCTTTTCCCTTTTATTTGAAAACTTACCGCCCCTGTCTGTCGATTGTGACATTGCGATCACGTTCTGTCGCCGATCCCACTGCCATGTCACCCAGTGCATTTTGCACTCCACACTTTTCCTCGACAACATTTCTGGTACCCCTCAAATTTTGCGCTATTACAAACTGCGATATCGCATTCTGCATTTCGCAACTTTTACCACATCACAAATCATAAATCACAACTTTTTTCCCATCGCACTTCGCACTTCGCAGTTTTTACCCCATCGCACTTCGCAGTTCGCATTTTTTTACCTTGTCGCACATTTCACTTCGTAGTTTTTACCTCATTGCATTTCAGATTTCTCTCCTGCTCTCGGATAACACTTCCGTTATTCCTCTAACTTTGTGATATTGCGATTGTGTTATCGCATATCGAATTTCCATCCTCCGTCGCAACTCCACCATCGCACTTTTCAAATCATTCTGCTCCAAAGCATTTTCGTGCCATAATAAAGATTTAATGAGGTTTAAACTTGCTCTTTCCACTTCTAAGCCTTGTTTCATGCGTTAATCCCTCCATTAGCCTCTTTAGCCCTTTTTTCCCTCCATGCTGCAAATCAAAACATTTTCAATTAGAAATAAGCCATGGATAGCTTCGCTGCTTGGATAGAAGCATGGTAGATAGACCATAGGATAAGTAGAGTGCATTTATCCATTTGGCCAAGTTAAGTGTCGTTTAGAATTAGCTTCCTTTCTGCCATTTATTTCCAGCAATTTAGTTTAGTTTTCTTCTTCTCATTTCCTTTCAGTAATTTAATTTAGTTTCTTTCTGTCATTTCCTTTTTCCACATTAAATGAGTTTCATTTTCGTCATTTACTTTCTCCAAATTAAGTAGTTTCATTTTTGTAATTTCCTTCCAGCAATTTACTTTTCGATTTTTATCATAATTTAAGAAATAGCACCCTTTTCGTAAAGCAGAAGAGAATGACATGAACAGAATGCATTTTTTGTGTATATAGCATTGTCACCTCCAAGTTTGTATGAATCCAAGGTTCATAAAGTAAAGTACGGTAGCCCTTGGGAGTTGCAACACTCTTGGTGCAATACTAGGGCTCACCACTTTTTGGCGTCGTTGCCAGGGAGGTGTCTAGTAGATATTTTGATTTTGTTTTAGAATTATTTTTTTCTTTCCTTTATTTTCATGTCATTTCATAAATATTGAAAAAATTATAAAAATATATAACTTTCATGCCTCGTAGGAGTACAAATACTCAAAGAAAAATCTTACCTAAAACCCCCACATCACCTCCTAGCCACCCTTCCCTCTTCTTCAGTGGTAGTGAGATTGAACCCCCTATAGGAGAGCCTTCTGAATATTTTGAGGATCCTATTGGGGAAGAAGAAGAAGACCTTGTTTCAACTGAGGGACCTGCTTCACCTATCTTAACCATGGTTGGGATCCAAAGAGCCTTTCCCATAAGAGAGGAAGATGGGGAAACTAAGATGAAAAACATTAGCCCCTCAGCTCTTCCACACTTTCATGGACTTACCTCTAAGGACCCTAACACATTCATGTTTGAATTTTTTGTTGGTTGTAGGACTTATGACTACAGCTCTGATGATTAGAAGTTGAAGCAATTCTCGTCCACCCTTAATGATGCAGCTTTTCACTGGTTCATGGTTCTGCCTAGGGATAGTGTTGAATATTGCAACAAGAAACATTGAAAGAGGCATATGGAAACATCATTCTTGATCCTAGTGAAAAATAAGCACCTAAACTAGGTGGGGCCCACACAGCCTATTTTTAGGTGTATGTCTATTTTTAGAATGGTGAGCATATTCTAAAATTGGTAGGATGTTGATTCTATATGGTTGAGAAAATTCTATCTTTAGATGATTTTCTATTTTTAGAATATGGGCGAAGTCTATTTATAGATCGCTAATCTAAAAGTAGAATTCATGTCGATTGTTATTAGCCCTTAATAATAATCAGACAATAAATAGTAACTTATTCTCTTGGAGCACTTTATTTGAGTGAACATATGTGTCACATCAGTGGGATTAAGGAATTATGCAATTCCTAGGGTGGTTGGTGACTCATGCATGGAGGATTTCGTTATAATTGATAGTGGAAAGTTGTAACAGAGTTAGAAGAGTAGTTATGTGAGTTGTTATTTAGCTTAACTTAGTTCAGTGAGTTAAACTTAGTTGTGCTAGTTATAACTGAACACACACTAGTGATAGATGAGTGAATTAATTATTTAATTAATTCACAAGTGGTGTCTTACTTGCAAATGAAAAAATACAATAGTTAACTACTTGCATGTCAAATCTAGTGGAGACCTAGTGGAGAGATAGGTGAGAGGGTGAGATGGACTATCAGCTGTGACTATAGTGATGCATTCAATTCATCTACACACACATTGGATATGCTTATGAGGATTGCGTAGTCAAAGCAAGGTAAGGTCGAATTCATTTAGGGTTATTCTTCAGCAGGGATTGCACAGTGAAGGCAGGATGTCAGGAGGCAAGAAATTGGTGCATAGATATGCAAATTTCGGCATGACAGTGTGTGACGATTGTTGATTATACTGAGAGCTCTATGAGATGAAATTTGTATGAGATTATTACATGTTCCATTGATATAAATAATATATTATAGTTTGGGTTTTTAGCTTTAAGCTTTCTTGGTAAAACATCTTGTTATATGCGATTGATTTTGCTTCATATATGTTTTGCAATTGGCGATTTAATTTCCGCAAAGAATTAAGTGGAAGGATTATGTATTTAACATAATATTAATTTGTTAGATCAGGAAAATATGGAAATAAATTATTGTGTTTATAAATTTCTACATGGTATTGGAGCAGTGTTAATCACTGGAGATTGCAACATTGAAGCGGTGCTGAGTTTTGTGATGGTGGAACAATTCAAAATTTTTGCAAGAATTTATTAGTGCGACAGTTGAGTATACATTGAAATGGATTTCAATGGGTTGTGGTTGGAGTATGCACTCGAAGGCATCTTTAACTACATAGCCTAGAAGGATAGGATGGAGGCGGTGCTTGAAGATAATGGCTTGAAGGAGTTCATCAATAGCAATGTTCCCAAGCCCACTTCGGCAGATGTTGCAGTACTTGATGCATGGAAAAATAAAGTAGAAAGGGCGAGGAGGATTCTGTTGGAAGGTTTGAAAGACCATATTGTGTCAAGCCTTCATCAGAAAGCCATTCCATTTTCAATGTGGAAGGCTTTGAAAGATCTTTGACATGTAGCCCAAAAATTCAAGCCAACCAGAAACTGACACTTGGCAATTGTTCACTGGTCCACTTGGGGAATATTTTGGAAATATTCCAAGGAATATTCCTTGGAATATTATTTTTTCTAACTAGGCTGCCATCATTCTGTCAATTCTGCACAAATTTTAACTGTTTGTGAAAATGGACAACAGCCTCTAATTTTCACATACAGAGTCAGTTTTCGATGAAATGAAGTGCACCGGAATCAGGGAAACGAGAACTTTGCGGTCATTTAGGATCTAAACGATTTTGAGAATTTTGATTTTTGGACTTAAATTTGAGCTCTTGATCATGAACAATGGAAAAGGGGAAGCGAAGCAAAAACCCTAGTAGTAGAATATGACTTAATCTCTGAGGAAAGAAGGTGCAAGTATGATTGATAGGTTTTGACAGACCATGATTTATTAAAATACTCATGAAATATGGTGATGACCTACCATGATGAAATGATCTTCATTTTTGGAGTGGGAGTAGAAATGACGCCTATATAGTGACTCATATTGTTTGTCATGTGACTTGGAAATTTTTTCTAGTATAGTTAAAAATTTGACTTTTGACTCTCATGACTAGACTAAAAAACTGAAAATTTTTATATTTATGGACATAGGACTCTAACACCTTATTCTTGGACATTTCGTGGCATAGTGCCCGAACTTGTGACAGTGAAAGCACTTGGTGTTGGACAAGTCTTTCTTCTTTCCCTCCTCGCCTTGGGACTTATTTCCCTTGGCTTTATTTTCTTTGTTGACTAATGAAAAGTCCTATTCCACTTCTTTGGATGAGGTCCCATCTCTGGTGTTGTGGCGTGAAGGAAAGAGGATAAGGTTTTCCATTTACTTTGATGCAAACTTTGATGAATTTAGCTATTTAGCTCAAAATAGGCATTTTTATCTTGGTGATCATCCGCCCCAATCCTCATGCATCACATAAATCTCCTCCTCAACTACAACCTAGTGTTATGGATATTTGTGAGCCCCATCCACAACCATAGTGGCATGATGAATGGGAACCAAATCCCATCAGAACATCGTTCGACATTATTTATTGGCTCTCCAGTGCTCGGCATGATATTCCATCACCTAATATTGGACCTCATATCCCATTCACTGTATCTCATTTTAACCATCATTCCAAAAAAGAGCCTCTGATTTCCCCAGCCCTTGATGAAAAAGGAAAATGGCTTGCAGTTGCCTCTCTTGTCTTCTCATGTACATAGGCCACTTTAGCTCACTCACATACTAGCACACCTAGAACTTAAAATGAAGGAAGAGAGATCTCCTTCATAGACATGCATCTTGTGTTGAATGGAGAAAAGAAGAGTGATGAGAAAAGGATGGCCACTAGTTTTGATTTGCATTTAGAGATATTTTGACTATGATATTTATTTGATTTTATGACTGCTTACTTTTCAGACTTTGACAAAACTATCTAGTAAGGGAGCCTATTTGAAATAAATCACATCTTAAATTACCTGATTATATTTATTGGTTACCCTGTATGATAATATAGTCGCTTGAGAAATATTTTTTTAAACTCAAGCCTTAATTTGAGTAAGGTTGGTTTGGAAATAAAATTTAACTTGCTCAAACCTAAAGTAAATTTTCCCAATGATTTCCTACCTATGTTTATTATCATGATGCATGAGTAACCATGGTGGTTATGCTAGCCCTCCTTCCTTATATAAGTAAGAGATTTTCATGTTTATGTTCTTTGGTGTTTATAGCCAAATTGATTTTTAATGTAATATATGACACATTTTTTATCAACCTTTTGAATGGGAATGTTGAAATATTGAATGTCAAGAAAACCTTTTGATGAACATTATAGTGACTTTAGGAACTTAAGGATTAAGTGACTTTATGAGTTCCTTAAGAGCTAAGTGACTTTATGAACTTGAAGCCTAATTTTGTTGAAATCTTAAATGTCAAGAAGACCTCTTGATGAACATTATAATGACTTTAAGACTAAGTGACTTTATGAACTTGAAGACTAATTTTCTCCAAGTTAAGGCAACCTTCTAAGGCACAAACACATTTCCTAAATGCCAAATATAACCTTTATAACATCAGAGTGACTTATTAATGCTAAATCAAGTTGAAATAAAAAAAAAATTCTAAATTCATGTGAATGTAACCTAGGTAAGGGTGACTTAGTAATGCTAAATCAAGTTGAAATAAAAAATAATAGAAATAGCATAGACAAGACCAAGTTGATTCTTGGGAAAACTATCATAGGCATTAAAAGGACCAAGTGGCCGGTATGGAGGAGGACCTATCGTGTTGGAATTGTAATAGGCGAACCCGTGATTTTCGTGCAGTTTTTACCAGAGATTAAAAAGACCATTTCAAATAGTAAGATCCTCGGGCCTCAAATTTAATCAAACATTGATATCTCGAAGAGATCATGCATTGATATCTCGAAGAGCTCGTGTAATAATTATATTGATTTCTCTAATATCTCCTCTTGGTTGGGAAAGATAACTTGATTGCCAACTGCGGAATCCGACCAGTACGAACGAAGTGAAACAGTTAATTTTGTTAATATTTATTAATATAAATCTGTTTTAAGTATGGATTGAGATTTAGATTTAATATATCAATTTTTTTACACTAATACAAAATACAATGTGTTATTTTTTATTGTTTAAATTGTATTTTTAATGATAAATATAGTATGTATAAGATCAAATAAAAATTTTAATCATAATTTTTTTCATAAATAGATATATATGAAATTGATATGGATATAAATTAATTAACATAAATTTTCAAATAATTTATTTATATCTTTTATTGAAATATTTTTGAAAAATATAAGATTTAAATATTTGATTTATATTTTTTTTACTTTGAAACTGTTGGAATATTGAGAATTCCAAACAAGGAGAATAAGCTCCCCTCTACAACACAGAGAGATTAAAAAATTCTTTTCAACAGGAGACAGAGTTTCCGGACTTTTTAAAACAACTTCTATTTCTTCAAAAACTGATACAAATCTTCCTCTAAACAGAGGGATGAACAACAATGGTGACTGCTACAGACGCAGTGCACAGAACTCTCTGTTCTCTCAAAACAATACTCTGTCTCATGAAATCCACACTGATGTGTTCTTGTATTTCGCGCTGCTGTGCGAAACAATAAGACAATACAATAACACACTATACAGGCTCGCGGGCCTTTTCATTTTATATATGCCGCGCATATATATTAAAACATTACAAAAAAAAACATATTAAAACTTAAACAAGAAATAAAACCAAATACAAAGGAAAAACCTTTGCGGAACTTTAAAAATATGAAATGCCTGACGTACGAGTGTTGTGCACTCCACGCTCTGCTTCTGCTGCCTTGTACTTTTCTTCTTGTCACTACCCAAGGCTGGCAGGTGACTTTAATATTTTCAACACTCTCCCTTAAAGTCAGTTGTTGGGTTATCCATCATACCCAAACATTTTCGTAAAAATTCAAAGGTCTTTTGTCCCAATGGTTTAGTTAAAATATCGGCATATTGCTCCTCTGTTTTACAATGCTGTAAAACAACTTCACCATTGTTCACCAATTCTCTGATATAATAAAACTTTGTATCTATGTGCTTCGTTCTTTTATGAAACACAGAATTCTTTGACAATGCAATAGCTGAGCTATTTTCACAATAAATCACTGTCCCTTTTACCTGTTCTTGGCACAAACTTCTTAACATTCTTCTCATCCAAACTGCTTGACACACTGCTGCTATAGCTGCCACATATTCTGCCTCTGCTGTAGATAATGCTACAATAGGCTGTTTCTTAGAAGCCCATGAAATGGCTCCTGAACCCATATGAAAAACATAACCGGAAGTGCTCTTCTGATCATCTACACTTCCAGCCCAATCACTGTCAGTGTATCCAACTAATTCTGAATTTTCTGAAGTAGTATATAAAATACCAAATCTTTTTGTTCCTTTCACATACCTCAGAATTCTCTTTGCTGCTTTCCAATGTGCTTCTTTTGGCTTCTCCATAAATCTGTAAATTAGACTAACAGCATGCATAATATCCGGCCTAGTTGCAGTCAAATACATGAGACTGCCAACTATGCTTTTATACAAACTTGGATCAAAATCCTTGCTGATGTCATCTTTACTCAACTTCAATCCCATTACTGTGGGAGTAATTGCAGCTTTGCACTCCTGCATGTTAAATCTTTCTAAAACTTGATTCACATACTTTGCTTGAGATATAATTTTTCACCTCGCTTACTTCTATAATAGAGAAGTATTCTAACAAATCTATGTCGTACGCTTCCCAAATTCATTTTTCTATGACTCAGTTAAAATTTTTCAAATACAGTAATTACCACGCTACCATAAATATTAAATCATCAACATAAAAAACAAAAATTAACATCTAATATCCTTTGATGTAGAGGGTGGTCGTCATTACTTTTCAAATTCATTCTCTAATAGATTAGAATTTATTCTGTACTCCACGCTTTGGTACGGTTTCACCATAAAGAGCTTTCTTCAATTTCCAGGATCTGCTCGCCTTCTTCTCATATCTAAGAGGTTGTTCATTATATACTTTTCCATTAAAACTCCATTTAAAATGCATTTTACATCCATTTGTATACACCATTTGTTTTGTGCTTCGCGACACAAGATCGCTTCATCGCTTCCATTCTTGCAACTGGTGCAAAAGTTTCTTCATAATCAATCCCTTGCTTTTGCTTGTATCCTTTGACAACAAGTCTGGCCTTGTGTCTTTCTATTTTTCCTTCAGCATTGCTTTTGGTCTTATAGACCCATTTAACTCCAATGACTTCCTTTCCTTCTAGGAGAACAACCAACTCCCATGTTTTGTTCTTCTCTATGGCTTTAATTTCATCATCTGTAGCTTCTATCCATTTTTTTATCTTTAATAGCATCTTCAAAATGAATAGGATCATCAACTTGACAATACAAAGCAAATAAGGAATTCATACCTTCATTTGCTTCTCCTTGCTCATAAATTTCTCTAAGACTTCTGAACTTTGTTCCTCTTTCACTTGGTGTAGACGTGCTTGATGAAGCACTCAATTCTGCTCCGTGTGGTGTGCTCGGTGAACCACTGCCGCTTCTTCTCAAGGGTGTTCTCGGTGCCGCTTGAGGCATCCCTTGCTATCCTTGCGCTGCTGGAGGTTGTGCAACGGATGGTTTGTTGATTTCAACCACATCTCCCTCATCTTCATCATGAGATAAACAGCTTTTGACATTAACTGTTTTCTCAATGCTTCCATCCCATGCTTCCTCTTCAATGAATTACACATCTCTGCTTATCAAAAACTTCTTTGTGGATGGGTTATACAATCTGTATCCTTTGGAATCTTCACAATATCCAAGGAAAATGCACTTCTCCCCCTTACTATCCAACTTCTTTCTCAATTTGTCTGGAATGTGTGCATATGCCACACATCCAAAAACTCTCATGTGCTGCTAGTTATATTGTGGTTTTTTTCAACAAAGTATTGTCGGAATTTCTGAATATTTCAGAACAACTGAGAGGGAAATAAAATTCCTCTGCAAACACAAATATTTAATAAAATAAAATTGTGAACAGAGAGATGGAGTAAAAACTCTGTTTCTATTAAAAGAAATGCTACTAGACAGTGACAAAATGAAAAAAATTTATTCAGAACTATGCTTGTTTTGGATTCACAATACAAAAATAGCTTGGCTGCTACAACAACACAGCGCCACTCAAACTTTGTTTTTCTGCTTTCTTTGTCTTTGTATTTCTCTCGGCATATAATGTGTAACACACAATCCTCCTTTTTGTTCTCGTCCTATATATTTTCACACTGCATATATCTGTTACATATATTGTAAATATTTCATATTTACAATAAATAAATATATATATATATATATATATATATATATATAACCTAAGTTCTAAAATGAACTTATCGTAGAGTTTAATAAAACTATATCAAAAACATTTAAAAACATTACATCAAGGTTCTAAAACCTTATACATTGTGGTGCGTAAGACATAATACATTAAACCTTTAACCTAAGTTTTTAAACCTTATAACAAATGCATTTTGCGGATTCCAAACGTCTTTATCCAAAATGGTTTAAAGAGTTTATTGCATCCATTTGGGGTGCTGCTAACTATGCACCCAAATGATATGAACGCGATGTTATTGGTCGAAGGCTGATGACTCGGCGGATTTCAAAACTTTATACAAAAAAATTCAACGACTTATCGCATCCATTTGAGGATGGGCTGACTGGACTTCAATCTGCGCGATACGAGCACTATTGGTCGATGGCCTTTGACTTAGCGTTAGTGGGCCAACCTTTATCGTGAGATTTTCGGCCTTCGGTGACGTAGGCACCAAATCTTGGAATATGAAGTAGATTGGTCGAGAGTTATGCTGCGTGGACATGGAGGGCTCCACAACTGTTGACGTGGGCCATTTCAAAACAAAAACGAATGGCGCGTTAATTAAATGGTTGGTGAGGTTTTAATGCGATAGATGAATGGGTTTAAGAGGCAGGATGGCGTGGTTGGAACCATGGATTTCTTTGTAGAACCAGGCTATGGATTGTGAACCAAAAATTGGGTTTTAGAGTTTCAAGCACGGGGCTTCAATGCATGGTGGAGTGTAAATTCATCTAAAAAATAAACTACTCTTGCTGTCCTCCAGGAACTCAAATCAAAATTAAATTTATGTCCTCCTTGCCAGATTACAGTTGGAATTAGTTTCCAACACTCCCCCTTGATTTCAACTGTTGCTTTCTTCCATACCCAGACATTTTCTTAGGTAGTTAAAACTTTTCTACCCTAATGGTTTTGTTAGTATATTAGCAAACTGCTCTTATGTTCTACAATGTTGTAAAACAATTTCTTCATTGCTCACTAATTCTCTGATGTAGTGATATTTTGCATCAATGTGTTTCGTTCTCTTATGAAACACTGAATTATTCGATAAGGCGATAGATGAACTATTATCACAATAAAATGTTGTGTCTTTTACCTCTTCATGACACAAACTTCTTAACATTCTCCTCATTCATACTACTTGACATGTTGCTGCTGTAGCTGTCACATATTCTGCCTCTGTTGTTGATAAAGCCACAATTGGTTATTTCTTAGAATCCCATGAAATGACTCTTGATCCCATATGAAAAACATATCTAGAGGTGCTCTTCCTGTCATTTATACTTCTAGCCCAATCACTGTCAGTATATCCAATAAGTTCAAAATTTTCTGAAGTGGTGTGTAAGATTCCATACCTTTTTGTTTCTTTCACATACCTCAGAATTTTTTTTGTTGCTTGCCAATGTACCTCCTTTGGAATTTCCATAAATCTAGAAATTAAACTTACAACATGCATAATATCTGGCCTAGTTGCAGTAAAATACATAAGGCTGCCAATTATGCTCTTATACAAACTTGGATCAAAATCCTTCTTGTTGTATTCTTTGCTCAACTTCAATCCCATCACTGTAGGAGTAATTGCTGCTTTGCAATCCTGCATGTTAAATATTTCCAAAATTCCTGTAACATACTTTTCTTGAGAAATAAAATTTTTATTTTCATTTTCTCGACTTCTATTCCTAAGAAGTATCTCAACAATCCCATATTAGTCATCTCAAATTCATCTTTCATGACTTTCTTAAAATTCTTAATGAGGTAAGCATCATTACCTGTGAATATAACATCATCAACATATAAAACAACAATGAGCATATTACCATCTTTTTCTTTGAAGTATAATTTGGGTTCTCTTTCACATTTCTCAAACCCATTTTCCTGTAGATAGGCATTTATCCTACTGTACCATGCTCTTGGTGCTTGTTTCAGCCCATACAGATCTTTCTTTAATTTGCATACCTTGTGCTCTTGGCCTTCTTTATCATAGCCGAGATATTTTTCAACATAAACCTCCTCCATCAATACTTCATTAAGGAATGTTGATTTCACATCCATTTGGTAAAATTTCCACTTGTGTTGTGTTCCTATGGAAAACACTGCTCTTACTGTTTCCATTCTTGCAACTGGTGCAAAATTTTCCTCATAGTCTCTTCCTTGTTGCTACTTGTAGCCTTTGACAACAAGTCTGGCCTTGTGTCTTTCAATCTTACCTTCAGCATTTCTTTTGGTTTTATAAACCCATTTCACTCCAATTACTTCTTTTCCTTTTGGGAGATCAACTAATTCCCATGTTTTGTACTTCTCTATTGCATTTATCTCTTCATCCATAGCATTTATCCATTTCTTATCTTTTACTACTTCTTCAAAATGAATAGGATCCTCTACATAAAAATACAATGTAAAAAAAGATTTCATACCTTCATTTTCTGCCTCTTGATCATAAATCTCATTCAAACGTCTAAATCTAGTTCGTCTTTCACTTGTTGAACTTGTGCTTGTAGAAGCACTCAAATCTGCTCCTTGTGATGTGCTTGGAGAAGCACTGTCATCACTTCTCAATGGTGCTCTCATACCTGCTTGTGGTGTACCTTGTTGTCCTTGTGTTGGTGGAGGTGGTGCTGCTAATGAGGGATGTCTTTCAGCTGTTTCTTCCTCCTCTTATCATGAGACAAACAAATTTTTACATTCACTGTTTTATCAATGCTTCCATCCCAAGCTTATTCCTCTTAAATTGTACATATTTTCTTATCATAAATTTATTGGTGGATGGGTTATACAATCTGTATGCTTTGGATTCTTCATTGTATCCAACAAATATGCACTTCTCCCCCTTACTGTCCAACTTCTTTCTCGGCTAATCTGGAATGTGTGCATAAGCCACACAACCAAAAACTCTCATGTGGATGACAAATTGTTTTATGCCACTCCATGGTTCTTCAGGAATTCTATTCATAACACTCTTTGTTGGGCATCTATTCAGCACATATGTTGCACAATGTACAACTTCATCCCAATATTTATTTGGCAAATGTTTTTCCTTCAACATGATTCTTACCATATCCAAGATGGTTCTATTTTTCCTTTCAACGAATCCATTTTGTTGTGATGTATACGTTGCTTTAAATTGCTTGTGTATCTCATTTTCTCTGCAAAAACGCAAAAATTCTTTGGAGATATATTCTCCTCCTATGTATGTTCTTAAGACTTTAATATGTTGCCCACTTTGATTCTCTACAAGAGCTTTAAAGTGGCAGAACTTCTCAAACACTTCACTCTTCAACTTCAAGAAATAAACCCATGTTTTTCTTGTGTAATCATCAATAAAGGTCAGCATATAGTGGCTACCCGCTAATTATGGTGTTTGCATTGGTCCACACAAATCAGAATGGACTATTTCTAAGATTGCCTCTGCCCTTATGCTCTTTCCTGATGGAAATCTTTCTCTGTGTTGTTTGCCCAAGATGCAGCCTTCACCCATGATAGAGACTTTACTATCTGTCCTCAATGTTACTTGAGACTTCACATTTTTATCAATCATGGAAAACATAGAAATGTTACTAGTCATATGGGTTCTACATCCTGAGTTTAGACACCATATATCTTCATTCTCCTCTTCAGCCAAATTAAATGCTAAAAACAATTTTTCTTGATTGAGATTCTCTTTAGTAAAATTAGCACTGGGTCTACTACCCATGTCACTCTATTTCTTCCTACATTCATTGGTATAATTCCCATACTTCTTACAGTAATGAAATTGGACTTGGGATTTATCATACCTTTGTCCATGTGCTTGATTTTTTCCACCTTATTGGTTGTTGCCTTGGCTTTGATTCTGACTTTGATTGTTGCCCCTTCCACTAGTATTTGCAGGGTTGTTTCTTCCTCTATTTTGTCTTTTGCCTCTTCCTTTTCCTCTGTAGTTTGATCTGCCTTGACCTCTTCCTCTTCCAAATTACATTTGGGTCTTAAAGGTATGATCCAAAGACGAGTTTGATGTTTTTCTCAGTCTTTGTTCATGTGTCATTAAAGATGCATGAAGCTCATCAATAGTAAACAATGAGAGATTCTTTGTCTCTTCGATGGTTGTTACTATCACATCAAACCTTGAGGATAAGCTCCTTAATACTTTCTCCAATATTATTCTTTCTTCTATTGTCTCTCCATGAGATCTCATTTGGGTAACCAACCCAATCAACAATGTGAAGAATGAGTCTATTGTATCAGACTCTTTCATGCAAATGACTTCAAAATCTTTTCTCATTAATTGAATCTTTGTTGTCTTTACTTTCTCCATACCTTGATAGGCTATCTGGAGGCTATCCCATGCATCCTTGGACTTATTGGCTGTTGCAATCCTTGGAAATATGCTTTCATGCACTGCCTGATAGAGATAGAAGATGGATTTTGAGTCCTTCCTATTACTCTTCAGCAAATCTTTCTCTGCCTATGTTAAGGCATTATATGCTTATTCATTTGTTGGTTCTTCTAAACCATCTTCAACTAGCTCCCATAAATCTTGAGAGGCAAACAAGGCTCTCATTGTGATTTCCCAATAGTCATAGTTCTTCCCATTGAACTGTGGGAGTTGAGTATTTCCCATACTCGTGCTTGTGATGGCTCCTACCATTGCTAGATTTCTGAACTATGCTAAAAAACATGACTGTGTTTTTTAAATAACCTTCTCACTGCTAAGATATAATCCTTCTTACAGTTCTCTGGACTGCACTTTTTAAAAACAAACACAAAAATTTGTTTGGTAAAATACCTGACTTTTCTGATCTTTCACACTGCCGGAGAAAACTTTAACAAACTTCTTCTTCCTTCAGCTTCTTTGGCAAATGCAAAGAGCCTGGACTAGCTCTGATACCATGTCGGAATTTCTGAATATTCCCAAACAACTAAGAGGAAAATAAAATTCCTCTACAAACACGGAGATATAATAAAAGAAAATTGTGGACAGAGAGATGGAGTAAAATCTCTGTTTCTATTAAAAGAAATGCTACTAGACAATTACAAAATGAAATTTTTTTCTTCGGGACTATGCTTGTTCTAGATTCACAATACAAAAATAGCTTGGCTACTCAAACTCTATTTTTCTACTCTCTCTATCTTTGTATTTCTCTCGGCATATAATGTGTAACACACAGTCCTCCTTTTTGTTCTCGTCTTATATATTTGCACACTGCATACATTTGTTATATATATTGTAAATATTTCATATTTACAATATATATATATATATATAACCTAAGTTCTAAAATGAACTTATCATGACATTAAATAAAACTATATCAAAAACATTTAAAAACATTACATCAAGGTTTTAAAACCTTATACATCGTGGTGCATTAGATATAATACATTAAACATTTAACCCAAGGTTTTAAACCTTATAACAAATACATTTCACGGATTCCAAACTTCTTTATCCAAAACGATTTAAAGAGTTTATCACATCCATTTCGGGTGTTGTTGAGTGTGCACCCAAATGATGCGAACGCATTGATATTGGTCGGAGGTTGATGACTCGGCAGATTTCAAAACTTTATACAAAAAACTTCAACAACTTATCGCATCCATTTGAGGATGGGATGACTGGACTTAAATCTAGCAATACGAGCATTATTGGTCGATGGCCTTTGACTTGGCATTGGTGGGCCAACCTTTATCACAAGATTTCACGCCTCTGGTGACATAGGCACCAAACCTTGCGATACGAAGCAGATTGGTCGAGAGTTCTGCTGCGTGGACATGGGGGGCTCCACAACCGTTGACGTGGGCCATTTCAAAACAAAAACGAATGGCGCATTAATGAAATGGTTGGTGAGGTTTTAATGTGGTAGATGAATGGGTTTAAGAGGCGAGATGGTGTGGTTTGAACCATGGATTTATTTGCAGAACTAGGCTACGGCTTGTGAACCAAAAATTGGGTTTGTAAAGTTTCAAGCACGGGGCTTCAATGCACGGTGGAGTGCAAATTCATCCAAAAAAAAAAAAAACATTTCTCCTCTTGTCCTCCAAGAACTCAAATCAAAATTAAATTTATGTCCTACTTGCCAGATTACAGTTGGAATTAGTTTCCAACAAGTATCGTGTTTCCTCCTAGAGGTTACATTCTATAATGTTTTTATCTGCAAAATAGTGTCAGTGTTTTTAAAAGATGAGAACGAAAAATAATTTAAAAGCTACGGAGAAATTTTCAAGAAAGTTGAGGTTGTTGGGGAACATATTGAGAGCGCGTTTGCAACAAATCGAAAGTCCATCAAGCACGCACACAAACTTTTCGAAGAGGGTTGAAAACTTGAAGGCAAAGATTATTGCAAACGGCTCATCACATTTATGAAAGATAAGACGGTGTCCCGACTACTCACAGGAGACATGCCATCACCACTATGCGTAGGTGCACGCGGTTGTTTCGTTCCTCAATAGGCAGTAGAAGCAGAACCCATTTCTAGGTTGAAACTCTTGTGCAAGATGTGCCCTTTGTTACAAGAGGAAAAATATTTGAAGTACATGAGTGAAGAGTCATGGTCATGAAAACTGACAGTTGTCTCATTAATCAATATAATGGTCTCTATATGTCCCATATGTGGGATAAAATATGTAGAAGGATACCATGAGGCATGGAAACTGATGGATTTGGTTGACAAGTGGGATCCAAAGATGGATAGTTTTCTCAGGAAAGCATCAAATAGATAATTTGCTAAATTAAAGGACCTTATAGTTCCATGGAATACTAATGAATTTTGTGGCCTAACTACTATATGCTAGATGGTTGAAATGATCAACGAGGTTGCAGTGAAAAAGAAAATAGAGGTCAAAGAAGAAAGTAAAAAGGAGCAAGGAGAGGCAATCCTCTCCTGTGGATTGGGAGAAGTTAGTGGCAGCTATCGCTTTATACAAATTATGCAAAACAATTGCACAAAACTCATATGATTTTTCGGAACCAAATAATGACGAAAAAAAGTTATTAAGAGCTATTATTATTGCTTTCATAGACAAAGTGGGTACTGCACTGGTGGAGAACTGCAGGAAATGGGCACAAGATTTAGAGGAAGAGAAAGAAGAGAAATTTCTTAACGCGATTTACGTAGGAGGTAAATACAAGGTACTGCTAGAAGAGCTGGGATGGAAGGTAAATTATTTTAGAATTGTTGTCTCCATTTATTATACGAAGTAGTTATTAAAATTATGGTATTTTATGCATTAAAATTGTACAATAAATATTTATACAAATCATTTAGTTTTGTTTTCTTTTTCTTTGACTGTTTGCCACTCGTCTTTAGTAACGACAGACGACAAGGCAGAAAGGCAATCCATATACCGGTTCTTAAATACTCTTCCCTCGGTCAAAATTCGTATTTTTTTCTCTTAGAAATAATTACTAAGCATTTTAATATATAAAACACCATTAAAGTTTAAATTTATTTTAATTTTGAAATTTAATTTTTATTTTATGTGAACATTGGCAGGTTGGTGAAGTGTACCAATATGTTGAAGTCTGCACAAAAGTATGATACAACTATTATTAAAGAGGAGTGTAAATTATGAAGTATAAAGTTCTGGTTGGCATTGATTGTAATGTTTGGTTGAGGATATTATATCTAATTAAATAAGAAATTATGAGGCATATTATCTGTTGAGCCCTAAAAGTGTCTTCTCCTTTGCCAAATTCCACTTCATCTTATCATTCCTTTTGTCATTTTATAGACCTAAAGATCAATAAGATGATTAAAATCACTTAAGGAATACATGCAATGACTAACTTGTTGTACTTTTGTGGTTCTGTTGTCTTAATGATTTATGAGCAGTTTTAGCTACAGAATGCAGTCATTCTGTAGCCAGTTACACACTCCGTAGCCATTTTGGTGTTTGAACATATTACAGGTGCCATCTGAAGAAAAGGAGTTTATTGTTAGATTCTAAATCTTTCCTACATCGTTCCTTGTCATCCACGAAGGCTGAATCAAAAACTGGAGATGCTTATGTACGTGGTCAAACCAAAAGCCCAAGAAGTAGATTTCTATAAGGATAAGGACTCTTGATTTTCTTTCAGCAAATCACGAGTCCTAAAAAGGAGTTTTAGTTTGATTATGACTTTAGAATACACCTGTGCCTACTTTCATTCAATATCAGTTATGTAATTTCCTATAAATTTAGCTCAGTAAGACCGAGAAACACAAGTTAACTTTTATTTTGCTAAGGTTGTGATACTTTGTTTCGAAGTATTTTTGATAATAAGAAGAAGCATAACTTTGATGTTGTATTGAAGACAAACGTGAGGAGTTAAATATTTTCATGCAAAATTGATAGCAGAGGGCCCCTGCTATCTAAGGAGGCTTCTACATGCTTTCTAGATAAGTAACTTTTAATTCAGTGTTGTTATATTTTTTCATTTAGACATTTTTATGAGTTCATATCTTTTAGTATCATGTCTTGCATCGTTTTTTTAATTAACAAATCCTCATGATGTTGTAATTAGTATTTTCTCAAAGATTTTCCAACATATCTCTATTTAATGAATGGATTTAATTGTGACATCTTGAGTTACCAACACTTTAGCTCTGTCATTTAGATTAAAAGATCCTCATTATCCTACATCCATTCTTTTTCTTAAAATCTTTTCCAACATATCATTATTATGCGAATGAGATTTGGTTGTACTATGTCGATTTAATTAGCATTTTTTGTTTTGCAATTAGATAGAAGATCCTCATATTGTTACAAGCAGCCTTTTCTCAAAATTGTTCTAATAAATCTCTAAATCACAGAAAATACCTAATTGTAATATTGTAGGTTACTTGTTGTTTAGAAGATCCTTATTTCGTTATATCTAGTCTCCTTCAATAAACTCTTCCAATAAATCTATAGCTGATGAACGAGATCTAGCTATAATGTCATAAGTAGTTCAAATATTCATAGGATATCCTTAGCATATTATAGCAATTTTCTTCTCAAGCTGTTCCAAAATATCTCTATTATATGAATAAGATTGCATTATAATATTCTAAGTTGCTGTCTGTTTTTAGGAAGAACCTCATCACATTGGAGTTCAATCTCTTCCACAAACTATTCCAACAAACCTCTAACTAAAAAGATCAGATTGAAATATAATGTCTTGAGTTACATTTTTGTTCATTTGCAAGCTAGGACATCCATGGATTAGAATGCTCTGTTTTTTATCATTTTCCTGATTAGGGACAGAATTTACAATTATACTCTGTTTTGAGTCTGGTTCTCTTTTCTTTCCTTTCTGTCACATATTTGATGTCACCTTTTGAACATAGAATAGCATACTAAAACCTAAACATAACAAAACTCAAAAACATCAACAAAATAATGAAAATAATGAAATAAGAATAAGGATATTTAGGCACATATAGTGCAAGTATACCTCATCAGTTTACAAGCCCTGGTCGATAATTTATGCTATCAATTCAGGACACTGAATTGACTAAACATTTTGGTGCTGTTGCCGGGGAGGTATAACTTAGTAGCCTTATTTTCTATTTCCCAAAAACAATGATATGCGTAGAGAAAGAGATTCTAACGGTAGATTTGTAAGAGGCAGAAGTTTAATTCCCACAAATACACTCACTCCACCAAGACCAAGAAGTAGCACACCTCCAACTCAAACTCACATTCCATACTATACTGGTCATAGGCTTCCAGAAGTCTCAAGATTAGATATCCCATTAGGAAGATCCCCCACTTCATCCACTGAAGAAATTATAGAGGAAGAAGATCCAAGGACTCCTACAGAAGGGGTAACATTTTTCACTTCCACAGGGGAATATATTCCAGTAGAAGAATTACAAATCCCTAGTGAAGAGGAAGAAGAGGACTATTTATTCAATATACCCTTAATAAAAGAACCAGTAGAACAACTAGCTCTTCCAACTAAACCCTATATCAGTTCAGAAGAGTCTATCATGGCAGAAGGGGAAGGAGAAGTCTTTAATGGAGAACATACACTATTTGTAGGAGGTAGAGGAAGAGGAGGAGATAGAGGAAGAGGAAATGCAGAAGGAGGAAGAGGTAGAAGGGGAACTGGAAGTTCTTTTGGATTCCCTATAGTAGATGAAGATACTAATGCAACTATGAAAAACATCTCACCTTCTATTCTTCTAAACTTTCATGAACTAAAAAGTGAGGATCCTAAAACCTTCTTATTTGAATTTGAAGTTCTATGTAGAACCTATTATTATCTACAAGATGCTCAAAAACTTAAACTGTTCCCTTTAACGTTGAAAGGAGCAGCATTAAAATGGTTTGTGAGTTTAATCAATAGGTCTATTAGGACATGGGATGATATGAAGATAGAATTTCTATAGAGATACTTGGATTACTGTATACCAGTCAACCATAAGGAAGAAGTGTTCAAGATGATGCAAAAAGAGGATGAAAATATAGAAGATTTGTTGGAAAGATTCAATTATAACATCAAGAGGGAAAAAATGGAAACCCTAGATCAAGAAACTTTGAAAGCTCTCTTGCTGAAAACAATTAGGGATGAATGGATAGATATCCTCAATATGATGGGAAAATGGGACATATCTCAGCTTCCATTACCTAATATAGCTTATTTATGTATCAATCTTTCAAGAGGAAAATCTAAAACTCTAAAAGGACCAAGAGACCCTGCTCTTGCAAGGGCAAGTAAATCTGCAGCTGAAACAGTAAGTAGGGAAAAAATAGGTAATATGCTTGATGAATTTAAATTTGACATTCTAGGGAGTCTTAGTGAACAAATAAACACCCTTAAGTTAAAAAACAAGAAAAAATCCGAAGTTGATGCCTTAGCAATATTTTGTCCCAAATGTAGGAAGAAGCATGCCTTGAGAGAGTGTCCTTTAGATGCAAAAGTAATAGAGACTTGTGCAATTTGTTCAGAAAAACATGAGACCAAGAGTTGTCCTTCACTCCCTGGTCTTAAGGTAGTCTTTCAAGAAGAAACATCCACAAATTCCACATAATCTCTTAAATTTGTCTCTATAAGACCTTGGTAGGGACCTCAGACACAAGGGTTTAATAATCAAATGTATAATCAGCACCCACCAAATTGGAATTCTTGGTAGCAACCTTGTCCCCAATCTCAAAATCAATCTCAACCTTGGGCACAAGGAACATAAAATCCTTATGGAAGGTTCTCTCAGTACTATCAATATCCACCTTCTTATCCCTCATATCCAACATATTCAAACTTTCCCCCACAACAAAATCCTCAACAGAATCCACAATATCAAAACCAAAATCAAAATCAACCACTTCCATTACCATTTCCTCCGAAATAAAATCAATTGCCTACCCAGCCTATACCAAACCCCAACAATAAAAACCCTCAGAATACATATATGATAGAAGGTCAACAATTCCCAACCTATTTGATTACTCCTTTAGACCTTAATGATGTTCAACTTAGGTCTGGAAGAATACTTGAAAAGAAGAAACCTTATGTAATTATACAAGAGAAAAAAAATTATGAGGAAGATTCTCTACGGGTAAATAAAAGTCTTGAGGGAAGCACATATTTTCAAGACCAAGACATTGAATAATCAAAACAAAAAGAACCAATAATTTCAACTCCTATATTAGAGCAGCCATCAACATATACTTCTACACCTCCTTTTCCAGAAATATTACAAATTGCCAGGGGTGTAGAAAAAAAATTATGATGCCTAATTATTATTTCCTAGATGAGTTAAGAAATGTTTGTATTAAGATTCCATTATTACAAGCTATCAAGGAAATTCCAATCCTAGCAAAAACAATAAAGGAGTTGAGTATGAAAAAAACAGGAAAAATAATAAAAGAGATAAAAAAAAAAAACTGGTAGGAAAAATAGTAGATATAATGATGGGTAATATTTCCATTCCTAAGTATCTAGACCCAGGAAATCCAGTTGTAAAAATACACATCAATGGAATTGAAATCCAGAACACACTTATTGATTTAGGAGCAGCAATCAATATCGTGAGTAGACAAATCATGGAAAAATTAAAACTTCCTAATCTTATTTTTACACCCACACTGCTACAATTAGAAAATACATCTGTGATCAAACCAAATGGGATAATAGAAGATATTCCAGTGTCCTTAGATTCTTGGGAGTATCCTGTGGATTTCATGCTCATAACTCCTAAAAATGATCTAGGAGGACATCCTATTATATTAGGAAGACCTTGGTTAGCTACAGCTAATGCTTTCATTAGTTGTAGATCTGGTGATATGTAAATCTCTGATGGAAGTTCAACCAAGAAATTTACCTTGTATCCTCCAGGAAGAACAATCACAAAATTAGATGATACTCAGTGGATTGATGATGAAGAAGATATACAACCTCTTTTCACAATTTCAGAAAGTAGTGAACATAGTTAGATTCTGAATACTTTGGAAAATTATTAATCTTCTTTAGAATTTCAAAATGAGAAATTTCAAGAAGAATATAACATTGAGATCTTATCATCAAGACAGATGTATCTTTACTCCCATACTAAATTTGTGACTCTACAATTGTCTTCAAACCTTAAGCATAAGCAAAGCTAAGAAGTTTCAGCAGAAAAGCTGGTCAAAAGAAATTACAAGAGCCACTCTGCGCCAATGGCAGGTACTGCAGCATGAAGGGGATAATAGAGCTTGCACTCTGTCATATATAGTAAAATTGTAAACTGATGATGAACAACCTGGAAAGGATGAGTCATCAAACCCCTTGGAAATTTAAAGAAGAATTTGAGAATTAATTAAATCTCAGATTTTATTTATCCCCCTGTTAGTCAGTCTCTATACAGTGATTGTGCCCAAAGAAGAATGGAAAATGGAGGGTGTGTATTGATTACCGAGAACTGAACAAAGCTACTCTTAAAGACCATTTTCCCTTACCTTTAATAGATCATGTGTTAGACACATTAGCAGGCAAGAAGTACTTTTTATTTTTGGATGGGTTCAGTGGCTATAATCAAATTCAAGTAGCACCTGAGGATCAAAACAAGACCACATTTACCTATCCGTGGGGTACCTATGCCTACCGAGTATTGTCATTTGGATTATGCAATGCACCTACAACATTCCAAAGGGAAATATTAGGAATCTTTTCAGATCTAATACATGATTGTGTAGAGGTATACATGAATGATTTCACAGTCTATGGAAACACATGCAAAAAAACCTTATAAAATTGGAAAAAGTTCTAAGATAATAATAAACAATCTTTCATTGAAGTCATGAAAAGTGTTTTATGATGTTCTTGAAATTTTTTCAGGACATCACATTTGAAGGGAATGGATTAAAGTTGGTAATTCAAAGTTGAAATCAGCTTTCTAGATACTAGTTTCAAAGGTTTGTAAAAGATGTTAGGAGTTTTCTAGGATTTACAGGGTATTATAGGAGATTTATAGAAAAACTCACCAAGATAGCATCTCCACTTTTCAAATTACTTACCAAAGACTGTGAATTCAATTGGAATTTTGATTGCCAGTTAACCTTTGAAACCCTGAAAACAAAAATCTCTGAAGCACCTATTTTAAGGGGACCTAACTGGAAATTACCTTTTCATATTTCAACAGATGCCTCAGATACAACTTTAGGAGCTATATTGGGACAAAAAGACCTGATTCCTTATGCCATCTACTATATAAGTAAAAATTTAACTCCTTCATAGTTGAATTATATTATAACTGAAAAAAGAGTTCTTAGTTGTTGTTCATGCCATAAATAAATTTAGACACTATATAACAGGATATGAAACTTTTGTTCACACAGACCATTCTGCAATTAGATACTTAATGAACAAACCAATTACTAATGGCAGAGTCACAAGATGGTTATTTATTTTACAAGAGTTTAACATCACCATTCTAGATAGGCTTGGGAAACAAAATACAGTGTTTGATTTCCTATCTAGACTCCAAAACATTAAATACAATACTCCAGTTGAAGACAAATTCCCTGATGAATATCTCTTTGCAATTACCACTCAAACTCCCTGGTTTGTTGATATTGCTAACTATCTAGTTTCAGGAAAATTTCCTTCAATTATGAATACAAGGGATAAAAGAAAGATCATTTATGACAGTGCAAAATATTCATGGATTGCTAATGAGTTATACAAAACAGGTCCAGATTTCATTATCAGAAGATGTGTCCGAGAAGATGAGATGCCTGAGATCCTCAAGGCATGTCATGATGAACCATGTGGTGGACACTTTGCTGATAAGAGGACAACTTATAAGATCCTTCATTTAGGATATTATTGGCCATACCTCTTTAAGGATGTTAAAGAATATGTTAAAAGGTGTGACAGTTTCCAAAGGGTAGGGAAACCTTCTCCTTCAGGTGAAATGCCACTGCAACCTCAGGTACACATTGAACCCTTTGAGAAACGGGCTTTGGATTTTGTAGGACCTATTAATCTTCCATCAAGACAAAATGAATATATATTAGTTTGCACTGATTATGTTACCAAATGGGTAGAGTCCAAACCATTACTTTCTGATACTGAAGCATCTGTAGTCAATTTTCTTTTTGAGGATATTTTTACTCGTTTTGGTGTCCCAAGAGAAATTGTTACAGATCAAGGAACTCAATTCACATCAAAGCTGGTGGAGCAAATGGTAGAAAATTACAAAATCAGACACAGAAAATCTACTCCCTACCATCCACAAGAAAATGGTCAAGTGGAATCTACCAATAAAGTCATTGAAGGGATCCTAACAAAGACTGTTCTTTTACATAGGAGAGATTGGGCAGAAAGGTTTCTGGAAGCCTTGTGGGCCTACAGAACTACATGGAGAAACACAACAAGTCACACTCCTTATGAATTTTTTCATGTAAAACAAGTCTTGTTTCCCATTAAGTTTCAGATCCACACTTTCAAAATGGCAGTCCAGTTGGGACTTGATCTAACAGAAGCATAGACTGGAGCTGATTAATGAATTGGATGAGATCTGACAAGATGCAGTCCAGAGAAAAAACATAGTCCAACAACAAAGGACTAGATGGCATGATAAGTACATCAAGGAAAAGAAATTTAATGAAGGTGACTGGGCTCTCTTATTTGATTCAAAGTTCAAGGATTCTTCAGGTAAATTTCAGACTCATTGGCTTGGGCCATATGAGATTGTGAAAATATTCGAAAATGGAGCAATACAAATCAGGACAATAGATGAAGGAAAGGTGGCCTTTATTGTAAATGGACACAGACTGAAATTGTATCATAAGCCACTTTCAAGAGAGGAATTTGTCAAGAAATTTCAAGATAACATTGATATGAAATTAGTGAAGAAGAACCCTTCTTCTTCACTAACTTAATTGTATTCTTCTTCAATAAAAATAAATAAATAAAATAATATATATATATATATATATATATATATATATATATATATATATATATATATAATAAAAAAGTATAAACATGAAAACCAATCATTGATTGGCATGTTTATACAGAAAATCTAAGGTGAAAATCAGATTTCTTTTGACACTTTAGATTTTCAAAATTTGTTTTTTTTTGAAATTAAGTATCATAAAATCATAAGTTGCACATTCACTTTACATATTCATGATCCATCTCATACTTCACTCCATCCACATTTTCACTTCAATCCATCTCATACTTCACTCCATCCACATTTTCACTTCATTCCATTCCATACTTCACTCCATCCACATTTCACTTCATTCCATTTCATATTTCAGAGTTCTTACAGGTACATTATGTAGCTACCTGCTCTACAGCCAAATCCATTTTGCAGCCAATTGATTCTGCAAAATCCACTTTAGTAAACAGAGGATGAGTCAAAGAAGATTATTGAGCCTAAAGGATCAATATTTTTCAAATGAAAGAAAAAGCACATCAAGCAGCAAAAATTCAAAAACGGCTAAGGTAAAATTGTATGAAATTCTTTTTGATAGCAAATCATTAAAGGTATAATGTGGTTAGGTCATATGTTTTCCTAAGTTATTTTATGATTCGAATTGATCACACCCCGACCATAAACATTCCTCGACCAAATCCCTTTCAGCCTGCTCCATAACAAACCATCATTAATTGAAAGCTAACGGTCAGAACCTAGAAGTGACCTATTAGGTCACGTCATCAGACGACGACATTCATTGATGATTTTTGAAAATATTCATAAGATTTCTTCGCAGTCATTCATTCCATGACAAACTATTATACCCGATTATCCTTATGATTTACCACTACCCTGTTCCATTCACACCCACTCACTGTTATTTCTTTCCGTAGCCAAACCCTCATCTGCAGAGAAGTCATTTTAGGGAAAGACAACCGTTCACATTTTCTTTTTCTTTAAGAACAGGAATAGAGCAAGCCATAGAAAGGAATAAATTTTCATCAAGAATAAATGGGGCTTATTGTAAGGTCAGAGCCAATTGGAACTAAGTATTTAGAAGGATGTCCTCAGATTAAAGGGTTATTTCAATAGGCTATATGGCTGAGCTTTATAGAGAAGTTTAATGGATTTCATAAAGAAATCACAAATACATTTTCCAGATCGTTCAATGGAGAAGAAGTAGAGATTGGGGATATCAAATTCTCCATCACAGAGGCATTCATAGCAGAAGCAATAAAGCTGCCAAGAGAGGGAGAATGTTGGTTTAAAAACAAAGAATTTCATAATGAGGCTTGGAGACAAATGTTAAAGAACCCAGGTATGGACACTGCAGTATTTACAAAAGGTATTCCTAGTTCATCTTTGAAGAATAAATGGAGGAATACGTTATTAATTTTACAAAATTCCATAACCTGTGAAGGCAAATTTGGCACTTTGTATGTTTATCACATTAGGCTCATGATGAATTTTCTAGATGAAGTAATAAATCTGCCCTTTTTCCTACTTAATAGTTTGAAAAGGATGTCTTCAAATGTCCAAAAAAGGCTTCAGTTCTTAGAGACTACCTTACACCATCATGGCTTAATTAAAATGTTAATTGAGTCTCATTTGAAAAAGATAGGAGATAATTGGGATGAATTCCTCCCAAGAAACCATTTTGAAGAACCAAGAGAAAAATTGTCTAAAGAAAAACCTGTGAGAAGAAGTAAGAGAGGAAAGGGTGTTAAAACTGTTGAAATCAAGCCTAATGTATCAACACAGGAAGACAATGATAAAATAATCTCTGAAAAGTTGGCAAAAATCAGCAAACAACTCAAGAATAAAAGGAAGGAGGAGTTAAAAAATGAATATGTTGAGGGAGAGGATGTAAAAGATGAAAATCCACCCAAATTGAGAAGAAGTTCCAGGCTTAAAGGCATGGTGGAAAAGACATACATTAAGGGAAATGAAATCATAAACATTGAAGAAGAAGAAATTCCAATCCAGGCACCAGTTGACAGATCTCCTGTATACCAATATGAAGAAAACTCTGGTAGAGGAACCCCAGATGTAGATCCAGCTCAGCAGCAATTTTATGACCATGTGGAATCCAGGGAAAATTTTAAGGATGGAAAATTATCTTGAAGTTTAAAAAATTGGTGAATCTCACTAGTTCCTAATATGAAAACTGTTACACCATTTTTTGGTCATCTAACCTACTATCATTAGATGGACCCAAGTACACCATGTAAGACCAATTTTACCCTAAGTAAAATTGCTTTCAATATGTAAAATAACTTAATAAAACACATTTATTAGGTTGTTTATGGTCTAAAAAGGAAACCCCAAAGGGAAATATTAAACAAATCTATATTTGTTCGATTTCCCTCATGGAATAATTAATTAAACAATAATTTAATTATTATTCCTGGTCATGTTTAACCCAAAACAAAGAAATTAATTAGATAAATCCTTATTTATCTTATTATTTTCTAGGAATAATTGTTTAAATCTTATTTAAATAATATTCCTCGTTAAATATGACTAAATCACCCATAAATAATTAAATAAATCATTATTTATTTGATTATCTTTCAACCACTTCCTCAAAATGATAAATAAATCATTTATTTATTTATTATTCACAAATAAAGGGATTTGACCCAAGTCAAATACTTTTTCCCTCCAACAAATATAATAAAATATTCCATAAAAGGTGGATCTAGATTTGGTTTATGTTATTTTAATCATGCACCAAGATCTAGAATGACCCAATATTTTGTTATAAATAGGAGGGTTTGTCCTACCATTATTCACCTTTTGTTGCCTATTAGATCACTCTGGATCTATACTCTTGGTCTCACTTTGAGCCATTATCATTGTCAAATTTTCCATTATTTGTTGTGTGAGCTCCCTTTGAGTTCTATCTTTGTCTGGGTTTTCTACACGAACAAGAGAGAGAAATACTAGATCTGAAGTGTTGAGGACTTCCAAGAACCCATCCCATTGAGGAGAATTGGAAACACCTTCTTGTTTTCCTCCCAGGTGCCCTTAATACAAAAATTCTTTCAAAAATTGTTCTTGTCTTGTCTATTGGATGTATGGAGCAAAACCTTACTTTTACCGCTTAATGTCTCTTTATGCATAGATCTGGTTTTTTGCAGCACTTGTCTTGATCAACTAACTGCAGATCTGAAGATATTGGCAGCCATATTTGATGTTAGGGCTATAAGTTATGCGTAGCTAAAGTGGTATTTTTTCGTACACTTCGACAAAATATTCATACTAACAACTGGCGACTCCACACGGGTTTTCAATTACGACCGCTGTTGTTTTCCATATTCCTGCATATCCAGCTACTTCAAACCCTAGGGTTTCTTTTCAGCTTTTTTTTTCCTATTTTTATGTTGTTTTTCACATATAAAACCCTAAAACATTAAAATTTCTAACTTCCGCGTGTTTCTGGACCTATTGCGCAGGTGACCGACATCAGCCGCACCTGAGACGACAACTTTTTCGGAAATCTGCCGCCGGGACACCCAGAGCTTCAGGTCGCACTTTTCAGCCCCGAAACTGCGACCTGGACTCCAGGTCGCACTTTTCAAATAAGACTGCGATCTACAGAAAACAAAGCCGAACTGCGACCGCTGGGCTTTTCTCGCTATTTTCCGTAATTTTTCCGGTTTTTTCTCAAGCTTCTTTCATGGTTTTCCAAATTTTGTCTCAAATTGGCCTAGACCTCGTTTCTCGATTTGTTTTTTTCATCTCACAACAGCCCGCCGCCCTAGGCTTCAAAGATCTTCCACTTTTGTGAAGAGTTTTAGTCAAGCTGTGTCCGATTTTTCGTAGATTCACTTTCCCTTTTCGTATTAGATACTCATTTTCGTATCCCTTGACCGGCCTTTCTCCCTTTCAAATCACCTCCTGAAGTTTTGTTTGGATCTACCTTTAGGGCCTCCTCCTTGTCCCTTCTGCTTTTTTCTGATTTCCTCCTTTTTTACAGCTGCCTTGCCTCTGCCTCTTAGCTGTGTTCTGCACCTCTTTTCAGCAGATTTCTCCTTTAGATCCCTATCCCTCCCGACCTTAGATCTATTGGCCTCTTTTTAGTGTGTTTTGACTATATTTTTTCCCTCTTTTAGACTAGTTTTGAGAAACCCACCTTTTTGGGTTAGATCGATGCATTGTTAGCTGTTAATTTTTTGTTATTACAGCATTATATATTGTTCTCTGCAGATTTATTTTCAGTTACGCAGCACACTTTTTCTTTTTCTCTCAAAACGTCTGGGTTTAAAAATTAAAATTAACGCACGCCACACACTCACCCTAAGCGAAGAAGAGCCTGGTTAACACCGTCAAGCAAAGACTTTAAAACATTGTAAAATCACTTGATTCTGCACCTCCCTGCCTTTGTTGGTCGTTCTTCTTCCCCTTGTGTCGTGTTTGTGTTGTCACCATTGCGCCCCCAAGGCGCACATCCCAGAGACTTATTGGCCTTCACCCTCAGTTTTCGGTCGGTCAACCAGTCCCCCTCGCTTCCTCTGTTGCCACTGTGCCCCCAGCACCTCCACAGGACCCTTCTCCTGTCGTGACGGCTCCCAAGAAAAAAGGAAAAGCTCGCCAGGGGGCATCCAAAGACAAGGCCACCCCGACTGACCCGGCCCCTCCTCCGCCCGCAAAGCCTTGCGCCTTGTGTGATGTCGTCGGTCACGCCACCCATGCTTGTCCTGAATTGCCCCGTATTCAACCCATGGTTAAAGTCGCGTTCCCTGAGTCTAAGGTCCCTGAAGCCTATGTTCCTTCCTCGTCCGTAACCAAGAACCCCAAGATTATCTGCACCAACAAATCCTGTGCTCTGTGCGGTGTCCATGGCCATTACTCCCACCATTGTCCTCACCTGACGCATTACCCCGCCTCTTTAGAGGTAGTTCGAGAGTATGAGGTTGAACAAAATCAATCCGCCTCTCCCATACTTGCGCAGTATGCTTCAGGTTAGTCTGAGGATCCACCCGCTCCCATCGACATCCCCCCCCCCTGATGTCTAGATGTTGGAGCCTACTACCACCATTTTCTACCTATCATCATCCATGAGACCCTCGAGGAACATTCCCTCAGATTCCTCCACTGTTGTTTCGTTCGACCCCCCTTCAGCGACCACCCTGGGCTCAACATCTTTTGACCATCTATTTATCTGTTCCTCTGTCATCCCCCATGACAATCCATATGTTAGCCTTTCTTCCTCTACAGATGATCTAGGTAGCTTTGTCACATCATGTGGTTTCCCTTCCTCTCATCATCCCCTCTTTTCCCATCAGGATGCCCTCTTGGAAGCCTTCTCCACCCATGACCTAATCCTTCCCGCCCATAAACGGGATAACACCACCTGTATCTATGTTGACCTCTGCAGCCCGAGTCCCAGCCATACCTCCTATAGCCCTCATATACCACCATCTAGTTCATATATGATTCATCGCCATCCTACCCATCGCACTCCCTCCCGCAGTTGCCGCTCGATGTCTACTATACACTCACGCTGTCGTCATTGTTCCTCCTCCTCCCATTTTTTGTCTTGTAACACTATTCCGCAGGACCTCCCATCCCCACCCTATATCGGTTATGCCGATGGTGCAAGTCGTTACTCCCAGAATCTAGCCTCGGCAGGTTGGGCCATTTTCACCCCCTTGCATGCCCTTGTTCTCTCGAACGGGGTCTTCATTGGTACTGCCACCAATAATCAGGCCGAATATGATGCAGTGCGTGGTCTCTTAGCCGATGCCCTCTCTCATCGCATCCTCCATCTGCATGTTCGTTTAGATTCCCTACTTCTTGTCATGCAACTAAATGGTGTCTATCGTGTGCATAATCCTATCATCTTTAGACGATATTTACGAGTGAAACTCTTAATATGTAAATTTGAAACCATAACTTTCAACCATGTACCTCGAGAACAAAATCACTATGTAGATAGCATTGCAAACCATGTTCTAGATTGGCATTTATCACATGCATTTTATACAAGACAATAAAATTCATAATCATCAAAAAGATGCATATCCATAATATGTGTCGCAAAACATGTGTTTAGAGTCCATCTACTCTGATACATATGACATGCCCATAGCATGTTACAAAAAACTCAAAACTGGGGGCGCCACCTGTCCCTACATACACACTAGGGGGCACCACCTGTCCCACACCTAATCACTATCTGGCGGATCCCGAGCCAATGGCTCTGCTCCTGCAGCCTCTAGATCACGTATCCCCTGACCGGCCATCACCATGCACCGCATGACACCTCGCCATTCCGAGGGTAGACCAATACATGGCTCTATGTACTGGTCGTCTAAGTCTTACCACCCATGCTCTAAAACACCGGTCAACAACCTCTCGCATCTACGGCAGATGTCCTCCAGGAGGGTGGCTGCATCCTCATTATGCGCCGCTCTCGATCCACTCGGGCCTGCATCTCCTGATGTTGCCGGTCGTCCCATATATCCGGCCGGTTTTACCGGAGCTATATCTGCATACCAAAAGTACATGAATCAGTACCCTATCTATTATTCAATAACTTTAACATGCCCAAAAAAGAGTAGTCACTTGTCACTTACCATCGGGTCCCCATACTTGACCAAGCGGAAGTGGTAGGTCCGGATCCCCACAATAACTCATCCCACTAAAGGGATAGTCGTCTATGTATAATGGAATCTGATCCCAATGGGCAAAGAAATCAGGTCGAAACACCCGTCTGGCCGCCCCTCCTCCTCCTCTGCACAGTAGTCACCCCCACCGATGCATCCTGGGCTCTCTCGGGCCCCCATCTGGGAGCTGTATACGAGGTCGTAAGGTCGGGATCTTCTCAAAAAAGAAGGAGCACAATAAAGTCCCATACGAGAAATCGTGGTTCACTTTCCGCTTGCAAAGCGACAGCTGTCATTTTAACGACACCAACATCATTTGGGCCCACCCATAGTAGGTCCCACTCAACACACTCTCCACAATCATCATCTGCCCCCCAGTGATGTGATGGAGCGCCTGGTTTCCCAGGATCCGCAGCACCGCTGCGGCCACTACACGGGTCTCTAATCTCTCTAGGTCCCCGATCGGTATCCGAGTCCCTTTGACTTGGAGACCCAGTCAACAATGTCACTCCACAAACTCCATGATGTTCCGCTCCCGCGGTAACACTAGCTGCGTATTTCCCACCATCCCAAGTGGTAGGAGACCAGTCAGGAAATACAGATCCTGGACTGTCAATTCGATCTTGTGCCCCTGCACTACAAAGACCTCATGATCTGGATCCCAATAACTGACAATCTAGGCCAACAAGGGCTCCCCAACTCTCATCAAAGGGTTCTCCAAAAACTTCAGAACCCCAAATCTGGCCTATACACGACGGACACCTTGATCTGCCTGGATCTCTGACCGTAATGTACCCAGGTCTCTCTCTCTCCAGTTGACCCATATATCTACCATATCTTCACAAACACATCATCTTTGTCAGTATAAAGATAGGAAACACTGTAACCAATCACAAAAACCCAAATCTCAGCCCTAAAACAGCACTGAAATCTCCTTCATCCTCCAGGTCGCACTTTTTTGCCCAATCCTGGGACAGGTCGCAGTTTTTGGCTCAAAACCTACTTCCCAGGTCGCAGTTTTTGGCCCAAAAAGTGCGACCCAGCCGTAGAGGTGAAAGAGGGTCTGCTCCTGAGATTCTGGGCCCTAATCTGAACTTTCAATCCATCAAAATGAAAGAGTAAGGTTAGGCCTCTTACCTGCAACTGACGGATCTCGATTCCAACTGTCAGTTTGTCCGCTACGCTCGCCGCAAGATTTAGGGTCTTCTCTCCTCTCTACATTCACCACAGCAACACTAGAAAATGAGTGAATTTGGAGGGAAAACTGCCTTATTAAAAGAGAACCCTTGTTTTTTCTTTCGCCTGCTGCGACCACACCGTAGCTCCGTTTGACAAACCGTATGAACCGTTGGAAAGCTCTCATCGAGCCCTCAAATGGGTATCTATTATTTTTTTGTGATTTGATACTTCACCAGGACACATTTTGTCCAAGATGGGTCACTTCACCTCCCCCCAAAATCGAATTTCCTCAATTACAACACTTGTACTTGGGTCACCACTTTGCCTCCATACTTGTCTTTGTTCGTGTCGATTTTCGTCATGAGATACCATCTTGTACTCATGTTTTCATGGTCCCCCATGGGACCTTTTCTGTGTGGTAGCACCATCGAGTCGCCCTTGTTTAGAGCATCCAAGTCGAGTCATCATCACATTCATGGAGTCTATCTCGAGTCCCTTTGTACCCCGCTATAGTCCTCCATCCTTCATTGCTTGGTCTCTCTCTTGCGTCGCACATTATGGCCGTCAGTCCCACTGTCCCCTATCCCTTATGATATTGTGTCATTCGCTGCCATGTCATTCATGCCCTTTATGCTCTAGCAAGGGAAGTCGTCCATTCGCTACTCAGTCCCCTCCATTCCATCATCATCATTAGTATTCGTCTGTCTGTCGCTCTACTATTTTCTCTCGTGCCTTAGTTGAGGATCTCTCATCGCCTCGCCTATGGAGGACCTCCTTCTGTCAACATCAGCTCCTTCATTCCAGAAGACAGGTCTAGAGGGCGGTGTACCTTGGTTCCAGCTTCCACTCTTGTTCGGTGCCTCGAATCAGGCAAAGGGATCTCTCATTTCCCTTTGACTTGATTGTTTCTCCACTCCAGCTCCTTTCAGCATGATCGATATCTGTATGCTTGATGGTTCAGTGATGCAGCAGTAGCTTTTGGTGATTCCCGGGTGTGTGTGAGATGTCTCAGCCCTCATGAGGGGGTGGCCCTGCAGGTAGCCCCCCACATGCCCGTATGACCTCTTCATTGCAGCCTTCGATGCAGCTCCATATATTTGATGATATCGGCCTTAGCCGCTTGTAGCGCCTCTTTGATTTTCATGTATCGGTCAGATTTTGTGAGCCCTTCCCCGCTTATAGGGGGCATTTGGGTTGTATTTACATCTCATGTACTCAGATATTATTGTATAAGCCCTGGCTGTTATCCCAGGCACAACATGTATATGGGATCCCTCATTGTATTTTTATCTGGCTCATGTTTATTCCGGCTGTACTTTATGGTTCGGTCCCTTGTTTACTGGACACACTATTCTTTTGTACTTTGTCTCGGCGGGCATAGGTATGCCTCCCCCACCGCCTTTATCACAGGTATCTTCTCATAAAAAGAGACTTGTTGCACCTGCAAGTCTCGTCTCCTCAGGGTCTAGTTCTTCAGCACATTAGTCTACCTTACATTTCTCTCTCTGACTTCCCTTTTTGATGTCTGGTGATTGAGTTCTTACAACGTACTTCGGTCATACGATTTGCTCCTAACACTCGCACGTTGGGGGGCGATCTGTTACACCATTTTTTGGTCATCTAACCTACTATCATTAGATGGACCCAAGTACACCATGTAAGACCAATTTTACCCTAAGTAAAATTGCTTTCACTATGTAAAATAACTTAATAAAACACATGTATTAGGTTGTTTATGGTCTAAATAGGAAACCCCAAAAGGAAATATTAAACAAACCTATATTTGTTTGATTTTCCTCAAGGAATAATTAATTAAACAATAATTTAATTATTATTCCTGGTCATGTTTAACCCAAAACAAAGAAATTAATTAGATAAATCTTTATTTATCTTATTATTTTCTAGGAATAATTATTTAAATCTTATTTAAATAATATTCATTGTTAAATATGACTAAATCACCCATAAATAATTAAATAAATCATTATTTATTTGATTATCTTTCAACCACTTCCTTAAAATGATAAATAAATCATTTATTTATTTATTATTCACAAATAAAGGGATTTGACCCAAGTCAAATACTTTTTCCCTCCAACAAATATAATAAAATATTCTATAAAAGGTGGATTTAGATTTGGTTAATGTTATTTTAATCATGCACCAAGATCTAGAATGACCCAATATTTTGTTATAAATAGGAGGGTTTCTCCTACCATTATTCACCTTTTGTTGCCTATTAGATCACTCTGGATCTATACTCTTGGTCTGACTTTGAGCCATTATCATTGTCAAATTTTCCATTATTTGTTGTGTGAGCTCCCTTTGAGTTCTATCTTTGTCTGGGTTTTCTACACCAACAAGAGAGAGAAATACTAGATCTGAAGTGCTGAGGACTTCCAAGAACCCATCCCATTGAGGAGAATTGGAAACACCTTCTTGTTTTCCTCCCAGGTGCCCTTAATACAAAAAATTCTTTCAAAAATAGTGTTCTTGTCTTGTCTATTGGATGTATGGAGCAAAACCTTACTTTTACTACTTAATGTCTCTTTATGCATAGATCTGGATTTTTTGCAGCATTTGTCTTGATCAACTAACTGCAAATCTGAAGATATTGGCAGCCATATTTGATGTTAGGGCTATAAGTTATGCGTAGCTAAAGTGGTCTTTTTTCGTACACTTCGACAAAAGATTCATACTAACAAAAAATATAAAAAATTTATTGATGTACTTGTAAATTTACTCAAATTCATAACTATATTATATATTTTTTCTATATAATGTTGGCGATTTTTGAGGTAAAATAGTTTTATATTTTAAAATTTGGGCGAATAATGTTTATAAAAAAAATGGAAATTGGCGAATCTTTTTTTTTTGAAACATCATGGAAAATTAGCCCACCTGCGAATATTAGCCCCTAAAATTTTCCTTGGTGGAATCATTAGAGAGAAAAGCCTCAGAGAACAGCGAAAGGTCCCCCAGTCCATAAGAACCTCCAATTGAAAAATTAAAAAGAGATAATTATGAATTAGAGATACTAAATAACCATATTAAGAATGAAAATGAAATCCTTACGGAGCAAGTTAAATTGAAAGGCAGCATTAACAGCACTCTCTCTCAGAAAATGGAAGGATGTATAAAGCAAACAAGAAGTTGAAGAAAAGGAACAAGAAATTAAATAGGGAACTCATTAACCTAAAGTTCAAGACACTCATAAGGAAACCAAGGATGGCATTAACCACCAGAAGAAGCAGAAAAATAAAGTTAGATGTTCTTACAGAAGTATCAGTACAAATGGAATGAAATTGCATGAGGACATGCAAAAGTTTTGCAGTGGGGGTATGTTGAGCCCTAAAAGTGTCTTCTCCTTTGCCAAATTCCACTTCATCTCATCATTCCTTTTGTCATTTTATAGACCTAAATATCAATAAGATGATTAAAATCACTTAAGGAATACATGCAATGACTAACTTGTTGTACTTTTGTGGTTCTGTTGTCTTAATGATTTCTGAGCAGTTTTAGCGACAGAATGCAGTCATTCTATAGCCAATTACACACTCCGTAGCCATTTTGGTGTTTGAACATATTACAGGTGTCATCTGAAGAAAAGGAGTTTATGGTTAGATTCTAAATCTTTCCTACATCGTTCCTTGTCATCCACGAAGGCTGAATCAAAAACTGGAGATGCTTATGTACGTGGTCAAACCAAAAGCCCAAGAAGCAGATTTCTATAAGGATAAGGACTCTTGATTTTCTTTCAGCAAATCACGAGTCCTAAAAAGGAGTTTTAGTTTGATTATGACTTTAGAATACGCCTGTGCCTACTTTCATTCAATATCAGTTATGTAATTTCCTATAAATTTAGCTCAGTAAGACCGAGAAACACAAGTTAGCTTTTATTTTTCTAAGGTTGTGATACTTTGTTTCGAAGTATTTTTGATAATAAGAAGAAGCATAACTTTGATGTTGTATTGAATACAAACGTGAGGAGTTAAATATTTTCATGCCAAATTGATAGCAGAGGGCCCCTGCTATCTAAGGAGGCTTCTACATGCTTTCTAGATAAGTAACTTTTAATTCTGTGTTGTTATATTTTTTCATTTAGACAGTTTTATGAGTTCATATCTTTTAGTATCATGTCTTGCACTGTTTTTTTAATTAACAAATCCTCATGATGTTGTAATTAGTATTTTCTCAAATCTTTTCCAACATATCTCTATTTAATGAATGGATTTAATTGTGACATCTTGAGTTACCAGCACTTTAGTTCTGTCATTTAGATTAAAAGATCCTAAGTATCCTACATCCATTCTTTTTCCTAAAAGCTTTTCCAACATATCATTATTATGCGAATGAGATTTGGTTGTACTATGTCGAGTTAATTAGCATTTTTTGTTCTGCAATTAGATAGAAGATCCTCATATTGTTACAAGCAGTCTTTTCTCAAAATTGTTCCAGTAAATCTCTAAATCACAGAAAATACCTAATTGTAATTGTTGTCGACATATATTGTCTCCCCTAGAGACAGTCTAGAGTTGCCATAGACCAGTGCCTAGGACATCTTAGCATAGCAGGGGGCATATAATAAAGCTTGGGTGTCAATCCAAAGGCTCCCCTTCTATCTCTTGTTAAACAAGGAAATTGATGTAAATGGGACCAGAACTTACAGAAACTGCCACAGGGAAAGTAATGTTGCAGAGACAAGATGCAAGGCTCCAACACAAAAGCATCAGACAGTTAAGAGACAATTTACTGTAAAGAGGGCCGATTCAAATAATATGCCACAGAAATCAAGTATCAGAAGATGTATGTAGTGAAAGAAATATAAGAGGATATTATTTAACTTTAGTCTGATACCCAGATACACAACAGAACCATGTATGGGCTTATCAATTTAAGAAGCCATACATGACAATGGCGTTTTAAAAGAATCCTCCCAAAGCAACTAATATAGAAGAAAGATGGATGAAATGAACATGAAACAGCATATCATGCCTGAGCCTATTTAAAGTGCTTGACTGATTTGAGTATGGGCATCAACTAGGATGAATCCTTACCAAACCAGTGAGCCACTCGCATTCCAAAACATGATACAAGAAAGTGGATGAAATGAAATATTGTATTAAACACATAAGAGCAGGTTACATACTATGAAATATCAAAGACCAGAATCCTCATTACAGATAGAAATCCTCCTCACTAAGACCCTACGGGCTCTGAGCCTTCACACAGAAACTTTACAAGATGTATACACAAAATGCCTTTCACTACACAATTTTCTGATAGAAATATGGAACCCTTACAATGTATTTCTTCCTCCCTTTTATAGAAGAAGGAGAAGAGAAACTAATAAAGAGGTAGGTGAAAACAATTAATTGTTACATTGAAACAAAATGGCGGAAACATTTCGCACCCACCCTGCTTGAATGACCATGCTAAGTTGTGTGTACTCTGCTGCTGCTCTATGGAGTAAATGCTGTAGGGGCAAACTTCTCCAGGGATAAGACATGGAGAATAAAATATGTAATATTCTGTACCTTCCTGGGAGAAAGATCTATTGAAAATAAACCTGGAGGATATGATTTTTGTGCACTTGTACTCTTTGCCTTCTAAATCTTGAATTAGGATCGAAAATCTGCATAGCTGCATAATATAACCCCTGATCTTCCGTTGATTTTCTTTGTTGCAGCATTTATATCTCCTTCTGCAAAAATCTGTGCTTCAAATAGTTCCGGAGGGTTTGGTGAATTTTGAACCATGTTGCTTTAATGAGAGTTGTGTCATAATACCCTTCTAGATCTTTCTTCATAAATTCGCTTCTGAAAAATTGTCCTTCGAAGCAGCTTCGGTTTCTGTAATGGTGGATGTGAGAAATGGCCGTTCTTCGTCACCGCAACCTGCAAAACCCACAAATATGTTAATAAAACAAGGCACAGGGACGACGACATGATGGGATCCATGGACATGGTGGCGCAGACTCATCGAAATGTCGAAACGATGTGGGGTGGTGGAAAACGCAGAGGAATGGTGGAGAAAAATTGAAGGGATATGTGGAATTAGACGTGGACAGTGATCCTTCGACCTAAAAAGATATATGGGAGGCTGAGGGATGTACGATGGAAACACGTGGCGGGATGACGTGGAGGGAGGCTTGAGTCAACAGCGGGACAGGTAAATGATTCTGGGCCATACGATCAAACACAGAATCAACGGTTGATATTGTGTCGGGCGGTGATGCGATGGTGGGCCACGGGCGATGTGGATGGGAGTTAAAAGCTGCACAACTTTGGAGAAAATGAGCCGTTGGATCGAACGCTTAAGATCGGACTGTTTAAATGAATTCCGCTGCACGTCTTTGCCCGGGAGTTAATGCGCGAAATGGGGGCAGTATTGGAACATTACAGAGGGACACGCGGCGATCAGCATATGGAATCACTGGCCTATGGAGGAATACCGCCTACCCAGCAAAGGTGGTGCGGAATAAACCGGACGGTTTTTGCAATGTGCACGGGCACGGGGACCACCAGGACAGGCTGGCGGTGGACCGTTGATTTATATTTAATCGGACGGCACAGAACGTGCCCGATCATCTTACAAGGAGAGCGCCTTTTAGTCTAGCACGAGGTCTAGCGCCTTGGTCATGCGGGGAATAAAGCGAAGGGGGCGGGGCTGAGACCGAAAGGATCTGGGCCCAAAATATTTTCAAATATGGACGTCGGGTATTAAAAAAAAGTGATTTTAAGGCTAAGAAAGGGCAACGATATACAGCTAATGAACCTTGCACGACAGGGCGAGAGAATTTGATGATTTAAACCAGATGGCTCATGGAAATTTTGATAAGGGGAAGATCGTGGTCAACATTGGCTCCATCTGGGGACGGCACGTTCATCCCTGGACGTGTCGAGAACCTGCAGACCGCCTGTTCATCTTTCTGCTAACAATTCTATTCGGCCCCGCTGCATTTCTCTTTACAATTCGTCAGCACACATCCCTTATTGAAACAAGAACTGAAACAAAACTTATATACAATTATGGTACAACAGGCACTCCCTGCCTGAATCATAATCGGAAGTAGGGCTTCAGAAATTGGCCGTTTACAGGGGCATCCGACACGTCACCCTGTAAATTCTCCAATATGAACGTGTTATTGCCTCCCTGTTCCACAATTTTGAAGGGACCAAACCAGAGGGGGTCGAATTTGCCATGCTTTCCTTTTTCGGCCCTCCGGACATCCCATCTGAGCACTAAATCTCCAATCTGCAATTTCCTGTCTTTTGCATGCTGGTCAAATATATGTTTCATTTTCTCCTGATATTCTGCTAACCTCTGGTTCACTTGGTCTCGTGTTTCCTCTAATTCCACCAATTGATTAATTCTTCTGACCATATCATCTGGTTCCTCCTGACTTTCCTGCATGAAACGTGCCACTGGTAAGGCTAGCTGCACAGGAAACACAGCTGCTCATCCATATACCAATTCATATGGAGATTTCCTAGTTTCTCTCTTGCTGGTTATTCTATTAGCCCACAGAGCAAATTTTAATTGAGAATCCCAATTCTTCTGATTTTCATTTATAGTCTTTTTCAAGGCCCTTACTAGATTTTTATTGAAAGATTCTGCCAAGCCATTCCCCTGTGGGTAGTAGGCTGTGGAGTGATTCAATATGATATTATATTGCTGGAAGAAATTTACAAATTTTACAGATTTTAAGGCCTGTGAATTATCAGTTACTATTCTGGCAGGGCAGCCAAACCTGGAAATGATGTTTTCCTCCATGAACTTTATGATGATAGTGTCAGTAGCGTTCCTTGCAGGTATGGCTTCCACCCATTTTGTAAAGTAATCCGTGGCTATTAATATCCATTTATGTTGTCCACTTGATGGGGGATGTATTTCTCCAATAAAATCTATTCCCCATTGTTGAAATGGCTCATTCACATGAACTGGAATCAAGGGCAGAGCTGCCAATTTCTGTCTTTCAACAAATTTTTGGCACTTATCACATGCTCTGACCCAAGTAAAAACATTTCCAAATAATTTTGGCTAGTAGAAACCAGCTTTCAGTATTTTATGAGTTTTGGCCCTCCAGCTGTAATGGCCTCCACAAATTCCTTCATGAAATTCCATCATTATACCTTCTACTTCATCCTCTGTGAGGCACAGGAGTAGAATGCCTGAAGGATATCTCCAATACAGCTGACCATTGGCAACTATATACTTTTGAGACTTCAACCTCAAAGCCCTGTATTTTGATTTATCACAGCTGGGAGGACAGCTGAGTGTCAAAATATATTCAACTATTTCTTTATCCCATGGGCTGGTGAGGTATTTTATATGAACCTTCTGAGTAGCGTCCTTCACTCCTTGCTGCTCTCTTTCATTTTCAGATTCTTCATTTGAAAGCATAGATAGGTTTATGCCCAGAGCTTGATAGTTAGATTCTGATAAGATCCTTGCTAGCCCCTGTCCTTTTATCAGCTTAGTAGGGCGAATATCCAGATCATACTCCTGAATTCTTGCAATCCATCTCCCTCTTTTCCCTTCATTGTCTCCCTGAATGAGAATGTCTTTGACAGCTGCTGTAGGGACGTATGCAGTAATGTGAGACTGCAAAATATACATTCTAAATGCTTTGAGGGACTTTACTAGGGCATATGCCTACTTTTCTAATATATTTTATTTGAATTCAGCATCATGAAGCACTTGACTGAAAAAGGCAATAGGCTGCTCATATCCATCTTCATTTTTCTGCAATAACACTCCAGCTACCGTATGAGGTGATGCAAAAGAAAAGACCATAAATGGTCTAGTGTAATCAGGTCCAGCCAGCACAGGGGCTTCAGCAAATGCCTTTTTTATCCTGGTGAATGCCTCTCGTGATTCTTGTGACCATTTCACCTCATTATTCTTCTTTAGCATATCTGTTATGCGCCTAACTATCTCAGCATAGTTAGGGATGAATCTTCTTAGAAAATTTATTCGACCTAAAAACACTTGCACTTCTTTTTTATTCCTGGGGAGAGGAATACTATTTATCACCTCCACTCTTTTGGGGTCTATCCTTACCCCATCCTTAGTTACAATATGCCCCAAAAATTTTCCTTCCTCTAATGCAAATAAAGACTTTTGTGGATTAAGAGAAAGACCATACCTTCTGCATTTCTCAAAAGTTCTTCGTAGATGCTCGATGTGCTCATTGTCACCTTTTGAAAACACTGTTATATCATCAAGGTATACCACCAAAAATTTATCCTGCTCACCCACAAAAGAAATGTCCATCGCCCTTTGAAAGGTAGCTCCTGCGTTAATCAACCCAAAAGGCATCCTGGCATACATAAATGTGCCCCATGGTGTAGTGAATGCAGTCTTCTTCTGATCCTCTGGGAGCACAGCTATCTGATTATAACCAGAAAAACCATCCATCATTGACATTCTAGAGGCTCCCACCACTTTCTGCAGGATGTGGTCCATCTTAGGCAGTGGATAATTATCTTTTAAAGATGCTCTGTTTAAATTCCTGAAATCGACACATAGCCTTATTTCTCCATTTCTCTTTCGAACAGGGACTAGATTTGCCACCCATTCTGAGTACCTTAATGGCACAATTATTTTGGCCCTTAGAAGCTTCTTGATTTCTTTTTCAATGGAGGGAAGTAGCAGAGGATTTATCTATCTGAGCTTCTGCTTGTCAGGTCTTGCATCTTCCCTCAAAGGAATTTTGTGCTGCATTATGCTGACATCAAAAGTTTTCAGGTCTTGATAGGACCATGCAAATACATCTTTGTATGATTGAAATAATTTTAGGTATTTTTCTTTATATTCCTCTGGGACCTTCTTAGATAGCTTTACAATTTTAGGCTCAACATTGGTACCCAAATTCATATCTTCCACTTGATCCTCCTCTACCACTTTATTAGGCTGCAATGAGACATCATTTTTATCAAATAATCTCTCTAGAAGCACCAGCCCTCTAGGGATAAAATTTCCCTTCAACTGCAGCACTTTACTACCTGCCATTTTATCTTCCCACTTATTTTCTGAAAAATCTTCAGCCTCATCTTCTTCACAATCATCAATCTCCATATTGGATAATTCTCCCACTGTCTCCAGGAATTTCTTCATATGTTCATCATCTTCAAATACCTGCAAGTGCTTGATATTATCTGGGATAGATGGCCTATAACGTACCTCGATTTCATAGCTCAAGAGAGGGTTCTGAGGAGGACGAAATGTACTAGCAGCGACAGCAAGAGAATATGCCATTCTATTCTACTCCCGGGGCATGAACTAGATATTGAATGCTGAGAATAAATTCTCCACCATGTCCCACACTTCATTCCTGTATGCCCTCAACCGAGGGTGCTTGGTTTGACATTGATTTCTGATCTGTCTAACCACCAGCTCAGAATCTCCCAGAACCTTTAAACTTTGTATACCCATACTCTTGGCTGTCTGCAGTCCCAATAGTAGCGCTTCATATTCAGCCACATTATTAGTAGCCTCATATTCCAATTTAAAAGACAGTGGCACCCATTTTCCTGTGGGAGAGATTAATAATACTCCAGCCCCATTTCCTTCTCTTGAATTTGCTCCATCAAAATGTAGAGTCCATACTCCTGCTTCACGGTCTTCTAAAGGCTGCTCAGACTTGATTTGACAGAAGAAAGGTTCATGAGCAAAATTTTGATCTTCTTCTAACATTAAACATGAGAAATCTCCTTCTTTGTTGTAGACTGGTGCATTCTCTGAGCTGTCAGCCTTAGTCACCATCTTGAAAAATCTGGTTTCTCTGTATAATCTCCTCTCCTGGCCACCAAAAACAGGGATAGTGGCATAGGTTAAATCCATCCTGAGTGACCCACTGATTTTTTTTCCCTAGGACCTTGACAACAGCATGCCAAAGCGAGCTGGGATGTCAGCCACCACAATGTCCATCACTACGCTTTTTGCTGGAATTTGGGCCAGATTGACCACTAAATCTTTAATCATCCCCAAGCATTTAACTCTTTTGGAATCAAATGAATATAGATCTTTATATGGACGTGTGATTTGTAAACCTAGTTTCTCCATGACTGAAAAGGCATAATATTATGGGAAGCCCCAGAATCTAACATACAATTGTGTAACAGCATGTCATGAATAACTAGAGACACATATAAAGGAGGAGTAGAGGGGTCTATCTCCTTGACATGTGGGCCAAAAACTACCATGGGTATTTCTTCTTGAAGATTAAGACTGTCTGGGATTATTGGTGCTTCAGGAGGGAGCAATAAAGAAGTAACTTGAGATTGATATGCAGGTTGTTTCAATAGTTCAGTCAAAGGGACTGGGATTTTGATTTTCTCAAGTTCTTTTTGCAAATTGAAAGCAGGAGGGGGCTTTTCTATTACAACTTCTTTTGACTCTTTATTTTCAACTGAAGGTTTAACTTCTTTTGATACAGACTCGACATTAGGAGCGGTGACTACTTTTGAAGAAGAAGGGACTTGATCATTAGACTGCAGAGATTTGTTTAGAGAACTCTTACCTTTGTCTGTGACTTTCTTCATTGTCGACTCCTTTTGAGCAGATTCTTCCTTCTGGGGAGGCTCTTCTTCTTCATCTTGAGTCCGGGTCCTCTTTCTGAAAGATCTGAGGTCATATTTTATGTTAAAATATGCTTGCATGAAATCATTAAACTTCTTGCAATAGTGATCAATTTCTGCTTCTTCTTCTTCTTGCAAAGGGCATTCTATTTCCTCATTATTTGAAAAAGAAAGATTTGAATCTTCTAGCTCATAAGCAGCATCTTCAGTGGAGTCATCTACTGGGCCTTCCAGGTATAATGGGTGTGGCACTTGATCATGTTGCTCCTTAGCTTCCCTTAGCAATATTTGCAGAGGTTGATTTCTATACTGAGGGTTGTGACCTCTGTTTGGAGCATTATAAAAATTCTTGGGGGCTGTATTCTTGGCCTCCAGTTCTAGCTTGACCATCTTTTTGATCATCTTGCTTATTTCCTCCATTTTATCTGAATCCTTGTCTTGGTTGGAAGTAGATACTTCCTCTTTACCTCTCCTTCTGGTATCCTGTTCAGCTTTCCCCCTTAATTTTCCAATGGAGGAAAAATTTGCTTCCATATCAAGAGCATCTGACTGAGCATCATCTAGGGTGGTAGGCTTTCTTTCCCTGAGGGAGAAACCAAAGTCCGAGTCAAAGTTTTCCATGAAAATAACTTTGGCAGCATTCTGATGAGGCTTCATATCTGCAGGGAGGTTTAGATATAGCTTATTAAACCTCTTGATAAATTCTGACACCCCTTCATTAGGTTTCTTCTTGAGTGTATTAAACTCAGTAAGACACTGTCCATGATCTTTCTTTTCTCCCCATTTCCTGAGAAAAGTACTTTCCATATCATCCCAAGTGGTTATGGAACGGTTTCCCAATGTCTTGAACCATTTTCTGGCTTCACCATCCAGAGATTGCACAAACAATCTTAAGACTACATCTAAATGTTCGACATTAAAGTTCTCTGCAAAAGAGCAAAAAGTCTCAAGATGTTTTTGGGCATCAATTTCATTTTCTCCAGTGAATCTGGGCAATACCTTTAAATAATCCTGGGGCATATCATTGAGCACTTGAGGTAATGCCAGGGGAGCATATTTATTCAACAAGAAGGCAGGAACATTTTCCATTGGAGGAGGTGGGGGTTGTGCAGCAATCTGTTGTACAAATGGAGGAAGAGGAGGAGGCGGAAGTGGAGTATGAATAACAATAGGAATATATTGTACAACAGCCTGAGGTGTAGATGGGAACAGTTCACGGTTGATAGCAGCTACTTTAGTGACTTCTTTAACTTCTTCGACCTCAGGGGTAGGGTGAAGATGGGCTTTAATTCTAGCACCTCCTCTGGGTGGGCTATCTGAGTAATATTCAGGATTTTCCTCAGTGGAGTCGGGATTTTCTACTGGAATTTCTTGAGAAGAAGAAGATGGATAATATTCTATCAAAAACTCAGGGATTTCAGCACGGGCTGATTTCTTTTCTTTCCAACTTCTTCTATGTATAATCTTCTCTGGGTCAGACATTGAAGGTATCTTTGACTGTGATGTATCTGACCTCAGATGTGGCTTCCGGGGAGCCAAGACTACCAATAGATTTATCAAATAAACAACAGTGGAGTTGCCAAGGTGAGAGATCTGCAACTCTTCAACTCTCTGTGCTCACCTGATTAGGGAGTGAATAAATATTGTCGAGGCCTAGGGAAACTGATTTTCTTAAATTCGATCCCCGAGAACGGCACCAGAAAGATGTTGTTGAAAATTGTTGTCTCCCCTAGAGACAATCTAGAGTTGCCATAGACCAGTGCCTAGGACATCTTAACATCATAGGGAGCATATAATAAAACTGGAGTGTCAATCCAAAACTCTCCTGCTATCTCTTGTAAAACAAGGAAATTGATTTAAATGGAACCAGAAATCATAGAAACTATCACGGGGAAAGTCATGTTGCATAGGCACAATGCAAAGCTCCAATATTAAAGCATCAGACAGCTAAGAGACAATTTACTGCAAAGAGGGCCGGTTCAAGTAATATGCCACATAAATCAAATATCAGAAAGTGAATGCGGTGAAAGAAAAGTTAAGAAGATACTAGTCAACATTGGACTGATACCCAGATACACAACAGAACCATATATGGGCTTATCACTCTAAGAATAAATACATGACAATGGCATTTTAAAAGCACCCTCCCAAAGCAACTAATATAGAATAAATATGGATGAAATGAATATGGAACAGTATATCATGCATGAGCCATATTTAAAGCGCTTGACTGATTTTAAGTATGGGCATCAACTAGGATGAATCCTTACTAAACCAGTGAGCCACTCGCATTCCAAAACATGATACAAGAAAGTAGATGAAATGAAATGTTGTATTAAACACATAAGAGAAAGTTACATACTGTGAAATACCAAAGACTAGAATCCTCATTACAGATAAAACTCCTCCTCACTAAGACCCTACGGGCTCTGAGCCTCGATACAAAAGCTTTACAAAATGTATACAAAAATGCCTTTCACAGCACAATTTTCTGATAAAATTCTGGAACCCTTACAATGTCTTTTTTCTGGGTTTTTATAGAAGAAGAAGGAGAAAAACTCATAAAAGAAGTAGGTGAAAACAATTAATTGTTTCATTGAAACAAAATGGCGGAAACATCTCGCGCCCTTACTACTGAATGACCATGCTGAGCTGTGTGTACCCTGCTGCTGCTCTATGGAGTAAATGCTGTAGGGGAAAATTTCTCCAAGGATAAGACATGAAGAATAAAATATGTAATATTCTTTACCTTCCTGAGAGAAAAATCTATTGAAAATAAACCTGGAGGATATGATTTTTGTGCACTTGTACTCTTTGCCTTCCTTCTTTTGAATTCACACCTAAGATCTTAAATGCCGGAGGCTAAATTTCTCTATCATACCCTGATATTTTGTTGTTTCTCCATTAATATCCCTATCTACAAAATCTTTATTTTAAAAGGCTCTGGAGGGTTTGATAGATTTCAAACCCAAGTGTTTTAATGAGAGCTGTGTTGTGACGGCTTTCCAGATCTTTCCTCATGTATTTATTTCTGAAAAATTCATCCTTCGGAGCAACCTCGGCTTCTGAAGTGGTGGCCTTGAGTAACAGCCATTTCTTTGTCGCTGCAGACCTGCAAAAATCACAAACATGTCAAAGAAAATCGGACCAAGGATAATGGCGTGACGGGATCCATGGACATGGTGGCACAGACTCATCGAAATGTCAAAACAATGTGGGGTGGTGGAAAATGCAGAGGAATGGCGGAGAAAAATTGAAGGGATACGTGGAATTAGATGTGGACAGTGGTCCTTCGACCTAAAAAGATATATGGGAGGCTGAGGGATGTACGATGGAAATGCGTGGCGAGATGACGTGGAGGGAGGCTTGAGTCAACAGCGGGACATGTAAATGATTCTGGGCCATACGATAAAAAATGGAATCGACGGTTGATATTGTGTCGGGCAATGATGTGATGGTGGGTTAGGGCGTCGTTCAACCTGGGCTAACTTCCGTGCAGCTCTGGAAAGCGACCGCCATTGGATGAAGGTTTACAGATCAAACGGTTTTTATGAATTTCGCTGCACGTCTTTGTCCAGGAGATAATGCGTGAAATAGGGCGATATTGGGATCGTACACCGGGACACTTGTCACGCAGCGTGTGGAATCGCTACGATTTGCGGAAAACCGCTAGCCTTTGAAAAGTGGTGCGGGAAAATAGGCCGATTTTAGGGATAAGGCGCGTCGGGGACCACCAGACAGGGGCAGGTTGTGGGCCGTCGATCTATGATTGATCGTGTGGCTGAGAACACGCCAGCCCATTTATCTCCTAATAACAAGTGCACACCTTCTAATATCTTGTTAATCTCATCAGTTTCCTGCCTCATGTTGACTATAAATGGACCCACAAACATAGGAAATTTAAACATGTGAGCCTTTTTCATTGGGACAAAATGTATTTGGTCTACATTCAAACTTTTCCTAATGAATTTTAAGGCGAATAATCTCATAGGAACAAATGTGGGAAGTATATATGGTTCTATCCCAACTCCATAAAGTATGATCTATGAGTAATATTCATATACATAACAATCTCCAAATTTACAATTAGCACCCGATTGAAGAAATTATTGAGCCTTTGGCAAGAAACATGGGGGAAAAACCCCATTCAAAATCTTATAAGTGGTGGACATAAAATGATTTGCAAAATAAAAAACCCCCTCCTCATTTTGTTCCTCTCTTACTACATCCGTCCAAAACACTACTGACTGCCTCTTTTTATTTACATCCATGATATTCAACCCCAAATGCAAGAATTCCTCCACATTTTGATGTAAAAAGAGATAGATGAGAAGAGAAGGGAACCTGAACGACCCAGTGAGCGATAAACTCATGAGTTGAGTAATGACGACCTGCTGCCAGTAAGAGGGAATGTTTAGCACTAGTCATGGCTTCATCATCAAAGAAAAAATTCCCAGTATTGATTTATCAAATAGGCTGTCGTTCGCCTTACCCAGTATCTTCAATATACACCGCAACACTGGCCGAACTTCTGCATCAAAAACTTCTAGGGGTAACTCCTTACTATCTGGTGCAAAACGCTTCGTGTCCAGCTTTAGGAAGAATTCAAACTGAGTGAATTCATGTCCTGCAATATTATTATAATATTATGCTAATGATTTGTTAGCGAATTGAACACAGGATTCAAACTCTAGGTAACATAAAGCTTGACGGACTAACTGGGCCCAGATTTGTAGAAAATTCTCTCCTAGGCAATTCATTACGAATCATTTACCAGGATACATGATGGATACCAACTAGTGCACAAACTTGGGAAAAATATGAGTCCTAGGGATACATGCAGACAATACGCCTGACTTGGCCATGGCGGAGAAAACGTGACAGGATTTATCATTTAAACAAACTTGCTGATAGAATGGGAGATGCTTTAGGGAGCAAGTGGTATCTTTGATATCCCTCTCGGTGTCCATGAGATGAATATGACTGGAAGAACTGGAAAGAGATGAACATTTCGCCATGAGACAGCTCAGGGTGGTGAACAATGATAGAAAATACTAAAGCAATAGGGTTGATAAATACAAAGAAATAACAGTTAATCTTTTTAAAAGAGAAGCAGGCTTAAATAGATGGCGCAGGGTCTTAACATTGAATGATGATTTGACTCACAAAAGACCATTAAATGATATCGTGACATGGCTAAAAGCTGTCATCCAACAAGCAGGTTACGTCATTGTGGGAGGCCTTTGGGGTACGAAGAGCTGATCGGGGCCTTGCCCCCACAGTGAATCTAGACTGTCGATCAAGATTGACCGATCAGTCAGTGGGGTCAACTGCAGAGACACCTTCCCCATTAACCCTTGAGTTGATTGTGCCCACGGGTTGTTGTCTTTAACCTCTGACAAGATAACTCTTGGATCCCGCTTACTTATTCGCTCGAACATTAACCGAGACACTAGGTCCCACCTCTACGGATCCTTCAAAATATTTAACTTTAGTCTTTACAAAAACATTTCAACTTTGGTTAAAGTACGAGAAAGCTCTACTTTAACACATATTTTTATATTTTTCCCTTTTTTTTGTATTTTTGAAAAATTAAAATAAAGATATTGCAAATGAGCCACAACATCTGGCTCCACCTGGGGATAGTGTTTTTTGCCACGAAACACTAAGAACTGCATATTAGTGCCTTCACTTCGGGCATGGAGTCAAATTATTTTTGATGAGATATGAATAATGAGAAATCCGGATATGTACAATGGTGAACCATAAAATCTAAATGTTGGAAGTAATGTTTGAGATACTGCCCATTCATAGGCAGCTGTACTGTCTCTCCATCAAGATTCTCCAGAATGAATGTGTTATTTGATCTTACCTCAGAAATCTTGTATGGGCTCGATCCAAATGGAGAGAGTTTTCATTCATTCCATGTTATCCATCTATGACAGTTTCATGATATCAGAATGTATATCACCCAGAGCCCACCCATGATATTTATTTTCGCCTATATTGTACGACCCATATCCACTCCATGGTCAACATGGGGAATTTGTAAGTGGTATCTACTCATGGTATTGGTTTATGGTATCTACACATGGTATTGTGAATAAAAAAGGCCAACAAGGCTTAGTTTGTAAAAAGTGATGTCCGCCATTACCGGGTTTACGTTTTAACAAAACAAGTTTTTCAAGGGTTTTATTTTCTTTGTTCTCTCTCTTTTTCGGCATTCTAATTTTGCATCTTGTCGATCCATTTATTTCGCAGTAATGGGGAGGCCCCCAAGATCTAAAATGTTGAAATAGATCTGACAAGATCTGCAAAATTAGAATGCCAGAAAAGAAGAGAGAACATAAAGAAAATAAAACCACAAAGAAACTTGTTTTATTAAAATAGAGAATAATTGTAGAAGCTACATTGTGGCAGACAATCTGTCCTTTTACAGACTGAGGCTTGTTATTTATAGCCTTTTTTGAGTCACAATACCATGTGTAGATACCATAGGCCAATACCATGAGTAGATACCACTTACAATACCATGGGTAAATCCCATGTGTGGATGAATACCATGGGTGGATACATACCATGGGTCACTTACAATACCATGGGCGAATAAATATCATGGGTGGATGAATACCATGGGTCGATGCCATTTACAATATCATGGGTAAATTCCATGGGTGGATGGATAATATGGGTAGATGAATACCATGGGTTGATGCCATTTTCCATTTGGATCATTCCTCCCTTTTTAAGAAGCAATGGTCCCCATTGCGTGAAGTTCCCTCCTGAGAAGCCTTTGTTGAATATGAAGAGCCACTGAAGAGAAGGGTTTTGTGTAGTTAACCCATAACCATGATGAACGAAGATCCGAGGACAGAGATACCTTGTAATGCTTGTGACCAACTGTGATATTGACAGTGTGCGGCCTAGAAAATGGACTTCGATGAAGTGTGGGTTTGTGGATGAACCAAAACCATGAAAAACAAAGATCCGAGGATAGAGATACCCTGTAATGCTTGTGACCAACTGTGTGACTAACAGTGTGCGACCTAGCAAATGGACTTCGATGAAAAAGATTTTGTGCGGTTGACCCATAACCGTGATGCTGATTGTTGATGAAGTAGCAGGTGCCTACATAGCTTGGGGTGGGAGGGCACGTCTCCAAATAACCCAAGCCGAATGCTGCTATGATGAAACTGATGAATGTGAAGCAGGTGCCTACTAAAGCGGGGTGGGAGGGCACGTCTCCAAAGGGAACCCGCTCCGAATGCTGCTCCAGATTTAAAATGAACATAACTCGGTCAATATAACTCAGAATATTTATTATAACCTGTTTTTGGAAATGGAATGATCATTCTGCATCATTTCGTGTGTTTGAAACCACTATCTAGAGACTCTAGACTCTCAGATTTGTGCTGGAACTGGCACGCTGTCACAAAATTTCTGAAAAAATAGTTGATTTTAAATCAACGATAACTCCCACATCCAGACTCCGATTCAACCGATTTTTTTTTTGAACTTGGGTGATTTTTCAAGAGGAGCTCAGATCTATCTCCATTTATTTGAAATTTTGTACTAAAAATGGCGAAAATGACAGGAGAGCCGCCGTCCATGAATTGTCGTCAGAAAAATTGCTTCAACATTGCTGATTTTGAATTAGCAATATCTCCCTCATCCGAACTCCAATTTGGCCGATTTTTTTTTTGAATTTGAGTATTTTTTCGCAAGGAATCCAGATATGGTCTTTTTTTGTGCAAATTTTTTACCAAAAGTTTCAGATCTGATCTGAAAACTCGCCGCCCAAAAACATTCATGGATTTTGCTGAAGATTGCTGCAAAACATTGAAGCTGAAATATGTTTCAAACCCTCATTCCCATGGAGGCGTAACCTGAATCTGATACCACTGATCCGGATCTTGGGGTGGAGGCCCCCAAGATCTAAAAAGTTGAAATAGATCTGACAAGATCTGCAAAATTATAATGCCAGAAAAAAAGAGAGAACACAAAGAAAATAAAACCACAAAAAAACTTGTTTTATTAAAACAGAGAATAACTGTAGAAGCTACATTGTGGCGGACAATCTGTCCTTTTACAAACTAAGGCTTGTTATTTATAGCCTTTTTTGAGTCACAATACCATGTGTAGATACCATAGGCCAATACCATGAGTAGATACCACTTATAATACCATGGGTAAATCCCATGTGTGGATGAATACCATGGGTGGATACATACCATGGGTCACTTACAATACCATGGGCGAATAAATATCATGGGTGGATGAATACCATGGGTCGATGCCATTTACAATATCATGGGTAAATTCCATGGGTGGATGGATAACATGTAAGTGTATGAATACCATGGGTTGGTTATTTTCCATTTGGATTGCACATACCAGAGTGGGTCGAAATTACCGTGTTTTCCCTTTTCTTCTCTTATGGTGTCCCATCTTAACACCAAATATCTAGTTTGAAAAAGAATCTCCTTTGCTTTTCTATCAAAAATAGACTTCATTTTTTCTTGATAAGTGATCAAATTTTCTTTGACTTTGTTCCTACTCTCACTCGATTCTATAACCTTGTTCAACCTTCTCACCAGCACGTTAGGTTCTTCTTGTGCTTCTTGAAGTAAGGAAATCACTGGTCTAGCCAACTGAGTAGGAAATAAAGCTTGAGTTCCATAAACTAGTTCATAAGAGGACTTACCTGTAGATCTTCTAGTAGTTACTCGTACTGCCCAAAGAGCGAATTTCAATTTTGAATCCCAGTTTTTTTTATTTTCACTAGTCATCTTCTTCAAAATCTTGACCAATGTCTTGTTAGAATATTTATCTAGCCCATTCCCTTGAGGATGATATGCTATGGAGTGAGATAAAATAACATTATATGTTTGGAAAAAATTAATGAATTGAACTGAATTGAATACCTGGGCATTATCAGTTACAATCTTGATTGGACACCCAAACCTAATGAAGATGTTTTCTTCTAGAAAATTCATTACTACCTGGTCATTAGCCTTTCTGGTAGGTATTTCCTCCACCCACTTTTTGAAATAGTTAGTGGTAGTCAGAATCCACTTGAACTGTCCATTTGATGGTGGATTAATCTCCCTAATAAAATCTAATCCCCATTGCCTAAAGGGCTCTTCAATGAACACCGAGAGAAGAGGTAAAGGGGCTAACCTTTTCTTTTTTGCAAATAATTTACATTTCTGGCAGCTTCTAACCAGTCTGTATACATCAGAAAACAAGGAGGGCCAGTAAAAACCTGATTTGAGGATTTTATGAGAAGTAACCTTCCAACTATAATGGCCTCCACATAGACTCTCATGATATTCTTTTTCAACTTCAATCGATTCACCTTCCATTAAACATAACAGTAAGATGCCAGCAGGATCCTTCCAATATAACTTAGCATCAATTATGACATATGGTTGGGATTTGAGCTTAAGGGCTCTGTATTTTGTTTTGTTTAGTGAGGTTGGGCAAGAGAAAAAACATAATTAATAAACAATATCCATATACCAATCATAACATAGAAATTTGTATGTAATTTTTGTATTTTTAATGCTCTGACTCCTTTCATAAATAGCTTCATCCAAGGGTGCCATCAAATTAATCCCCAAAGCTTGAAAATTTGACTCCGTCAGTAGTTTTTCCAAACCCTGACCTTTGACCAATTTAGTGGGCTTGATATCTAAGTCATACTCTTGGATTTTGGCTATCCACTTTCCTATTTTACCTTCAACGTCACTTTGAACTAACACATCTTTCACAACAGAATTATGAACATAAGCAACTATTTGAGAGTGCAGCACATAAGTCCTGAAGGCTTTTATTGTTTTGACTAAAGCATACACCTATTTTTCCAAAATGTTATACTTAAGTTCAATGTCACTGAGAAATTTACTGAAAATGCCACAGGCTGCTCTTTACCATCTTCATTCTTCTGTAATAGCACAAAAACAATGGTAGTAGGTGATGCAAATGAAAATATTTGAAAAGCCTTCTGATAATCTGGACTGATCAGAACTAGAGCTTCTTGAAGGGCTTCTTTAATCCTAGAAAAATATTCTCTGGCGTCCTTATCCCATTTTACTTCTGCATTCTTCTTTAGCATATCTGTTATTTTTTTAACAATTTCAGCATAGTTCAGGACAAATCTCCCTAGGAAATTTATTTTTCCCAGAAACCTCTGGATATCCTTTTTACTCCTAGGCAAGGGAATTGTCTGAATAACTTCTACTTTCGCTGGGTCAATTTTTACTCCCTGATTCGAAATTATATGTCCTAACAACTTTCCTTCCTCCAAAGAAAATAAAGATTTTTTGGGATTCAATGACAACCCAAATTTTCTGCATTTCTGGAAAGCCTTCTGTAAATGCTCCAAGTGTTCATCATCCAAACCTGAAAAAATGGTCACATCATCGAAATATATAACTACAAACTTATCACCCAAAAATGCTATGTCCATTTCTCTTTGAAAAGTGGCACCTTCATTCATAAGGCCAAATGACATTATTGCATACATGAACGTTCCCCAGGGCGTGGTAAAAGTTGTTTTCTTTTGATCTCATTTTTCAACTGCTACCTGATTGTATCTGGAGAAACCATCAACCATAGAAAATTTGTATGCTCTTGTCACTTTCTGTAAGACATAGTCCATCTTGGGCAAAGGATAATTATCTTTAAGTGATGCCCTATTTAAATTCCTGAAGTCAACACATAACCTTATTTCTCCATTCTTTTTCCTCACAGGAACTAGGTTAGAAACCTAGTCTGAATATCTGAGTGGGACTATAATTTTTTCTTGCAACAAATTTTTCACTTCTTTTTCAATTGGAGTGAGGAGCAATGGATTGATCTGTCTAAGTTTCTGTCTGTGAGGCTTGATCCCATCCTTCAACGGTGTCTTGTGTTGAATTATGTCTATGTCATATATATTCAAATCCTCATAAGACCATGCAAACACATCCATATATTTTTAAAAAAGGTCAATGTACCTTTCTTTATAATTCTTAGGGACACCCTTGAATAACTTGACAACCTTGGGCTCCCTTTGGGTTCCCAGATTACAATCTTCCATCTCACCCTCTTGAGTTACCTTCTTTGGATCCATTGCTACATCATTTGAATCAAATAATCTTTGAAGAGGAACTAATCCTCTGGGAAATATGTTATCTTTCAACTAGATTATTTTCTGATCACCTATTGATTGCTTAATATTTTTTAGCTCTTCATTTTGATCAATCTGTTCACTTTCTTGGTCTATTTCAATATCTTGAAATTTTTCAGTCATTGTCAGAAAATGATTTATCTGCTCATCATCTTCAAATACCTGCCAATTCTTGATGCCTCATTTCAATTTCATACCTTAGTTTCGAATTCATAGGTGGCTTGAAAGTACTAGCTGCAACTGCCAGTGAATATACCATTCTGTTTTATTCTCTTGGAATGAATTGAAGATTCAAACCTTCAAAATAATTCTCGACCAAGTCCCACACTTCGTTTCTATATGATCTTAGCCTTGGATGCTTGGTTTGACAAAAGTTTTTAATCTGCCTTATAATCAACTCAGAATCACCAAAAACGGAAATACATCGGATTCAAATTTGTTTAGCAGTTTGAAGACTTAAAATTAATGCCTTATGCTCAACTACATTATTCGTTGATTCAAATTCAAGCTTAAAAGAAAAAGGCAAAAGATTACCTTCTGGAGATATCAATAAAAATCCAGCTCCTGTGCCATCTTTCGAATAGGCACCGTCAAAGTAACACTTCCAAATTTTGTTTGAATACAACTCATTATGTACAATTTCTGAAGAGATCTGCTTCTCTAAGTCGTCAACAAACTCTGCATCTTCATGCAAAGAATAAAACAATAAATATCTTCTTTTTATTAACCATAAATGGGGGAATTTCCTACATATTTCTTTGTGGTAGTTTTAACAAATATTTTTTCTCATATAACCTTATTTATTCCCCATTAAAAGCAAGAAATACAGCATATGTGAAGTCCAAGCTTTTAAAAATCCTCCAGTTTTCATAATCCAATATCCGGACAAAAGGATACCAAACCTAGCCTAATATCTCTGCGAATTACTCACATCCAAAGAAGACGATACTTTTGGCTGGAATTTGGGCCAAGGATACCACCATGTCTTTGATAAGCCCAACACACTTCACCCTTTTTAGAATCAAAATGAAAATAGGTTTCTATAGGGTTTAGTAATTTGTAAATTCAGCTTTTCCACAGAGCATTGCATGAGATTATGGAAGTCCCGAGTCTAACATAAAATTGTGAAGAATGAAATCATGAAGAAGCAATGATATATAAAATGGGGGAACAGAAGAATCTACCTCCTCCACATGTGGACCAAAAGTGACCACTGGTTTTTCCTCTTGCAAATTCATAGAATCATCAATATCATCAGACTGAGAAAGATTAATTACTTCTGTAATCTCCTTCTTGTAACCTGGTGTCTTAGCTAGCTCAAGAAGGGGTACTTGGATTTTGACCTTTTCCAACTCTTTGGATAGACTGAAAGCTTGATTTTTTTTTTTACAATCTTCCCAAGTTCTTCTTGATTTCTACTAGGATTAGCAATCTGTTCAGGCACAGTAACAACCTTCTCCAAATAATTAGTACGTAGACTTGTTTCAGAAGTCTCATCTTGTTGTATTTCGTCTACCTAAGGATTCATAGGTCGTTTCCCCTTATCGCATTTTTTACCGAGTTCTTTTGGTTGTGAGTCGTCATTGGAGAAGGGACTAACTTCTGCTATTGCTCTTAATCATCCCACGTCCTTGACTGTTTAGGTCCCTATATTACTAGTATAGTCCCTTATTGTTGTTAGTGTAACCCCCTATTGTTATTATTGTACCCTTGTAACCCCCATTTTGTTATTATTGTGCCCTTAAATTATTATTGTTAGGTCGGCTAGGATTACATTGTGGCCCACTAGGATTACATTATGGCCACATGGACTCCTATATATAGAAAGGAGGTTTTGTAAATTATATCATCCAATAATTGTTCATTTATGTAATGTATTGGAGGTTTCCCCCTCGAAGTGGCTTATTTCTAAGGCGTTGATATCTCTTTTCTTCTATTTTTGGAGCTGGTTACACAACATTTGGTATCGGAGCTTTGGATTCTAGGGTTTCGCTGCTCCAAACAGGTCATCGTGGAATTTTCGCTATAACGTTTTTTCTACGAAGTTTCAGAAGCTGAAATTTTTAGGGTGCGAAGAAAAAGTCCTAAGGAAGCTTGTATAAAAATTTCAGAGTTTGGTTCGCAATAATTTCGGAGATATGATCTATGGAAGTCAGGTATTTTTTCAGGCTCCTAAACAGGTCATCGTGGAATTTGCACTATAAATTTTTTTCTACGAAGGTTCAGAATCTGAAATTTTTAGGTGCCAAGCTGAAATCCCGAGGAAACTTGTCGCAAAATTTTTAGAGCTTGGTTCGCAATATTTTTGGAGATATGATCCGTGGAAGGTAGTGCTTTTTCGTCTCGAATTTCATCGCGCAATCGTGATCGGGAAAATTTCAATAACTCTCTCTCCGAGCATCGGATTGGAGGCCACAGTCTTGTCAGTACACGAATCGCAATTTTTTGGATATAAATTTCGTAGGTGAAGGATGAAACAAGGACACATGGCGAGTCGCACAAATTAACAAGGCCCGTCATCCGCCCATAATTAGGTCATTGTGGGATATTGGACACAACGTGGTCTTGGAGAATCCAAATTAGGTCAGACCTGCGGCATTCAAAATATTATTCAGAGGGCTACATTGATCCCAAAATTAAAATATTGAAGTGCTTCAGTCACATAGATAATCCGATTTCAATATCGAGCACCTCAAAAGCAAGTAAAAGGTGTGTATTTTTTTTTCCAAATTGCATAAGTCTTGTTTGAAGAATCAATTTGAATTGATTCCAAGGGAATATTGTAGAATAGATATCAGTATTGGGTTCTAAAAGATGCCCCGTAAAAATAATTCAATACCCATTAAGCCTTCAGAAGGCTCTACTATGACTCATGAAGATGAAGAATTGCAACATGATCTATCAAAATTACAAGAGCAAGTGCACCAAATTTCGCTCTCGCAAAAAGCAGCAAAAAATGAAATGGAAGTTTTGAAGAAAGGCGTGGAAGCAAAGATGGATGGTGTGAAGAATAATATGGATGGTTTGAAGAAAGGCGTGGAATCTAAGATAGATGGCATGGAAGCTGGCATGGAATCTAAGATGGATGACATGGAAGCTAAAATGGAAAACATGAAGAATGATCTAAAAACAGACATAGAAGGTTTGACAAAGTTGATACAAGAAATGTTTCCTAATGGTGAAAAGATAGTAGAGGAAACTCATGATGAGAACAAAATAAATGTTAATCGTGATTTCATAAACTCTAATGTTGGCGGAAAGAACCACCATATTCCAAAAATGGATATGAGGAAGTTTGATGGAAAGGATCCTGTAACATGGATACTACAGATGGAGCAATATTTTGATCTCCATAACGTGCAAAACACACAAAAGGTACGCATCGCAACTTTACATTTAGAACAAAATACATTTGTATGGTATCAATGGCTTTGCTCCCGTAAAAAAATTGTCACTTGGTCAATTTTTACGGAGGAAATGATAGCACATTATGAGGATACAAAGAGCAACACCTTCTTTAGCCAATTGATAAATCTCAAACAAAAGGGTTTAGTGGGGGAGCACATTGAGGACTTCCAAAAATTGAATATAAGGGTAACCGATATTCCAGAGGAACACAGGATTGATCTCTTCATAGGTACTTTAAAGGATAACATCCAACATGAAGTTCGCGTTTTGGAACCTGATTCATTGGAGAAGGCATTCAGGTTGGCAAGAAAAATTGAATGTAAAAGTATGGCGACAAGGAAGCCTACCACTCACTTCTATAAAGAGGGAAGTGTTGCTACTCCTAGATTTCCACAACCTACAAGGTTGACACCACAACAATTGGAAGAAAAAGAGCAAAAGGGCTTTGCTACAGTTGTGATAGAAAATACACTAAAGGTCATAAGTGTGCTGAGAAGAAATTATTTTACATAGATTGTGAAGAGGAAGAAGAAAATGAACAAGAAGAGGATATACACCAGGAACCAGCCCTAGAAGAGGAAGAAATAAATCCGACCATATCGTGTAATGCACTGGCAGGAATTACCACTCCTCAAACTCTCAAGATAGAAGGACATATCAAGAAGAAAAAGGTAATAGTGTTGATTGATTCAGGTGGCACCCATAATTTTATTCATTGTAAGGTAGCCAAGGAATTAAATTGTTTCCTATACCCAGCACCAGAATGTCAAGTGATGGTTGCAAATGGAGGAACTATAAATTGCTCTGTAAAATGCCATAATATCAAGCTAACCATGGGGGAATATGTGTTGACTAGTCCAATGCTTTCCATTCCTATGGGAGGTGCTGATGTTGTACTAGGAGTACAATGGTTACAATCTTTGGGGATGGTAGCTTTTAATTTTCAAGAACTTTTCTTGGAATTTTTTTCAGAAGGAAAGGAAGTCGAATTACGGGGTATTGAAGGGAAGCTGGGAAGGATAATAAGCTCTAATGTCATGAAAAAGCTTCTAAATAAATAAAAACGAGGCGTAATTGCACAATTATGCTCACTAGAAGTTTCGACATCAAAATCATCTATTTCTGTAGATCTACAACAAGTCTTGGACAATCATTCCAAGGTGTTTGAAACTCCCAAAGGACTCCCACCTATTCGTGATCATGATCATGCTATTCATTTGATTCCAGGAAGTGTTCCTCCAAACATCAGGCCTTATAGATATCCTTACTTCCAAAGAGCGAAATTGAACGTATGATTGCAGAAATGTTAGAGGCGGGTATAATTCAACCTAGTCAAAGTTCTTTCTCTGCTCCTGTAGTATTGGTACACAAGAAGGATGGATCATGGCGAATGTGTTCGGATTATAGGGAGCTAAATAAGCTCACCATTAAAGATAAATTTCCCATTCCTGTGATTGATGAATTATTGGATTAATTACATGGAGCAATTTATTTTACCAAGTTGGATCTTCGTTCAGGATATCATCAAATTAGAATGAAGACTGAAGATATTCCAAAAACAACATTTCGAACTCATGAGGGTCATTATAAATTTTTGGTCATGCCTTTTGGCCTTACCAATGCACCTTCTACATTTCAAGGGTTGATGAAGTCCATTTTCAAACCCTTTCTTAGAAAATTTGTGCTAGTATTTTTTGATGATATACTAATCTACAGCAGGTCTTGGAAGGATCATGTTGAACATGTTGACATGGTGCTCAAACTATTGCAGGAGAAACAATTATATGCAAAAAATTCCAAATGTTTCTTTGGAGTACAAGAGGTGGAATATCTGGGTCATATTGTATCTCACGAGGGTGTTAAAGTAGACCCTAACAAAATTAAAGCCATTAAGGAATGGAAAGTCCCTACAACCATAAAGCAGTTGCGAGGATTTCTCGAGTTAACAGGGTATTATCGCAAGTTTGTTAAGAATTATGGGAGAATAGCAGCACCTCTAACAACATTATTGAAGAAAGATGCATTTTCATGGACTCCTGAAGCAACTAGGGCCTTTGAACATCTTAAAGAGGCAATGTGCCTAGCACCGGTCTTAGCTACGCCAGACTTCACAAAAACCTTTATTGTGGAATGTGATGCCTCAGGAAATGGAATTGGTGTTGTTTTAATGCAAGAAGGAAGACCCATTGCTTTTGAAAGTTTTCCAATCAAAGGAAAGTATTTACAGAAACCTATTTATGAGAAGGAAATGTTAGCAATACTGCATGCACTAAAGAAATGGCGAACTTACCTAATGGGAAGACACTTCAAGGTAAAAACTGATCATGATAGTCTTAAACACTTTTTGGAACAAAGACTATCTTCGGAAGAGCAGCAAAAATGGGTCACAAAGATGTTGGGTTATGACTTTGAAATAATCTACAAAAAAGGAAAGCTTAATGTTGTTGCAGATGCACCCTCAAGAAAGAATGAAGAGGTGGAAGCATTGCTTTGTGCCATTTCTATTATCCAACCAGATTGGATAACCGAAGCAAGAGATGAATGGAAGAAGGACAAAGATGTATGGACACTCATTCAAAAGTTGCAGCAAGATCCTAGTACATCTTGATCTGATACATTTAGTTGGAAAAATGATTCCTTATGGTACAAAGATCGCTTATATCTTTGTAAGAATTCCCAACTAAAACAAAAGATTCTTCTGAAATTTCACACTTCTCCTTGAGGAGGACACACAGGATTTTTAAAAACTTACCACAGGGTGAAGAAAGAATTTTTTTGGGATGGCCTTAAATATGATATTCAAAAGTTTGTGGCGGAATGTTTGGTTTGCCAGCAGAATAAAGTTGAGACAATTAAGACCCCGGGACTTCTACAACCTTTATCCATTCCAAGTCAACGTTGGGAGGAGATTTCAATAGATTTTATCACAGGTTTACCTAAGTCCGAAGGAAAGAGTGTCATCATGGTGGTAGTTGATAGACTTACCAAGTATGCACACTTTTGTGCATTATCTCATCCATTTAAAGCAAGTACAGTTGCTACTACATTTATGGACAGAATTCAAAAGCTACATGGAAGCTCAAGGGTTATTGTGAGCGACAGAGATCCCATTTTTACTGGAAATTTTTGGACGGAGTTATTTTCTTGTTTGGGTACTCAATTAGCTCATAGCTCATCTTATCATCCTCAATCTGATGGTCAAACTAAGATAGTAAATAAATTTTTGGAAGGATATCTTTGTTGTTTTGTATCTGATAAACAAACACAATGGGTCAAGTGGTTACCTCTCGCTGAATGGTGGTATAACACTTCCTTCCATACTGTAGCAAAAATGACCCCATTTATGGCACTTTATGGATATCATCCACCATCCATCATATCATCTTTAAGGGAAAATTCGAAGGTTCAAGCAGTGGAAGATCACATCGAGCATCAACAAGAAGTTCTCCAACTCTTAAAGGATAACCTGAATTTGGCACAAAATCGAATGAAACAACAGGCAGATCAACATCGCAATGAGAGAAGTTTTGATGTAGGAGATTGGGTATTTTTACGGCTACAACCATACAAACAAATGTCCCTCAAGCAAGCTAAGAAGGATAATAAATTATCACCAAAGTACTATGGTCCTTACAAGGTGTTGCAAAATATTAGTACTATGGCATACAAATTGGAGCTTCCTGCTTCTTCGCGAGTGCATCCAGTTTTCCATGTTTCATGCTTAAAGAAGGTTATAGGTGAAAATCTTCCAGTTCAAACAATATTGCGAGAACTTGATGAGGAAGGAAAAATCATATTGGAACCTGAAGCGGTCATGGAAACAAGAACTCGACAGCTACGGAATCGATCAATTTCAGAGTATCTCATCAAGTGGAAGAACTTACCCACCGAAGATTCTACATGGGAGGATGAGAATTTTATACAGAAGCACCCGGAGCTACTCAAGTGTTGAGGACAACACTTTTTTGAAGGAGAGGGGCATGTTAGGTCCCTATATCACTAGTATAGCCCCTTATTATTGTTAGTGTAAACCCCTTATTGTTATTATTGTACCCTTGTAACCCCCATTTTGTTATTATTGTGCCCTTAAATTATTATTGCTAGGTCGGCTAGGATTACATTGTGGCCCACTAGGATTACATTATGGCCACATGGACTCCTATATATAGAAAGGAGGTTTTGTAAATTGTATCATCCAAGAATTGTTCATTTATGTAAAGTATTGAAGGTTGCCCCCTCGAAGTGGCTTATTTCCAAGGCGTTGATATCTCTTTTATTCTATTTTTGGAGCTGGTTACACAACAATCTCTTTCTTGATCTTAAATCATATTTATTTTGCAGCTATGCTTGCATAAAATCTATAAATTTCCTACAATACTCATCCATATCTTCTTGGTCGAAGGACACGTCAAATTCGGTGTGTTCTTCTTCACATTCTTCCTATTACTCATCTTCTTGCATGTACATAATAGATATCTGATCTTCAACTTCCCTTTGATCATCTTCAACAGACTGTGAAGGTGAAGTTTCTATATATAGTGGTGCCTGAACTTGGTCTTGATCTCTTCTCTTCCTTTGCAAAATTTGCAGGGGCTACTTGTTTGTTGGTGGAATAACAAACACGGCTTGAACCATGGGATTTAACAAATCCGCAGAGGAAATATAACAAGAACCCAGGGAATGAACTTCGCTTCTTCGTTCCCCGGCAATGGTGCCAAAAAATGTTGTATCTCAAGAAACAATCCCTTGGCTGTGGTAAGGAATCAGTGCTCAAGACATTTTTATATATATGTCACGAAAATGTGATATCGAATAGTCTTTGCTTAATCACCTTTAGAAATTAATTATTTAAACCCTTAAGAATCTGATATAATAAACGCTTCACAATGCCATTATTTGCTGATATTAATTGAAGTGATAGGAAGAACATGAAGGAAGCTCAAACTAATATGCTGATAAGCAGGATCTATCACTTTAAACTTCAGAAAAATTTCATGAGAGTGGAATAGTTAAAAAGAAGGAGCGCCCATTAAGGATGTTTAACTCTTACTTACATATGTAAAAAGAGACTCGCAACTACATTACTTCATTTTATTCATAGAAAGAAAAGACAAATTGGAAATTGGAAAACATATCAACAACGACAGATGCAAGAATCTTGATCTTCATTCATTAATCATCAGAAAATTGAGTACAAAATTTATAGTAGTCCAAAGGTCCAAAACGAAAAACCTTTTCCTTTCTTTTCTTCATTTTTAAATACAATGTAAAGCAATTTGTAACTGCTGAAACTACTCTTAACTTCTCAAACTACTTGGAACTACTTAAACTACCTATTACATATCATCAATAATATCTCATTACAATCGAAATCTCTTAGCAAAGATAAAATAAAACTAAAACTTTAATCTACCTGTTGAACTTGAATTTGCTCCGCTGCTGCTACATTCTCCTGATTGGCTGACATGTCCTTATGAGAAGATGAGGGATCATTATGTAGATCAGCCATCCACACTCTAAATTTCTTCCACACTTCAATATTTGTCTTGGGAGAGTTGATCAACTTGTGGTACTCCAGCCTAAAGATAGTGATCCTGCTGAATGTTGGTCGCTCTGTAAATAAAGTCTTCACCATCCACAATAATTGAAAATTCCTCTGAAGAAAATTAATAACCGTTGGTCCCTTCAGAATCTGAGTTTTCTCATGAGTGTTATCCACCTTAATTTTTTTTAATACCAATAATGGTTCATAGGAATCCCATGATAAAAGGTTGCCTTTAAGACCCCAGCATGATGGCAATCCTACTCTGTCTCTTTTGTCATACAGATTATCAATTCTATTCACTGCTTCTTTGATCTATGTCAACTTCTTTTCAGCTGTCTTCCTACAAGAATTTTTAATAATCAACTTATTAATCTCTACAACATACAAGATCCTATATTTAATGTCATTTTCCTCTAACTCTTGATCAGTTTTTGAATCAATGAAATCAATGAACTTCTTCGCCCATATGGCTCTGTTAATGGTCTTCTGCTTATCTGCCATAACTTGCTCCTCAAAGTCTCTGACAATGCTTTTCTCTTATGAAAAAAGTCAAGGATTCCCAAGCTACTTTCATTTCTCCAATGATTTCATTCTAGATGATAAATTTACGCTGTATCAAAGTTATATTTCCCTTGAACTACTCCTTTAGACTCTTGGTTGATCATTGGCTATTTAATCATCTGTTTTATTAACTTCTCCTTCTTGGGCCTGCATTATTCTTGTTCACATTTCGAGATCACTTTGTGCCTTTCTAAGGTCATTCTGCCATTTTCGGTTCAATGGTTAATTGAGATAAGCTGTGTTGTTGGATCATCAATTCAGAGATGGCATGATGATAATATGGGAATGGGAATCAATTTGGCTTTGCATTTAAGTACAAATTCTTTCAGCAGAGATCCCCTCTTCTTTACGCAAAGATGTGGAAGAAAGGTTTCCTTTCACGTTCCGTGCATACCTCTGGCATTGAATGTTCTCTGTAGGTAGTTTCAAATTTTTCTTTAACACATAAATCTCATTCTGCACTTTGTAATGTTTTTGTGGGATTTGTCATTTGGATCTCTACTCCAATCTTCACAATTATCCTTTTCGGTTCCTCATTTTGGGTTGTTGGGAGCCTTGGAGTTGGCTTTCTCAATTTCGGTTCTTGATCACCTTCACTGTGAGTTCCAAGGCTTGACATCATTTAATTTCAGACATATATTAATCTAAGTATATATTCAGCGGTAACATATTTCAATGAAATGTAAGGTTCCACACACAGAGATTTAATTGCAGACAAAATATATTCAGCACTAAGGTATTTCGATGAAAATTTGCAGTGAAATTTAATTGAGAAACAATTCTATACCTAAAAGAAATACCTGGAACACAGTTAATGATTTTGATGATGGCTCTCCTCCCAGTGATGTTGATGCTGTGTGATGCTGTGGATAGTTAAACAGTTCACCGAAACAACCAAGTCCTCCCAACCAATCCGGGAACAATCCCAGACCCAGAGGATGTCTCCTCTGCCCCCGTGCCCAGATTTCTAAGAAGAACATAGACTCCCAGGCAATTCAATCTCACAATTCAATCTAACTTCAGCAGAATTCCTTTCCTTTGCTTCCCAAAACATCCCCCTTTCTCCTCCATATCACCTCCCTTAAATAAGCTCCCTCCACCGCCTCATACTTCCCCGAGGTCTTCCCCCTTATTAATGGTGATATTTTTTGTATTTATGGTGCTATACTTTTCATTAAATTGGGATAGGAATATAATTTAAACAATCTTCCTTCACCGCCTCTAACCTCCCGAGGCCTTATCCATCCTTATTTAAATGTTTCTTTTTATGGTGGGTGATCCACATTAAGGTGAGTACGAATATACATTTATGAAGGTGGGATTATATAGTTATTTTATTTATAGAGCTTGGGACTTTATTTAAGTTCTTTTAATATTAATCTTTAATATTGCATACTCATTTTTAACTTAAGGATTTAACTTTATTATTTCATTCATTTTATTACCTCTTTTCATAAAATTTATACTTAGTTGAACTTAATATAAATCTGAAATCTTAATATTAAGTTCCCAATCTATGTAATCTTGATATTAGTAGGTAGGTGTACTAGTGCGATGTGGGCAGTATAGGCAGGTGTAGCTATCAAATGCCTATATCGTTCACACGCTAATATCGTTTTGGGTATAACTTGGGAATGGGTCGTTACATACTTCCTCCCTTCAGAAAACTTCGTCCCGAAATTTATGGTTTTATATACTCAAATCAATATTGTGTTTTTAGAGATTAGGGTGATTGTAGAATGTCTGTATTTTAAGATTGAATTTTCGTTTAAATAAGTATGTATTGGTAATTTAATTGTTACCTCCCATCTTCACCGAATCTCCAAACTATTCTAAAATCATCCTATCCTTCCTAATCTCTTCCACTCTCATCCTATCCGTCCTCTACAGGAATATGCCATGGCATCAATTTTACTGATCCATTCATAGACCTTAATGATATCAGTGTCAATTACGTCGACCTGACATGCTTGTAGGCATCCGGTAGTCATCATCACACATCTAGGGGAGCGTGACTCATACAGTCCTCCCATGACTCCAAGTATTAGAGGATAAACAGTGGACAACACTTCCACTCCTCCCAGTAGGACCAGGGTCAACACCCTATCATGGGATCTCGGGGAGTCTCAGTTGTTCTTGGAAATCTGTCATCACGTAGATTGCTTCGGTAATCTGTTTTCTGCATGATACTCACTGGTACATAATCTGCAATGTAAACACTCGTACACATATTACAGCATATGCATCTATATTGTTCATAACCAATTGTTACCCATATAACAACCTCTACGTATTCAAAATACTTTGATCTGTATGATATCAATCCTATAACTTATATATAAAAAGAAAATTTGTTCACATAGGTATCCATATGTTCAATAAAATTTCTCATTTCAGATGCTGCTTCTGTTTAGTTCATTCATGTTCTATTTATGATGCATTGCTTTAACCATTTTCAATCTGTATACCCATATGTTTCACTTTTCATATTCAAAATGTAGTTACTCTTTTATTTCCTTTCCTTGAATTATATTTGAAATGCAATGAAATAAATTGATAGATATTTTCATCTATAATGTCTAATTTATGACTTCACATTTTTGCAATGTTAATTTAAATGACATATTGCATATCGGTGTCCATGCACCAGTGAATTTTAAACAAACAACATATATCCTGTATCAGTAGAGTGAAGTAGCATTCTAGCTTTATGGGTATCCATGTACCAGCAAAGTAAAAACGCATCTTTACATAGTGTTTCAAAATGTCAAGTATCAAAATAGAGCAGTTATATACATAAAAGTTTCAGTTCTCAAAATTTAACACAAGTTAGGGTAATGCTGGCAAAAAGTCTCAGCATCCTCCCAAGTCGCTGATCCAGGACTATACTTGTCCCACTGGACTTTCACTTGGTCTATCCGGCGGTTCCTGAGCTGTCGAACCCTACGTTCCAGAATACGTAATGGTTCGACCGTTAGGGTTCCCTCGTCCGATACCTGCAGTTCCTTCCATTGAAGGTCATGAGATTTATCAACAATATAATGTCGCAAGGCAGATACATGAAATACATTATGAATTTTGTGCAGGTGGGGTGGCAGTGCAAGACGATAAGCGACTGGTCCAACTTTTTCCAGGACTTCAAACGGTCCAATAAACCGGGGGGATAATTTTGTCCCCCTCCCAAACCGAATGGTGCTCTTATTCGGTTTAATTCGGATGAAAACCTGATCTCCAACCACATAACTTCTATCTGTCCTGCGAGTGTCCGCATAACTTTTCTGTCTATCCTGAGCCTCTTTTAACCGTTGTCTAATCAGTTTTACCTGATCCTCCATCTCTTGGATCAAGTCGGGTCCGACGATTATTCGGTCTTCTAACCTGTCCCAACTCAACGACGTTCTGCAAGGTCTTCCGTATAAAGCTTCGAATGGCGGCATCCCGATTGAACTGTGATAGCTGTTGTTGTAAGCAAATTCTACCAAGGGTAAGTACTTTTCCCAGTGTGACTGTTGGTCCATAACATACATCCTTAGCATATCCTCGAGTACTTGATTTACCCTTTCTGTCTGTCCATCGGTCTCAGGATGATAGGCAATACTCAAATTTAACTGAGTTCCCAAGGCCGACTGCATACAATTCTAGAACCTTGATGTGAACCGAGGATCTCTATCCGATATGATTTTCTTAGGTACTCCATGAAATCTGATGATTTCATTTATGAATACCCGAGCTACATCAGCTACTTCATAAGTATCTCTTACTGGGATGAAATGGGCGCTTTTTGATAATCTATCCACTACAACCAGAATGGCATTATGCTTTTGTTGCGTAAGAGGCAGCCCAACGATAAAATCCATAGAAATTATCTCCCATTTGGTCATTGGGATGTCATGAGGTTGTAAGAGACCTGCTGGGTGGCGATGATCAGCTTTTACCTGCTGACATTCCAGGCATCTAGCAACAAATTTGACAATGTCGTTTTTCATGCCTGACCAGAAGAAGAGTCTCTTGGTGTCAGCATACATCTTCTTTACCCCAGGATGTGCACAATATACTGCTCGGTGTGCTTCTTTCAAGATGGTGTTTCGGAGATCTCCACTGTCTGGTATATACATTCTTCCGTGAAATCGTAGAATTCCGTCTTCCTCCAAATCATACCCTTCGAACTTAGGTTCCTTCGAATGGTTGCTTTCGAGCCCTGACCTTACTTTTAAGTACCAACTGTCTCTTACAAGATGTTCAAGCACTTGATTTCTCAAGTTCACCTTCATAGGTACGAGGGAGAATATTCGGGGTCTTCTACTTAAGGCATCTGCTACCACATTCTCCTTCCCTTTTATATATGAAATTGCAAAATCATATTCGCTTAGGAGTTCACTCCATCGTCTTTGTCTTGCATTCATGTCTCTCTGGGTGAATAAATACTGCAAATTTTGGTGGTCACTTTTAAGCACAAATTTTCTCCCCACCAAGTAATGTCTCCACATCTTTAAAGCTAAGACCACCGCGGCTAACTCCAAATCATGCGTAGCATAAAGTTCTTCATGTGTTTTTAATTTTCTCGAAGCGTATGCTATTACGCCTCCTTCCTGCATTAAAACTGCACCTAACCCTTGCTTAGATGCGTCGGTACACACAGTAAAGTCTTTATCCATATCTGGTACTCGCAAAATCGATGCACTAGTCAATAATCGTTTGAGTTCAGAAAAAGCTTTATCACACTCCTCAGTCCACTCATATTTAACACCTTTGCGCTGGAGGTTTGTGATTGGCTTAGCAATTTTGGAAAATCCCTCCACAAATCTTCAATAGTAACCTGCTAAACCCATAAAACTACGCACTTCATGTGCATTTTTAGGTATCGGCCACTCTCTGATTGTATTTACCTTTTCAGGATCTACGGAGATTCCTTCGCCTGATATGATATGACCTAAGTAATGGATTTCCTTCTGAAAGAAAGCACATTTGGATAATTTTCCATATAACTTGTGCTCTCTGAGACAAGATAACACTATCCGAAGATGCTCTTCATGCTCTTTCTCATTCTTAGAGTAAATGAGAATATCGTCCAGGAAAACTTGTACAAATTTGTCGAGATATTTGCGGAGAATGCTATTCATAAGGTTCATGAAGACTGCAGGTGCATTGGTCAACCCAAATGGCACCACAATGAATTCATAATGCCCGAAACGAGTTCGGAATGCAGTCTTAGAAACGTCGCTCTCGCTAATCCTGAGTTGATGATAACCTGATCGCAGATCGATCTTTGAAAATACTGTAGCTCCTTTCATTTGATCGAAAAGGTCGTCAATGCGAGGCATTGGATACCTATTCTTTACTGTGGCCCGATTTAAATCTCTATAGTCCACGCACAGTCGTAATGAACCATCTTTCTTCTTGACAAAGATTACTGGAGCACCCCATGGTGAAACACTGGGTAGAATGTGCCCTACATCTAATAGTTCTTTTAGCTGTATTTGCAACTCTTGAAGTTCCGGGGCAGTCATTCGGTAAGGAGTTTTGGATATAGGTTCCGTACCAGGTTTCAACTCAATGGTGAGGTCAAGCTCTCTCCGAGGAGGCAGTCCAGGTAGTTCTTTTGGAAAAACATCCGGAAATTCTGATAGAATCGGATACTGATCTAAGGAAGACCCTTTTTCTTTGCTCACCATTTGAATGGCATATACTTGACAACCCTTCCTCAAGCACCGCTTCATCTGCATGGCTGAGATGAAACGCAAGGATACCTTTCTCTTAATACCTTGAATTTGGATTGTCTCACCCATATCATTGACGCAAAGTATTGTTTTCCCGGAACAATCTACCCATGCTCGATGAGATTCTAACGATCCATTCGT